>JARQOD010000001.1:754126644-754225630 GCA_033576555.1 Oophaga sylvatica | reverse complement strand
TTACAGGAAAAAAATGAATTTTTTGGGGAATATTTTTTTATTTATTTATTTTGGATTTTTTTTTAAAACATGTTTATTTTAATTTTTTTCACTTTTTTACTTTGTCCCAGGGTGGGACATCACAGTATTTTATCAGATCGCTGGTGTGACAGTGTTCCCAGCACTCTGTCACACCAGCGATCGCTCTGGCACTGCTGCAGGCTTCTCAGTGCCTGCTCTCAGCAGGCACTGAGGAAGCCACCTCCCTGCAGGACCCGGCGGTCATCTTGGATCCGGGTCCTTGGAGGGAGGAAGTCCTCAGAACAGCGTGCAGGGAGCCCCCTCCCTGCGCGATGCTCCCCTGTGCCCCTGGTTTACACCGTGTTCATGTTTTGATCGCGGTTTGGTCCCAAGGGGTTAATTTGTGCCGGGAGGGCGGTCAGAGAGGGGTTAAATTTGTATAGTTGACAAATTTTGAACCCGGGGAAAAAAATGTAAAACTTTTTTTTGGAGTGTAACACGCACATAATACTCCATGGAGTCAAATTCAATCCAAAAACCCCAAACACCCCTTTAAAGTTTTAAACTTTGTGAAAAACCCAGGAAAAAAATTATAAGTTAAGTATTCAGGTGTCCGTTTCTTTTTTTTCCTTCCATGGGAGGCGGGGGCAAATTTGCCTTCACCCTTGCTTCCAGGAGCCCGATTCCCGGGTTTGCCTGGTTTGTTAATGACCAAGTTTTTGGGTAGTAAAAGGAACCCAACATCCCCCTTTGTGGTACCTCATTATGCCGGCTCCCGTTAACAGATGGGGAACCCAAAGGACAGTCTGACTCTCGGGAGTGGTAGCTCCATCTCGAGCCACCTCTAGGAACCTCTCTAGGCCATTTAATTTCACAAGAATGGGTTCATCCTTCTTCCTTCTCGGTTAACCCACCACATACCAGTGATGTTTGCCTTCTCCATTTTAAGGATCTTGACCTGGTGCCAGACACAGTTCTTGCAGCCTTCAAGCAAAGAGTTTCCATCTTTACTCTTCGTGGTCGAACAAGTTGTGATGAGGGTCCCAAAAACTCTTCTATAACTCAATCTCTGCTGCCTTTTTATCACATAGCGACCTCCCTACGCATGCCAATTGTGGTAACATTGCGGCTGTAGAGGCTCACTAGCATTCTCCAGCCCTGGTTAATGGCTTACCTACTTCTGGTCTTCCAACCACCGTCCGCTCACTTGATTGCTGGTCTGCTCTACCATCTGCTGTCTTGCAAGAACCCACGGATGAAGGTATCGGCCTGGTTTCCGGCCCTTGGTGGTTTCAGGTAAGGCAGCGGTTATGGTAAACCTACAGGCTCTACCACCTACTTTGGTCACGCCAGCTTGGTCTGGCTGCGATATTACTCCAGTTGCTCCCTTGGTGTCTCCATGGGATTGTGCCATCTTTTGTTGTTTTTTGTCGCCCCAGTAAGCATGGTTTTAACTGAAATGAATTACTAATTCAACTCCAGATAAAATTTTTACTGTTTTTTTTCGGAATGTTTACATAACATCGAATTGTAACACAAAGCTGGTAAGTCTATATGTATGTCCACAATGAATCCAGAACAAGTTTTCAGCGCTTTTCTTGAATGTTATATACACTGATATTTAACAAAAGCAACGTTAATATTCTTTGGATGACTAATTCAATCGAGAAAACCATTTTTTCCAATTCTTTTTTGTGTAAGATACCACTGCAATTTAACAGAAAGCACGTAACACTCTAAGGATGGCCTAAATTGATTCTAAATGTTTTTTTTCATTGCTTTTTTGAGGTGTTACAATTGCGGTTTATTATAACACAAAGCACGTTATTCACATTCATGACAATATAGTCAATTTTTTTCACGTGCAGCAGCAGCTATATAATAAGCTCAATGGATACAAAGCCTTTAAGCCCTGCCTAGACTTTGTATTCTGCCTCACTCTCCCCGCTCCTTTGCAACTGTACCTAGGCTAAATGAAGTATTTTTCTGATACAACAAAGCAAAGCATAAGATGTAGCCTTTAGAAGGATTGTTCAATATGATGGTTCAGCACCAGCATCAAAAACTAGGAGGATACTGGCTAGTTTATACTGTGCACACACAGCCCCACCCCCCACCCCCCCCCCATTATGTTAGCAATACACTTCGATTCCATCCTCCGCCCCAGCGAACCTGTTCTCCTCAAGGCTGGGCCCAGCCCACAATGACATCACGTGCAAGGTCTTGAACACCCATCCCTTACAAACGTCCTTTGCCTAGCTTTTGCCACTGAGTCGCGGTCCGTTTCGGTGACTCCATCCTTGAGCGAAGCCGGGCTCTTCTTTCGTCCTGTCGCGGCTCACTGCGGCAGGCGCACTGCTCTGCCCTGATGACAGTACGAAGGTGCCGGTCCTCTCTGACCTTTCCGGGCATGCGCACTGCGTACTCTGCCCTCACCAGCCGGCAGATCAGTGCCGCCCCTCTGACGCAGAGCCGCGCCGACGGACAGAAGAGAGGGCCTCCGAGCCTTTGCTACATGATGGAACGGGCGCCGGAACCATGACGCGGGGCTAAAGGTCTCATCGGATTTCCCCCTTTCTAGGCGATGGCGGACCCGCCCTGGCCTAGGTGATGTGATGAATATAACTTCGTTTTTATATTGATTGCTTCTTCATTGTGGTAACATCGGGGAGGGGCATCTCTCTACAGATTTCAGAAGATGCTGTGCAGATAAAGCCCTGATGGCGGTTAATGACATTTCTATGGCACATCGATGTCTTGACAACAGGGTGGTATAGTTGGTAATATTGGACACCGATTATTTATCGGTCTGAAATCTGTTAATTGCATTAGTGATCCAACAGCTTACATTAAATATATTTTTATGACCACTGCACATCAGAATTTTCTCTGAAACTTTTATCTACTTTCAATGTGGATTTTTTATAGGGTTCCTAGCTAAAAGACAGTTTATTTAATTACAGAAAATCCGATTACTACCAACATTTCAGGTCGCTTAAGACCTTTCTGTGAAAGGGAACAATATCCTCCTCTATGAGACCATATAAGATTACTGGTACAGTATAGGCTCCAGCTAAAATGGCATTTATAGCTGCGCTGGTTTCACACATCCGTAGATTTCCCACTTGCAGGCGCCCCCGGCATTTTCCCGCAGCGCGTCTTGCAACTGAAGGAGAATGTGATGCGGCCGCATGCGGACTTTTTTTCGCATTGACATGCCATTAGCGCCGCGTGGCGCCGCATGTCAATGCGTTGCATGCGGTTTTGTCCGGATGCGGCGCAAATGTACATTGCGGCGTCCGGAAAAAACGCTGCATGTAACGTTTTTTTTTTTTGCGGATGGTTTCTTATCTCTCCAAGCATCAGAAACCATCCGGCAAAAAACGCATTTTGGGCGCCGGAAGTGTGAAAGCTTTTCACATGCGGCGCTGCGGTAAAATGCCGGGGGCGCCGTTTAGGCGCCCGCCGGATGTGTGAAAGAGGCCTAAGTGAATGGTTGGATTCTTTGCTTCAACCTTTAGCACAGAGATCCTCTGGTTACATCAGGGATTCCAGTAACATTCTTTTATCAGTTTTCTGAAAAGCTATGGTCTGATAAATTTGTATGGATAATTTGTGATGTCATTTCTCTATACAACTCAATTCCACAGCATTTGGCTATTGAAGCTTTGATTTTTCATTTCGACAAATGCAGTAATTACACTCAATCTTTAAAAATTATATCGTTTAGGTAGCAATTTTTCTTATGATGCACAATTTTATTGTATTTGATGATTTTTTTACAGCACCGAGCCATTGCCATGGGGGCCCAATTTCCCCCCTCCTTGGCTAATTTAATCATGGCACATTGAGAGGAATTATTTCTTTATTCTCCCCATAATCCTTACTTGGTGCTCATTGAATGGTATGGCAGATACATTGATGATACTTTGTTCATTTGGCACCGTGATGTATCTGCCATACCACTCTTTGACGAATACATCAATGCCAATTATTTCAATTTACATTTCACTATGGCTCATCATTTTTCTGACATTTCTTTTTTAGATTTGAATTTAACAGGTGTTTCTGGAAGTCCCATTATTACATCCTTTTTCCACAAATCTTCGGCAGGTAACTACATTATGCACATTAAAAGTAGTCACCCCAAGCATGTTGCCAAAGCAATATTCGTTGGACAATTTATGCTTATTAAATGTAATTGCAGTGATTCTTTTGATTGTGGTGATAAAATATAACAACTCGATACAAAAAAAAATTGCGCATATGCCAAGTGGATGTTAAATAGAGCATACAATATTGTTAAGAATAGAAATCGTTCAGAACTCGTCAATTACAATAAGACTAATATTCGAAATAAAAATACATTTGATAAACGTATTCTTTCTATTCAATTTAGTCCTCAATTTTCCAAAATCAAACCGATCATTAATAAATACTTATCATTTTGTATGAAGATGACATTCTTGCTTCGGTCCTGCATCCAGGTTGAGGAATAGTGGCAAAGAATGTACAATCATTGAGCAATATTCTTTCTCCAAGTTTTTTTGATTCTCGATCTACACAAAAAACGTGGCTTTCTCATAAATGTTTTTTTGTTGTGGTGCTCAACACTTAAACAAGCAAATATGCATCATAATGTACTTTTTTTAATAATGATAAAGTCAACAATATGATAGTAAACAGTTCATGAACTGCAGTACATAAAATGGAATTTATTCCTTTGAATGCATTGCATGTGAAAAAATGTATATGGTGTGTACAGCACGAAAATTCAAAATCCGCATTACAGAGAATTTAAATGACATCAATAATACTGATGGTTTGGGTCATCATATTTCTTCTGTTGCTAAATATTTTAATTATGTGCATCAGAGACAAGTTATTTTGTTACAGATATATGGCTTGGAACGAGTTAATAAGCCTGCACGTGGTGGAGACATGAGAAAACGTCTCCCAACCAGGGAGGATTTAGGATCTTCTACCTTCCCTAAAGGCTTAAATCTAAGAAATGAGATTGCACATTATTATTAGTGTTTCACATATTTATATGTTTTCTTTTTATGTCCATATACATATTGAATGCTATTTTTTTTTTGTTTTTCGTGACTGCTATTTTTCTTGTTTTTAAAAACATAAGATAAGGGTATTTCTGCATGTATAAGCTGTTTTTTTTTTAATTCGTTTATTAGACAACAACAAACACACTCGCACACTTTGTAAATAGCCAGTGCAATGTATACACAATTATCGTAATATCTGTAATGGAAGAAAACCAGCAAGCTTGCATATTAAGTTATTAGTACAGATTTCAATTTCACAGGTCCTCATTCTCTTGCGAGGCCTATGAATAATCTAGGAGTAGTTACAAGAACCCGTTATTCATCTATACAAATGCTTGGCCATGCATAACCCAGAATAATACATTACAACCAACATATCTAACTTCCTACCCTGCTGCCAAAACAACTTCCATAGCAGTGATGACATGATAAACATATAAAGTATAAGCCAATATATTTTCTCTACAGCTATTAAGTTAATAACAAACCACTATCTACGCGCTGTTATAGTGAGGTGAGATGCATTCCAGACATCCCAGATCTTATTAAACTTCTCCAAGCAACCCCTGTTCTCTGGTATAGTGTACGCTCGTATGGTATAATTAAATTTACCAGTTCAATCCAAGCTCTAAGAGAATGATGTTGATTACCCATCCAACGTAAGGCCAATATTTTCCTGGCTAAAAAAAGTGTCTCCCACAGAAGAATGTTGATGTGGTGTCCCCATATCTCTTCCTCCAGCACACCAAACAGACATACCAATGGAGTGAGAGGAACAGGAGTGCCTATGAGGGAGATTAACAGCGTGGTCACCTCGCTCCAAAAAGATAGAATAGTTGGGCATCCCCACACCATATGTATGAAATCTGCATCCATTGTATGACATCTTAAACATTCTGAGGATTGAGACCACCTCATCCTAAATAGCCGTAGTGGGGTCAGATATGACTGGCGCACTATATACATTTGAGTCATTTTGTTATTGGCTGATGGAGACACCCCGATTGGAGAACCAAGAATCTCCTCCCAATCTTCATTTTGAATATCTGGAACTAGAGACCTCCACCTCTCCCTTACTGACGATAAAGCAGAGTCAGAGTCAGACAACATATAAGTGTATAGGGTAGAAATAAGACCCTGGGGACCTTGTGATTTGAGAATCCCTATCAAAGGGAAGGATGATATTGCTTGGGTTATATTTCTGTTACGCAGATATGATTTAATTGCTGATCTAAGCTGTAGGCATCGGAAAAATTGTGACCTTGGGACACTATTTAATCTGCATTTGTTCAAAGGAGATTAGGACATTGTGATCATATAAATCTTTAATCGAGGAAATATTATATGAGATCCAGAAGTGAGTGGACCTGTGGTTTAATACTGTCCAGAAACAGGAATTATTCCATAATGGCATTTCAGCTATAACGTCAACAAAGCAAACCACTCGTTTAAGTTGTCTCCAGACTGACCGTGCCAACCGCAGTAAGGGTAATAATCCAGAGATATTAGGTTTGTCTACTTCTAAAAACCCCAACAAGCAATCAGTCCCTGCAGCATGTGCCAGATGACTCTCCGAGTTAGGCAAACAATTATTAGGCATCCATCTACTCAGAGCTCTAACTTGCCTTGCCAAGTAATATAAAAAGAAATCCGGCAGTGCCGCCCCGCCCAACTGTTTAGACCTATGTAAGGTAGATAGTTTGAGATTAGGTCTAGTTTTCCCCCATATAAAGGATGAGATTAATGAATTAAGTCCTGAAAAAAAAGATTTAGGGATCAGTACTGCACTGTTGGAGGGAGTAACTGAGTTTGGGGAGTATGATCATTTTAATCAGATTATAATACGCCGGGAGACAGATAATGGCAATTTACTCCAGATAGCAAATTTAAGCTTAACAAGATCTAACAACGGGAGAATATTCATTTTTAAGTCTAGTCTATTATATTTTGAAATATTTATTCCCAGGTACTTAAAGTTAGTTACAACAGGCAATGGGGATAATGTTTCAAGGTGATCCATTGGATCCAGGGAGAGAGGCATCAAGGCGGATTTATCACAATTTATATATAATCCCAAATAATTACTAAATTTGTCTATAGTAGCAATCACACGGGGTAGTGTTTCTTCTGCTTTGTCCATAAATATCACCATATCATCGGCATATAAGCCAATGGTATCTAAACGGCCCGCTATTTCTATACCTTTAATGACTGGAGTGGATCTTATACAGATCGCCAACACTTCGATTGCAAGCGCGAAAAGGGCTGGGGAAAGAGGGCAACCTTGCGTGTTCCTCTTGCCAAAGAGAACAATTCGGATACAGAGTTATTCATTATTATTCGGGCTTTTGTTTCATGTACATCGCGCATATCCACTTCCTACATTTGGAACCAAATTCATATTTTTGTAAGCATGCAGATAAAAAAGACCACTCAAGAGAATCAAAGGCCTTAGCCGCATCCAGCGACGCCAAGGCCCATTCATTATCTTGCACTAGGGAACTGTACTGGACCACTGACTGAACTCTCCTAATATTAATAGATGTATTTTTCCCGGGCATGAAACCGGTCTGGTCCGGATGTATTATTTCTAGTATCACCAAATTTAATCTAGTGGCCAGGATTTTAGTGACGATCTTATAGTCCACATTTACCAGCGATATGGGGTGATATGATCCACATTCAAGAGATCCTTTCCCTCCTTCCTAAGCACTATTATATTTGCCTCATAAAAGGAGTCTGGTAAAGAACCTTCCTCCCAGGTCCTCTGAAACACCCTCAGAAGGAGTGGTGCTAAAACATCCCGATATTTCCTGTACATTTCTATGGGAAATCCATCCGGCCCAGGCGCCTTCCCAGAGGTCATATCCACTATGGCTTCATTTATTTCCTCTATTGTGAAGTCTGCATCCAGAAAAGCTTGTTGGGCGGGGCTCAATGTGGGAAATTTTACGTCTGATAAATATTCAAGACAGTCCGAAGTGCTAAAACCCCTCTGGAACTATATAACATTTTATAATATTCATGGAAACTCTGGAGTATATCACCCATTGAGGTTACTATCGAGTTATCTAGTTTCCGAATTTGAAGTATGGTATTAGATGCGTTGTGTTGGCGCACCATAAATGCCAATAACTTACTGGACTGATTTCATAATTCTAAATATAACGTATAAGCTTTTTTTGATATGCTAATTATCTGCCTGCACATTTAAGGTGGATGTTGTACTCATTTTGAGCAAGCTTTGTTGAAAAACGGTTGTACATGTTCGAAACGCATTGCTTTTGCACTTCTGTCTTGCATCTAAATTTTTATATCGTCATGATATAAAATTTAAAGATTTTTTTATACTTTTCTTCAAACATCAAAAGTGCATGGTGCTATGTAAACATGTTTACGGTACATCTACACTTCCTGACAGAAGTTATGTCGCTTATCCATGTTATGTAAATAAAAGCTTATAACCTGACGTTAAATTCATCCATTGGTTGTATAAAATTATTCTTTTGAAAGCTGAAACCCTCCGAAATGTGTTTTAGGGTAAGAAAATAAATTGGCATCAATGCAGAAATATTGATCATTTAATGGACACAGAATGGTCAGATTTTTGCAAGACAAAAGTTTTGTCGCCTGGTCATATAATGCACCCAATCCTAGTTTACATCCTCAACTGTGCTCAGTAAATGATCGGTTAATTAGTGGGTGTGTATAAAAAGAAACCCAGCACCCCAGACCTTCACTTGAACCGCAACTTGAGCTCTGACAACATGCCAAAAATCCACCCTGTGAGCAAAGCCTGGATTATCAAGAGGCTGAAGACCAGATCCACTGCACAGGTGGGTGACACCTTTAATGCGTCTCAGCGTCAAGTACCAAGAATTAAAAAAAAATTTGAAGAGACTGGAGATGTGCTTGACTTGCCCAGGTCCGGCAGACCCCGAAAGACAACTGCTCAGGAGGAACGTTTGTTGGTTAGAAAATCCAAAGCAAGCCCCTCTTCCACTGCAGGAGAGCTCCAACAGGCCTGGTTACCTCAAGTCCCTGTGTCAACTAGAACAGTTTGTAGGATTCTGTCTCGAAATGGCCTCCATGGTCGAATGAGTGCCCAGAAACCAGCACTAAATAAAAGGAAAATAAAAAAACTGTGTGGCATTTGCAGAGTCCCACAGCTTGCTCAACTGATGGACGCTGGAAAAGTGGCAGAAGGTGGATTTCTCTGATGAATCTTCAGTAGAATTGCACCACAGCTGCCGCAAATACTGCAGGAGACCTACTGGAGCCCGTATGGATCCAAAATACAACCTGAAAACAGTTAAATTTGGTGGTGGAAAGATTATGGTCTGGGGTTACATTCAGTATGGGGGTGTGCAAAACATTTGCAAGGTGGAAGGCAATATCAATAGCCTAAAATATCAAGAAGTATTAGCTACCTCTTATATTCCAAATCATAAAAGGGGTCAAATTCTGCAGCTGGTTGGTGCTACATCTCATACATCCATCTCTACAACAAAGTTCCTCCAGGCAAAAAAGATCAAGGTGCTCAAGGACTGGCCTGCCCAGTCACCAGACATGAACATCATTGAGCATGTTTGGGGTAGGATGAAAGAGGAAGCTTGGAAGACAAAACTCTGGGAGGCATGTAAGACTGCATTCTTTTCTATTCCTGAATACTTCATTAATAAATTGTATGAATCATCGTTGAACCGCATGGATGCGGTCCTTCAAGCTCATGGAAGTCACACAAAATATTAAATATGACTCTAATAGCACCACAACTGCATTCACCATTGTTATGCAACATAAATTTGTATTTTAAGTTAATTATTTGTTTGAATATCACATTACATTCTGTGGGTGACAAAACTTTTGTCTTGCCAAATTCTGACCATTCTGTGTCCATTAAATGATCAATATTTCTATATTGATGCTAATTTATTTTCTTAACCTAAACCACATTTCGGAGGGTTTCAGCTTTCAAAAGAATAATTTATAGAACCAATGGATGAATTTAATGTCAGGTTATAAGCTTTTATTTACATAACATGGATAAGCGACATAACTTCTGTCAGGGAGTGTAATGTAGTGAAGTGTAATACATATCCAGAGATGGGATGCAGTATATATAGTATAAAGTGCAACAAAATGTTTTCCCGTTACTTTGATGAATCCACATTTGGCTCTTCTTGTGTTTATTCACATCCATAGGCTTAATATCCCTACATATGTAGACCTTTTCTCTATGTATACATTATTTGCAGTCTAGGCAATACTCTGTGAAGATTACCGCCTGGATTCTATATAGAAACATTGTAGCAAACTAACTCTGGTTTCACACAACCAACATTTGTGGTTTTAATATTGACAGCAATATACTGACCAGTCGTAAGTTTTTTTGACCCAATCTCCCATAATCATGAAGAAGCATGTCTGGACCGTTCATTCCAACCTGGGCCATGAGTATATGATGTGTGAGACTTGTGTGGCTGTTTGATGATATATTTACATTGTATCACATTTTATTACATTGATTCTGAAATGTGATTGGTTAATTGTACCTATTTTCATTTCCCCCCCTTAGATATAAAAGCATCTTGCAGTTAGACTTCAGAAATTTCTTGAAAATTGGAAAAGTGCGGATTTGGAAGTATAGTTTCACAGATTCGTGTATGTAAAGCAATGATAAGATGTGTAAATTGCAACTTATTAACCAATGGTCTTATCTGTGCCTGCTTATTTCACTTTATGCTAAGGAGCACTGCATATATCAGTGACTTTATGCTAAAAACAATATTTCTATCAGACTAAAATAAATCAGACACTTTACTGTAAAACATTTCAGCTAGAAGCTTGCTTAAATTATTTGGTACACTCTGTATACAATTTTTACACATGTAATATTTTTAATGAATAATTTTACTATTGAACAACTACCGTCAATCCAAAAGTTAATAAACCTGAATATATAAAAGTAAAAGGCTTTATCTTTGGCTTTGTCTGTCTAAGTTGAATATCTATATGTGCACACAATATTATTAGGCAGCTGTCAAGAATTATTATGCAAATTAATTAAAAATATAATTTTCTCATTTCAATTTTTTTTTTTTTTGTTTAGGTGAGAATAATAAACCTAACAACTCAAAATGTATAAAAATACATATGAGGCATTATGAAAAAAAAAAAAAACACCGGTTACCAATATAGCCACCCTTCTAATTAATATACTGATTTAATTTGGATTTTTGACCTTGCGAAATTCTCCAGTCTTGGGCAGAAATGTATTGTTACTAATTAAAGCCTTATAATTACTTCCAGGCTCCTCATTTCCCACAGCGCAGCCCGCCTTCTGTGATTTTCTCCATTCTGGTAAATGTACATCTGAAAGAAATCAGCCACAGTGCAGCAGTAGTGGATATTCATACTTAAACAGATGTTGTGCCTTCTCAGGTGAGTGCAACCCACGAGTAGTGTTCTTTTTTAAGGATACTGCACTAATCTGTGTGCATTTGGCCATCTCCAGTGTTATTTTTTTAATAATTGTCATAATCCCTTCGACTCTACATATATTTAATAAAATAACATTACTTTATTATTCCCAAATTTTTTTTACAGAGATCAAACATAATAAAAATGAGATTAACATAAAGAGTTATAGTATGGAACACAATAGGTTAAATAGTGTATTATCAATGAGATAAAAGGATCATATGTTATAGTACTCCTTTTAGACTGGTAAGTAGTGTTGAGCGATACTTCCCGATATGCAGAAATATCGGATCAGATTGGATCGGCCCGATACTCAAAAAGTATCGGGTATCGCCGATTCCGATACCGGAAACCCAATGAAAGTCAATGGGACAGAAATATCGTAATTAAAAAAGCCTTTTCTTTCCCTGTAAACACTAGATATACACACATAGAATACATATATATATATATATATATATATATATATATATATATATATATATACACATATATTTCTAGTAAAATAGCCGCTGATTCAATTGCCGGGCAATGTCGGCTTTTGTGAAATTACAGAACCACCCGACATGAAATGACCCATGGTTTACATAGAGTTAACCATGTCATTTCATGTACACTACAGACCAAAAGTTTGGACACACCTTCTCATTCAAAGATTCTTCTGTATTTTCATGACTATGAAAATTGTAGAATCACACTGAAGGCATCAAGACTATGAATTAACACATGTGGAATTATACATTACACTTTACAAAAAAGTGTGAAACAACTGAAAATATGTATTATATTCTAGGTTCTTCAAAGTAGCCACCTTTTGCTTTGATTTCTGCTTTGCATGCAGAAAAGGTGAACGGATGGACTCTACATGCCTAGTTACCACCGTGAAGCATGGAGGAGGTGGTGTGATGGTGTAGGGGTACTTTGCTGGTGACACTGTTGGGGATTATCAAAAATTGAAGCGGTGAGCGGTCCAGCTCACCCCAAACCATCTCGATTGGGTTCAGGTCTGGTGACTGTGGAGGCCAGGTCATCTGGCATAGCACCCCAACACTCTCCTTCTTGGTCAAATAGCCCTTACACAGCCTGGAGGTGTGTTTGGGGTCATTGCCCTGTTGAAAAATAAGTGATGGTCCAACTAAACTCAAACCGGATGGAATAGCATGCTGCTGCAAGATGCTGTGGTAGCCATACTGCTTCAGTATGCCTTCAATTTTGAATAAATCCCCAACAGTGTCACCAGCAAAGCACCGCCACACCATCACAGCTCCTCCTCCATGCTTCACGGTGGGAACCAGGCATGTAGAGTCTATCCGTTCACTTTTTCTACGTGCAAAGCAGTAATCAAAGCAAAAGGTGGCTACTTTGAAGCACCTAGAATATATGACATATTTTGAGTTGTTTCACACTTTTTTGTAAAGTGTAATGTATAATTCCACATGTGTTAATTCATAGTTTTGATGCCTTCAGTGTGATTCTACAATTTTCACAGTCATGAAAATACAGAAAAATCGTTGAATGAGAAGGTGTGTCCAAACTTTTGGTCTGTACTGTAGTTTGATACATGGTTCTCACTAACAATTACATGAGCGTATGTGTGCAAAATTTCACACATGTAGGGGTTAATTAAAGGTGTAAATTCGATGTAAAAAAACACATTTTTTTCTTCAAAGTTACACCTTTAACCCCTTACTGCCATCGGACGTACTATCCCGTCCATGGTACCTGGGCCCGTATGACCATGGACGGGATAGTACGTCTCGTGCGATCGGACGCGCTCCCGGGGGGAGCGCAGCCGATCGCGCCCGGGTGTCAGCTGATTATCACAGCTGACACCCGTGACTGTGTGTCAGGAGCGGTCACGGACCGCTCCCGGCACATTAACCCCTTGCACACCGCGATCAAACATGATCGCGGTGTACTGGGGCACAGGGGAGGATCGCGCAGGGTGGGGGCTCCCTGCGCGCCCCCCTGAGACCCTCAGAGCAGCGCGATGTGATCGCGCTGTTCTGAGGGCTTCCTCCCTCCCAGGACCCGGATCCAAGATGGCGCCGGGGTCCTGGAGGGAGGCGGCTACCTCAGTGCCTGCCGAGAGCAGACACTGAGAAGCCTGCTGCACTGACTGAGCGATCGCTGGTGTGACAGTGTGCTGTGTACACTGTCACACCAGCGATCTGATAAAATACTGTGATGTCCCACCCTAGGACAAAGTAAAAAGTTAAAAAAATAAAAATAAACATGTTTTAAAAAAAAATCCAAAATAAATTAAAAAAAATATATATTCCCCAATAAATTCACTTCTTCCTGTAAATAAAAAAAAACAAAGCAATAAAAGTACACATATTTGGTATCGCCGCGTCCGTAACGACCCCCCCTATAAAATTGTCCCACTAGTTAACCCCTTTAGTGAACCCCTTAAAAAAAAAAACGAAGCAAAAAATCAATGCTTTATCATCATACCGCCGAACAAAAAGTGGAATAACACGCGATCAAAAAGACCGATATAAAAAAAATGATACAGCTGAAAACGTCATCTTGTCCCGCAAAAAACAAGAGTCACACAGCATCATCAGCGAAAAAATAAAAAAGTTATAGCTCGCAGAATAAAGCGATGCAAAAATAATTATTTTTATATAAAATTGTTTTTATTCTATAAAAGCGCCAAAACATGAAAAAATGATATAAATGAGGTATCACCGTAATCGTACTAACCCGAAGAATAAAACTGCTTTATCAATTTTACCACACGCGGAACGGTATAAACGCCTCCCCAAAAGAAATTCATGAATTGCTGATTTTTGTTCATTCTAACCTCCCAAAAATCGAATAAAAAAGCGAACAAAAAACGTCACGTACTCAAAAATGGTACTAATAAAATCGACAACTCGTCCCGCAAAAAATAAGACTCACATGACTCTGTGGGCCAAAATATGCAAAAATTATAGCTCTCAAAATGTGATGATGCAAAAACTATTTTTGCAATAAAAAGCGTCTTTTAGCGTGACAGCTGCCAATCATAAAAACCCGCTATAAATAGTAAATCAAACCCCCCTTTATCACCCCTTAGTAAGGGAAAAATAATAAAATTAAATAAAAGTATTTATTTCCATTTTCCATTAGGGTTAGGGTTAGGGTTGCGGCTAAAGTTAGGGTTAGGGTTGGCGCTAAAGTTAGGATTAGGGTTAGGGTTGGGATTAGGGGTGTGTTAGGGTTAGGTTTGTGGTTAGGGTTGGGACTAGGGTTAGGGGTGTGTTGGGGTTAGGGTTGGAGTTAGAATTGGGGGGTTTCCGCTGTTTAGGCACATCAGGGGCTCTCCAAATGTGACATGGCGTCTGATCTCAATTCCAGCCAATTCTGCGTTGAAAAAGTCAAACGGTGCTCCTTCACTTCTCAGCTCTGCCATGCGTCCAAACAGTAGTTTATCCCCACATATGGGGTATCAGCGTACTCTGGACCCCAAGAGTTATTGTGCAATTTGTCCTATTTCTTCTGCTACCCTTGGGAAAATAAAAAACTGGGGGCGAAAATATCATTTTTGCAAAAAAAAAAAGGATTTTTTATTTTTACGGCTGTGCGTTATAAACTTCTGTGAAGCACTTCGGGGTTCAAAGTGCTCACCACACATCTAGACTAAGTTCCTTGTGGGATCTATTTTCCAAAATGGGTCACTTGTGGGGGGTTTCCACTGTTTAGGCGCATCAGGGGCTCTCCAAATGCGACATGACGCCCCAGACCATTCCATCAAAGTCTGCAATCCAAAACGTCACTACTTCCCTTCCGAGCCCTGACGTGCGCCCATACAGTAGTTTTCTCCCACATATTGGGTATCAGCGTACTCAGGACAAATTGGACAACAACTTTTGGATTCCAATTTCTTCTGTTACCCTTGTGAAAATAAAATATTGGGGGCGAAAAAATCATTTTTGTAAAAAAAAAAAGGATTTTTTATTTTTACGGCTGACGTTATAAACTTCTGTGAAGCACTCGGGGTTCAAAGTGCTCACCACACATCTAGTATAAGTTCCTTGTGGGGTCTATTTGCCAAAATGGGGTCACTTGTGGGGGGTTTCCACTGTATAGGTGCATCAGGGGCTCTCCAAATGCGACATGACGCCCCAGCCATTCCTCAAGTCTGACAATCCAAAACGTCACTACTTCCCTTCCGAGCCTGCATGCGCCCATACAGTAGTTTTCTCCCACATATTGGGTATCAGCGTACTCAGGACAAATTGGACAACTAACTTTTGGAGTTCCAATTTCTTTGTTACCCTTGTGAAAATAAAAATTGGGGCGAAAAAAATCATTTTTGTGAAAAAAAAAAAGATTTTTTAATTTTAGGCTTACGTTATAAACTTTATTGAACACCTGGGGGTTAAAAGGTCTCACCACACATCTAGATAAGTTCCTTGAGGGGTCTAGTTTCCAAAATGGGTCATTTATGGGGGTTTCCACTGTTTAGGCAGATCAGGAGCTCTCCAAACACGACATGGCGTCCAGCCAATTCTGCGTTGAAAAAGTCAGACGGCGCTCCTTCCCTTCCAAACTCTGCCATGCACCCAAACAGTGGTTTACCCCCACATATGGGGTATCAGCGCACTCAGGAAAAATAGCACAATAACTTTTGGAGTCTTGTTACCCTTGGAAAAATAAAAATTGGGGTGAAAAGATCATTTTTGTGGAAAAAATATGATTTTTAAATTTTATGGCTCTACGTTATAAACTTGTGTGAAGCACTTGGGGGTTCAAATTGCTCACCAAAGTTCTAGAAAAGTTCCTTAGAGGGTCTAGTTTCCAAAATGGGGTGATTTGTGGGGGTTTCCACTGTTTAGGCACATCAGGGGCTCTCCAAATGCAACATGGCATCCAATCTCAATTCCAGCCAATTTTGGTTGGAAAAAGTCAAATGGTGCTCCTTCCATTCCGAGCTCTGCCGTGCGCCCAAACAGTGGTTTTCCCCCACATATTGGGTATTGGCGTACTCAGGAGAAATTGCATAACAACCTTATCTGTCCATTTTCTCCTTTTACCCTTGTGAAAATAAAAAAAAGTTTGTAAAAGATCATTTTTGTGGCTCAAAAGTTAAATATTCATTTTTTCCTTCCACGTTGCTTTATTTCCTGTGAAGCACCTGAAGGGTTAATAATCTTCTTGAATGTGGTTTTGAGTACCTTGAGGGGTGCAGTTTTTAGAATGGTGTCACTTTTGGGTATTTTCTGCCATATAGACCCCTCAAAGTGACTTCAAATGAGAGGTGGTCCCTAAAAAAAATGGCTTTGTAAATTTTGTTGTAAAAATGAGAAATCGCTGGTCAACTTTTAACCCTTATAACTTCCTAATAGTGTTGAGCGATACGATAATGCAAATATCGGCTATCGGCCGATATTAGCTCTATCGGCCTTTCGATAATTCGTTTTGATATTTTCGTCTTATTGAATACCGGAATCGGATTTGTCACTGTCACTGTCTGTGTCCGTTGGTCGGGTCTGTCAGGAGTCAGCGGCACTTACCTGGCAGAAGATCTCCGGCGGTCACGTCCTGGACTGCTTCATGGCCGCCATCCTCTTCTCCCCGGCGGTCACATGCAGTTTCTCGCGATAACTGCAGTGACTGCTGGGTAATCCCGGCCGTAAAGCAGTCAGTCCGATGACGTCACCGCCGGGGAAGCAGGTAATCAGCTGTGCTGCGTCGCGATGACAGGCTCTGCCTGTCATTGCGATGTAGCAGAGCTGGATCGTCGTGGGACTGTCGTTACTATGGACTGCGTCGGACAGGTGGTATACCGTTGGTTTGTTTTTTTTCTTTTTTTACAGGAGATCGATGGCGTCGCAGGAATGAGAGTACAATAAAAGAAATGAAAAGTGTGTTGTCTCTTTTATTTCATTAAAATACTTTTTTCTTGCTTTGTCTTTTTTTTATGCATTTAATAACTTTGGGATTAATAATGGATCGGTGTCTTATTGACACCTCTCCATTATTAACCGGGCTTATTGTCACCGTGCAATCAACGGTGACATTAACCCCTTATTACCCCGCTTGCCACCGCTACAGGGCAAGTGGGAAGAGCCGGGTAAAGTGCCACAATTGGCACATCTTTTGATGCGCCAAATGTGGGGCTGCTGTAGCCTGGTATTATCAGGCTGTTGAGGGCCAAAATCCATGGGCCTTGACAGTCTTTTAATACCAGGCCGCAGCAGTCTGCATTTTACTTGGCTGGTTAACAAAAATAGGGGGACCCCTACGCCGTTTTTTTTTCGAGGGGATCCCCTATTTTTGTTAACCAGCCAAGCTAAGCAGACTGCTGTGGCCTGGTATAATCAGGCTTGCAAGGTCCATGGATATTGGATCCTTATCAGCCTGAAAAACCAGGCCTCAGTGGTCTGCTTCATCTGGCTGGTTAACAAAAATAGGGGGGACCCCACGCCAATTTTTTTCGAGGGGATCCCCTATTTTTGTTAATCAGCCAAGATATGCAGACTGCTGTGGCCTGGTATTATCAGGCTGGCAAGGTCCATGGATCTTGGCTCCTTAACAGCCTGAAAATCCAGGCCTCAGCGGTCTGCTTCATCTGGCTGGTTAACAAAAATAGGGGGGACCCCACGCCAATTTTTTTCGAGGGGATCCCCTATTTTTGTTAACCAGTTCCCTCTGACGTCACTGATTGTGTCCCTGGCTGACCTGAAGTGAAAGTGGAAAGCAATCAATTAAGCTTTCCACTTCCTCTCCTGTCAGCCAGGAGAGGAGCTCATTCATTTGGGGGTTTACTGTGAGGCTGCAGCATTAGCTGCGGTCACTGCAGTAAACATTAACCCTTTCTGAAGGATTACACCGTGGGACCTGACTGTACATCGGATTGGTAAGAATAATTTTGCTTTATTTTATTTTTATTACAGGAAATGGTTTTAGCAGGAAAATAAAATATGGTCAAAAACTGTGTGATTATTTCATTAAACTTCTTTTTTATTAAAGTGTGTGTGTGTTTGATTTTTCTTTCATACAATAGGATTAATAATTGATAGTTGTCTAATTGACAGCTCTCAATTATTAACCTGGCTTAAAGTGACCTTTCAATTGCAAGGTCATTTTAACCCCTTATTAACCCATTCGCCACCGCTACAGGGCAATGGGAATAGACGGGCAAAGTGCCAGAAAGGGGAAATCTAATTAGAGATTTGCCCTTTCTGGGGTGTCTGGGGGCAGATGTTAGTAGCCGGGGGGGGCCAAAAATAATGGCCCCTCTCTGGGCTATTATTATCTGCCCCCACTCACTGGCTTTGTCTGTCTGGTTGCGAAAATAGGGCGGGAGCCCACACCTTTTTTTTCAGCAATTTTACACCTCATATATATATATATACATGTCATTAAATTTGTGACACGTATATATATATATATATATATTTATATTTATAGTTCATACACTTCTACATAGTATAATAGCCGCTAATTCAATTGCCTGCTTTTGTGAAAATGCAGAACCCGACATGAAATGACACTTGGTTTACATAGAGTTAACCATGTCTTTTCATGTAGTTTTATATCTGATTTGCACAAACAATTACATGAGTGTAAGTGTGCAAAATTTCACACCTGTAGGGGTTAATTAAAGGTGTAAATTCGTAGCAAAAAAGTCCGTTTTTTTTACAACGAATTTACACCTTTAATTAACCCCTACAGGTGTGAAATTTTGCACACATAGACTGATGTAATTGTTTGTGCAAATCAGATTGCAAACGACATGGTTTAACCCTATGTACACCAAGTGTCATTTCATGTCGGGTGCTTCTGTCTTTTCACAGAAGCCGGCTTTACCCGGCAATTGAATCAGAGGATATTTTACTATGTAGAAGTGTATAAACTATACATA
The DNA here is from genome assembly GCA_033576555.1 of Oophaga sylvatica. Classification (NCBI taxonomy): domain Eukaryota; kingdom Metazoa; phylum Chordata; class Amphibia; order Anura; family Dendrobatidae; genus Oophaga; species Oophaga sylvatica. The sequence continues at coordinate 754,206,226 of JARQOD010000001.1, read as the reverse complement.
TATGTATATATATATGTCACAATGACATGTATATATATTATATATATATATAATATATATATATATATATAAATATATATAATATATTGTATCTAGTGTGTTATATTTATGTTTACAAGGAAATAAAGGTTTTTTTTTAGTTGCGATATTTTGTTCCCATAGACTTACATTGGACTTCCGCAATCGGAATCGGATATCGACGATATTTAGTGCTATCGGCGATACAATTTCGATACGATATTTTTAGATATCGAGCAATATCGCTCAACACTACTTCCTAACAAAAAAAAATTTTGGTTCCAAAGTTTTGCTGATGTAAAGTAGACATGTGGGAAATGTTATTTCTTAACTATTTTGTGTGATATATTTCTCTGTTTTAAGGGAATAAAAATTCAAAGTTTGAAAATTGCAAAATTTTTAAAATTTTCGCCATATTTGCATTTTTTTCAAAAATAAACGCAAGTTATATCGAAGAAATTTTACTTCTAACGTGAAGTACAATATGTCACGAGAACACAATCTCAGAATCGCGAAGATTCGTTGAAGCGTTCCAGAGTTATAACCTCATAAAGAGACAGTGGTCAGAATTGTAAAAATTGGCCCGGTCATTAACGTGCAAACCATCCTTGGGGTGAAGGGGTTAATTAACCCCTACATGTGTGAAATTTTGCACACATACACTCATGTAATTGTTAGTGAAAACCATATATCAAACTACATGAAATGACATGGTTAACTCTATGTAAACCATGTGTCATTTCATGTCGGGTCTGTAATTTCACAAAAGCCGGCAATTGAATTAGCGGCTATTATACTATTTAGAAGTGTATGAACTATAAATATATAATATATATATATTATATATATATATGAGGTGTAAAATTGTTGAAAAAAAAATGCGTGGGCTCCCACCCTATTTTCTCAACCAGACAGACAAAGTCAGCGAGTGGGGGCAGATAATAATAGCCCAGAGAGGGACCATTATTTTTGGCCCCCCCCCTGGCTACTAACATCTGCCCCCAGACACCCCAGAAAAGGCAAATCTATAATTAGATTCGCCCTTTCTGGCACTTAGCCTGTCTATTCCCATTGCCCTTTAGCGGTGGCGAATGGGTTAATAATGGGTTAAAGCCACCTTGCTATTGAAAGATGAATTTAAGCCAGGTTAATAATTGAGAGCTGTCAATTAGACAACTATCAATTATTAATCATATTGAAGTAAATAAAAAATTCACACACACATTAAGAATAAATAATTTTAATGAAATAAAACACAGTTTTTTCGACCATCTTTTATTGTACTGTTAATCCTCCATTCCTTTGTTCTCCTGAAATAAAAATAAAATAATAAAGCAACATTATTCTTACCTATCCGATGCACAGTCAGGTCCCCCGATGTAATCCTTTTGAAAGGGTTAACGTTTACTGCAGGGACCGAAGCTAATGCTGACAGCCTCGCAGTAAATCCCCGAATGAATCATCTCCTCTCTTGGCTGACAGGAGAGGAAGTGGTTAGCATAATTGATTGCTTCCCACTTTCACTTCAGGTCAGCCAGGGACACCTCACAGCATTAGTGACGTCAGAGGGAATCCCGACTGACCTGAAGTGAACTGATTAACAAAAATAGGGGATCCCCTCGAAAAAAAAAATGGCGTGGGGTCCCCCCTATTTTTGTTAACCAGCCTGATGAAGCAGACTACTGAGGCCTGGTTTTTCAGGCTGGTAAAGAGCCAATATCCATGGACCTTGCAAGCCTGATAATACCAGGCCACAGCAGTCTGCTTATCTTGGCTGGTTAACAAAAATAGAGGATCCCTCGAAAAAAAAGGTTTGGGTGGTCCCCCTATTTTTGTAACCAGCCAAGTAAAAAGCAGACTGCTGCGGCCTGGTATTCATGGATTTTGACCCTCAACAGCCTAAAAATACCAGGCTGCAGCAGCCCCACAATTGGCGCATCCAAAGATGCGCCAATTGTGGCACTTTACCCGGCTCTTCCCACTTGCCCTGTAGCGGTGGCAAGTGGGGTAATAAGGGGTTAATGTCACCTTTGATTGAACGATGACAAAAAGCCCAGTTAATAATGGAGAGGCGTCAATAAGACACCGATCCATTATTAATCATAAAGTTTGTAAAATTTTTTAAAAAATACACAGCCAGAATAAAGTATTTTAATGAAATAAAACACAACACAGTTTTCATTATTTTTATTTCACGCTCATCCTGCGACGCCATCGATCTCCTGTAAAAAAACAAAAATAACAAACCAACACAAATACTCCCTGTCCGACGCAGTCCAAAATCACGAGTGTCCCACGACGAGTCCAGCTCTGCTACATCTGCATGCCAGGCTGAGCCTGATATCCAGATACAGCAGAGCTGCTTACCTTAGCTGATTCCACGGCGGTGACGTCATCCGGACTCCTGTACTCTTGCGACAGCTGGCCGAGATTACCCAGTACCCGGCAGCACGTGCAGTTATCGCGAGAAGCTGCACGTGACCGCCAGGGAGAGGGTAATGGCGGCCATCCAGGAGTCCAGGACGTGACCACCGGGGATCTTCTGCCAGGTAAGTGCTGCTGACTCCTGACAGACCCGACAACACTGACAGTGACACTTTCGGGAAGTTTCTGTGTCACGTACTTCGTTCTGTGACACAGGAACTCCCCATATACTTTACTGCCAACGTCCGATTCGTTATCCGATATGTAAAAAATATCGGATCTCAGAATCGGAATTCCGATACAGCGAATATCGGCCGATACCCGATATTTGCAGTATCGGAATGCTCAACACTACTGGTAAGTATTGTAAGAAAAAAAAGAAAAAATATTTTCAAGCATACAAAAAATATAAGCATAAAAACATTCCAGTTTTATAATAAAAAATAGCTTAATTGTATAAAGATAAAAAAATGAAGCCCTATAAAAATAACACATAATTGGTAGTGATGGGAGAGCACTAAAATGCTTGGGTCGAGCAAATTGGAATGTTCGGGTGCCAATGTAAGTCTACAGGAAACTAGAGCATTTTTCTGGCAGACCATCCGGCCGTTGGCAGAGGAACTAAAAATTGCGGAAATCGATGAGAACAGTGCTCAAATGACATGGGAACAGCATGGGGAAGACCCCTGGAAGCATTTCTGACTCCCAGGTCACTGCTGTGAACAATGTTGTCAGAGTCTTACACCACTTTTACAGACTCACAATAAAACATGCAAAAACAAAACCAAATATGTTAAAGAACATCCTTTCCAGGGTAATAACTAGAGATGAGAGAGCACTAAAGTGCTTGAGTGCTCGTTGTTCGAGTCGAGCAAATAGGAATACTCGGGTACTCGACCCGAGCAACGAGTCCAATATAAGTCTATGGGAAACTGAGCATTTTTGCCACGATCCACCCCGGGGGTCCTTTTAAAGTATAAAAACCTTCTCCCATAATGACAGTTCTGCTTTACGTCACTTGTCTTATCCATTGCACTATTCCTGCATCCTGTTGTGTATAAATATGTGATTCTACAGATGTTGTATTAGTCTTTGCCTGATGAAGAGACCTGAGTAGTCTCGAAAGCTTGCAATTTGTTACCATCTTTTCAGTTAGCCATTAAAAGGTATCAACCACTGAGGACTCTCAATTCTAAATATTTTTCTAAAAACGTCTGAAAATTATTGAAAAAAGTGCTCAAATGACATGGGAACACCATGGGAAATGCCTCTGGAAGCATTTCTGTCTCCAAGGTCACAGCTGTGAACAATGTTGTCAGTCTTATGCCATTCTTATAGGCGCACCAAAAAACATACCAAAACGAAACCAAAATAGATTTTCCAGGGAAATATGATGAGGAACATCCTTTCCAGGGTAATAACTGTCATATAAGACAAATTAATTAACCCAAAACAAAACAGTTCCTCCACCACTTGGGCTATGTTCACACGTAGTGTTTTGATGCCTTTTTCACCTTTAGCATTGCTTTCAACCAATACAAATGCATTCACTGGGAAGTGTCATTTTAACATTTACCAACCTTAGCTGGCCATGTGGTGTGTGACATCATCATCAGACACATCCTGTTTCATTTATGAAGGAATTACTCTGAAAGTCACAAAGCCTATTTTTATAGGGGCATCAGGTATCATTAATCGTTTTAAAGGGCCATCTGCCGGCTATTCTTTGTTGTTCCCATTATTAAACAATGGGTCTTCTATACTGTTATTGCCTATGCAGTGAGTGGCTGGGCTGCCAAAAATTAGATGCACCCCAATACCCCTTTGATTAGACATACAGCAGGGCCTCAGGAAAAAGTGTTCCAATTATAAGAAAATGGGTCTCCCATAGTGTTAGTTTATGCATTGAATGCAATGCCTTCCCTGCACCAAAGTAACACGCACCCCAATAAGCCTTTGAATCCACGTACTGGATGGCCACCTGAAAGCATTGTTCCTATTAATTTGGTACTCCCATATTGTTTGGCTATGAAGTGAATTGTTGAGCCTGAAGAACCTGCATTGGAGAATGTCAGTGTTGAGGATGAAGACCTGGCAGTGTACAATTGCAGAGCTGTAGCAGAAGACCCGGCAGTGGACAATTGCAGTGTTGAGGCTGAAGACTCGGAAGTGGACAATTGCAGTGTTGAGGCTGAAGATCCAGCGGAGGACAACTGCAGTGTTGACGCTAAAGACAAGGCAGTGGACAATTGTTCAATTGTTCATTGTTAATGCTGAAGACCCTGCAGTAGAGCATTTCAGTGTTGAGCCTGAAAAACATCAGTGGATAATTGCACTGTTGAGGCTTAAAAACCTGCATTGGTGAATTGTTGTGGTGAGGCAGATGACCCTGCATTTTTGCATTGCAGTGTTGAGGCTGAAGAACTGGCATTGAAGAATTGCATTTGTGATGATGAGCAACCAACAAAGTTCACATTATTAGGAAGTGGGTCTCCCATACTGTTTGCCTATGCATTGAATGCAAGGCCCGCCCTGCACCAAAATCAAATTATTATTATTATATATTTATATAGCGCCATTTATTCCATGGCGCTTTACATATGAAAAGGGGAAAAATATAGACAGATACAATAAAATGTGCTAGACAAGGGACGCATAAGTACAGAAGGAGAGAGGACCCTGCCCGCGAGGGCTCACTTCTACAGGGATGGGTGAGAATACACTAGGAGAGGGTAGAGCTGGTTGTGCGATGGTTCAGTACACTGAGGATCATTGCAGGTTGTAGGCTTGTCGGAACAGGTGGGTCTTCAGGTTTTTCTTGAAGGTCTCCGTTGTTGGTGAAAGTCTGATGTTTTGCGGCAGAGAGTTCCAGAGTATGGGGAAGCCCGGGAGAAGTCTTGTATGCGGTTGTGGGAAGAAGAGATGAGGGGGGAGTCGAGAAGGAGATCTTGAGAGGATCGAAGGTTGCGTGTGGGTAGGTAGCGGGAGACCATGTCACAGATGTATGGAGGAGAAAGGTTGTGGATGGCTTTGTATGTCATGGTTAAGGTTTTGAACTGGAGCCTCTGGGCAATAGGAAGCCAGTGAAGGGCCTGGCATAGTGGGGAGGCAGGGGAATAGCGGGAAGACAGGTGGATTAGTCGTGCAGCAGAGTGTAGGATGGACTGGAGTGGTGCCAGAGTGCTAGAGGGGAGGCCAGACAGTAGGAGGTTGCAGTAGTCGAGGCGGGAGATAAGGGCGTGCACTAGTGTTTTTGTGGTTTCATGGTTGAGGAATGAGGGATCCAGGAAATATTTTTGAGTTTGAGGCGGCAGGAGGTGGCGAGGGCTTGGATATGTGGTTTGAAAGAGAGGGCAGAGTTGATGATCACCCCAAGGCACCGAGCATGTGGGACTGGGGAAAGCGAGCAGCCATTGACATTGATGGATAGGCCTGGTGGAGGGGTAGAATGAGGTGGGGGAAAGATGATGAATTCTGTTTTGTCCATGTTCAGTTTGAGAAAGCGAGCAGAAAAGAAGGCTGAGATAGCAGACAGACACTGTGGGATTTTGGTCAGTAGGGAGGTGAGGTCAGGTCCAGATAGGTAGATCTGCGTGTCATCGGCGTAGAGGTGATACTGCAAGCCGTGGGATTCTATGAGCTGTCCCAGGCCAAGGTGTAGATGGAGAAGAGTAGGGGTCCTAGGACTGAGCCTTGGGGAACACCGACAGACAGGGGGCGAGGTGAGGAGGTGGTGTGTGAGAGGGAGACACTAAATGTTCGGTCTGTTAGGTATGATGAGATCCAGGATAGGGCCAAGTCTGTGATGCCAAGAGATGAGAGAATCTGTAGGAGGAGGGAATGGTCTACGGTGTCAAAGGCAGAAGACAGGTCCAGGAGAAGGAGGACAGAGTAGTGTCGCTTGCTCTTGGCGGTTAGCAGGTCGTTAGTGACTTTAGTTAGGGCAGTTTCAGTTGAGTGATGCGGTCGAAAGCCTGATTGTAACCGGTCAAAGAGGGAGCAGGAGGAAAGGTGGGAGGACAGTTCAAGATATACATGCTGTTCCAGTAGTTTTGAGGCGAAGGGGAGAAGAGATATCGGGCGATAGCTAGAGCTGAGGATGGGTCGAGGGAGGGCTTTTTGAGGATCGGGGTGATTGAAGCATGTTTGAAGGATGAAGGAAAGACACCATTTGTAAGTGAAAGGTTGAAGAGGTGTGTGAGAGTAGGGATGAAGACTGTGGCAAGGTTAGGGATGAGGTGGGACGGGAGTGGGTCAAGCGCGCAAGTGGTGAGGTGTGATCTTGACAGGAGAGTGGAGAGCTGATCTTCTGTCATGGTGGTGAAGCTGGTTTTGGAAGAACAGGGCTGAGTGGCTAAGAGGGGCATTGGGGGCTGCGGGCCAAAGCCTTCTCTGATAGTATCAATCTTTTGCTTAAAGAAGGAGGCAAAGTCTTCGACAGAAATGAGAGGAGAGGGAGGAGGTGCTGTGGGATGGAGTAGAGAATTGAAAGTGTTGAAGAGCTGTTTAGGGTTGTGAGACAGGGAGGATATGAGAGATGAGAAGTAAGTTTGTTTTGCGGCAGAGAGCGTGGACTTGAAGCTGGCAAGGGACTGCTTGTATGCGTTGAAGTGCTCGGTGGAGTGGGTTCTCTTCCATCTCCGCTCGGTAACCCTGGAAGCCCGTCTCAGTTCTTTGGTCAGGCCGGTCAGCCAGGGCTGCCTGTTGATTGTACGAGTTTTACTCTGCATGAGGGGGGCGGCCGAATCAAGTGTGGTTTTTATTGTGGTGTTATAAAATGTGGCAGCAGCATCTGTGTCATGAAGTGAGGCTATGTCTGTAAGAGGGAGGAGGGACTCAGAGAGCTATTGTAAATTGAGGTGTTTGAGATTTCTGCGAGGGTGGGTGAGTTAGTGGAGTGGGGGATGCGTACTAACAGAGGAGAGGGAAGAGAATGTCAGTAGGTTGTGGTCAGACAGGGGGAGTGCGGAGTTAGTGAGATTAGTGAGGGAACAGAGACGGGTGAAGATAAGGTCCAGCGTGTGACCGCCTTTGTGAGTGGCCGCAGAGGACCATTGAGTGAGGCCAAGGGAAGCTGTGAGCGAAAGAAGTTTAGAGGCCGCCGGGGTGGAATGTCAATGGGATGTTGAAATCGCCCATGATGATGGTGGGGATGTCAGCAGAGAGGAAATTGAGTAGCCAGGTGGTGAAGTGGTCGAGAAAGGTGGAGATGGCTAGTTCCGGGGGGCGGTAGATGACAGCCAGTTGGAGGTTGGAGGGGAATAGATGCGGACGGAGTGCACTTCGAACGAGGGAATAGCAGCGGAGGGTGGAATTTGAATAGGGGTAAAGGAGCAGGTATCAGACAGGAGTAAGCCAACTCCTCCACCACGTTTGTTGCTGGGGCGAGGGTGTGAGAAAGATGAAATCCGCCATAGGAAAGCGCAGCTGGAGAGGCTGAGTCAGAAGGAGTGAGCCAGGTTTCAGTGATGGCAAGGAAGGAGAGTTTGTTGGTGATAAAGAGGTCGTGGACAAATGACAGTTTATTGCAGACGGAGCGTGCGTTCCATAGTGCTCCGGGTAGGGGGACTGGGGGAGGGTGTGTGGATGGATAGGTATGAGGTTGACAGGGTTGCAAAAACGTGTGGAAGATCGTGGCAGGGTGTTAGAAATGAGTGTGGGGATGTGGTGAGGAGGGCCAGGATTTGGGGATACATCGCCAGCGATGAGGAGTAGCAGACAGAGCGTTAGAAGGTGGGAGCAGGATAAACCATGGTGTGGCCGTGTGTGTCTTGGTAAAAAGGATTGTATGTGGAGGAACAGTTCTGAGGGAAAGGGGAGATGGCTGGGGAGAATGGAGGGGGAAATGACTAGTTCCTTACTAGTGGGGGATTACAGGGGATAGGAAGAAAAAATCAAATGCCCCAAAAAGGGTTTAAAACCGACGTGCTGAATGGCCACAGGAAAACCAAGTTCACATTATTCTTCTGGCACTGCCATAGTGTTAGCCTATGCATTGAATGCAAGGCCTGCCCTGCACCAAACTCAAATGCACCACAAAAAGCCTTTGAACCAACATACTGGATGGACACAGGAAAACCAAGTTCATATTATTCTTTTGGCACTGACATAGTGTTAGCATTGAATGCAAGGCCTGCCCTGCACCAAACTCAAATGCACCACAAAAAGCCTTTGAACCAATGTACTGGATGGACACAGGAAAACCAAGTTCACATAATTCATTTTGTTCTGCCATACTGTTAGCCTATTAATTGAATGCAAGGCCCACCCTGAACCAAATTCTAATCAACCCAAAAAAGCCTTTGAACCGACGTACTTGATGTCCAACTGAAAGCATTGTTCCTATTAACTTGTTACTTCAATATTGTTTGGCTATGCAGTGAATTGTTGAGCCTGAAGCCCGGCAGTGGACAATTGCAGTGTGTTTGCTAAAGACCCAGCTGTGCAAAATTACAGTGTTGATGCTAAAGACCTGGCAGTGGACTATTGCAGTGTTGATGCTAAAGACCCGGCAGTGGACAATTGCAGTGTTGATGCTAAAGACCCAGCAGTGGACAATTGCAGTGTTGACGCTAAAGAGCCTGCATTTGAAAATTGCAGTGTTTACGCTGAAGACCAGGCAGTGGACAATTGCAGTGTTGATGCTAAAGACCAGGCAATGGACAGTTGCAGTGTTGAGGCTAAAGACTCTGCAGTGGACAATTGCAGTGTTGATGCTAAAGACCAGGCATTGGACAGTTGCAGTGTTGAGGCTAAAGACCCTGCAGTGGAGCATTTAAGTGTTAAGCCTGAAGAACCATCAGTGGATAATTGCACTCTTCGGGCTTAAGAACTTGCATTTGTGAATTGCAGTGGTGAGGCAGAAGACCCCACATTTTAGCATTGCAGTGTTGAGGCTGAAGAACAGGCAGTGAAGAATTGCATTGTTGAAGATGAACAACCAGCAAAGTTCACATTATTAGGAAGTGGGTCTCCTGTACTGTTTGCCTATGCAGTAAATGCAAGGCCTGCCCCAAATTTGGACAAACCAAAATACCACTTGAAAGAGATGTGTATGAAGTCCTCCTAAAAATCTGTTTTCATTACAAAGGGGCGGGTCTCCTATACTTGGAATGCCCATACAGTAAGTGCATGGACTGAAAAACATTTTCCCATCAACATCAACCTACTGTTTAAATATTTAAATATTTTTTGTCTAAAGAGACCTGGACTATGGCCTGCGAGTTTAAAGGAGCGGGTCTTCCCAGTTTAAAGGAGCAGGTCTCCTATACTTGTAATGCCTATAGGCCTACATAGGCTGAAAAACATTTTTCCCTGGGGGGGGAAACATCAACCTACTGTGTAAATAATTGTTGTTATGGACATCCTAAACACCCTTGCAAAACAATCTAGTGGCTGTTTCATCACGGAACAATGTCACTCTGGTGAGCTAAGGGTGGTGTAGGGAGAGACTAGTAGTATAGCCTGCAAAAAAGGTCTTCCCAGTTTAAAGGAGCAGGTCTCCAATAGTTGTAATGCCCATACACTAAGTGCATAGGCTGAAAAACATTTTCCCCTGGGGGGGCACACCTCAACATAGAGTGTAAATATTTTTGTAATGGGCAGCGAAACACCCTTGAAAAAGTTTCTACTGGCTGTTGCATTACGAACAACGGTCACCCTCGTGTTATAGTGGTGGTGGATGATGAGGATGAGGAGAAGGAGGAGGATAATAACACATCAAATAGCCAAAGTCAGGAAGCGTGTACCCATGTTTGTGTATGAAGATGTGCATGGTAATACACCTCCTCAAAAATACACAGTATTGGAGGTTATGTTTCGCTGTTCTCATTTGGTGGTCTAGAGAAGTCTGCCCCAATCCAGGCCCTGTTCATTTTTATAAGAGTCAGCCTGTTAACATTTTCAGTTGACAGGCTGGTGTGCTTATCAGTTATTATTCCACCAGCGGCACTAATAATACTCTCTGACAAAACGCTAGCAGCAAGGCAGGCCAGAACATTGGAAGGCGTAGAGAGCCAGTTTAATGCCACATGTCCAGCTAGGATACCCAATAATTAAAAGGCACAGAGGAATTACGGAGGACGATGGTACGGTCAGCAAGGTACTCCTTCAACATCTTCCCAAACTTTCCAGTCCTTGTGAGACTACCCCTTGACTCTGGGTCAGGGTGATGGGAGGGTCTGAGAAAAGTGTCCCAGAACTTTGCCAGTGTTCCAGTTTCTCTGCTGGATTGAAGCTGTGTCTCTCTCGACTCCACTACTTGGTTGTCCAGTGAACTGTGACCTCTGCCGTCAGCTTTTTCAGATGGCAACTTTTTCAGTTATTCCACAACAATGGCCCTCTGGTACTGCATCATTTTAATACACCTATCTGACTCTGTAATTAGAGATTGAAAGTTATCCTTGTAGCGTGGGTCTAGAAGTGTACTGAGTGTCAGCAAAAATATTGATAATGCGAGGGTCACAGGAAAGGCAGCGCAACATAAATTCTTTCATGCTGCCAGACTGATAACTGGCAAGCCTTCCGTGTCCTCACCAACAGGATGACTGACCATGCTGTCCTCCTCCCTGTCCTCAGGCCATCTACGCTGAACAGACGGTATGACAGTTGTGCTTGTAGTACCATCTATAGCGCAGGAAAATAGCTCCTGATCTTCCTCTTTCCCCTCTACCCCATTGTCAACCAATCCACGTTGGGATTACATGAGGCTGGGATGTGTGTAATCACCTTGTATGGTTCCTTGCTCCATCTCATCGTGCTCCGCTTGCAATGCATCCTTTTTTATTGTGAACAGAGGGCTTTTCAGAATACAGAGGAGCGGAATGGTGATGCTAATTATGGCATCATCGCCGCTCACCATCTTAGTGGACTGCTCAAAGTTTTGTAGGATGCTACATATGTCTGACATCCATGTCCACTCCTGAGACTTACGTGTGGAGTCTGAACTGAATACCGACACCTTTGTTGATGCTGGTACTCAACAACTGCCCTCTTCTGCTAACAAATCCTTTGCAACATATGCAGTGTAGAGTTCCAACGCGTGGGGATATCACATACCAGTTGGTGAGTCGAAAGCTGAAAACGCTGCTGAAGCACGGCAAGGGAAGCTGAAGCTGGAGCTGACAATCTAAAATGGACACACAGGCAGCGTACTTTCACAAGCAGATTCGGCAGCTCAGGGTAGCTTTAGAAAAACCGCTGAACCACGAGTTTAAGCACTTGGGCCAGGCATAGTATGTATGTGAGCTCACCTTGCCTCAGAGCCGCCACCAGGTTCCAGCCATTGTCACACATGAACATGCTTGGCTGTAGGTTTAGCGGTGTCTGCTACATATCTGCCTGCTCTTTTACAGCTGTCCACAACTCTTCAGCATTGTACGGTTTGTCACCTAAGCATATTTACTTTAGCACAGCCTGTTGCCGCTTGGCTGAGGCAGTGCTGCAGTGCTTCAACCTTGCTAATGATGTGGTCATTTCAGAGATGCAGGCTGAAGAGGAGGAGGAGGATGACATGCAGGAGCTGTAGACTGTGGGGTCAACCCTGATTGACCTAGGGCCTTGGGCGTTAATAGGATGTTTTCCATCCCAAGATAAGACTGGGTCCCGGCTTCCATTATGTAAACCCAGTGTGCCGTCAGTGAGATGTACCGTCCCTGCCCTGAAGCACTTGTCCATGTGTCTGTGGTTAAGTGTACTTTCACTGTAACTGCATTGTTGAGGGCACGGGTAATGTAGTGGGACACGTGCTTGTGTAATGCTGGGATGGCACACCGGGAAAAATAGTGTCAGCTAGGGACATAGTACCTTGGGACGGCCGCCGCCATCAGGTTGCGGAGAGCTTCCATCTCCAAGAGCCTAAAAGGCAACGTTTCGAGCGCAAGCAGATGAGAAATGTGTAAATTTAGTACTGTGGACTGTGGGGCGTTGGTTGCATATTTCTGCTTTCATTCCAATGACTGGGGTATGGACAACTGAAAGCTGTGCTCTGACAAGGACATGGATGTGCTTGCTGATGGTGGTAGTTGAGTGTGTGCAACGACTAGTGCAGGGCAGGAGTCATCTTTGAAGGCACCATGTACAGGGATTGGCTTCCATGCACAACAGCAGAAGAATCAGTGGTGTCACCCGCCGACACTTTTCCTGGACTCGGGATCAGCCCACAAAGTCGGGAGCTTCGCTGCCATGTGCCTGATCATGCTGGTGGTGGTCGGGCTGGTAGTTTTGCAACCTCTGCTGATGTGGGCCTGGCAAGTGGTGCAAATGGCCTACTGGGGTTATTGGCAGAGTCTTTAAAAAACAATCAGACTCAGGAAGACCTAACAGTTGTAATGACAACTTCTGTCGTGTTGGTGTTACGAGGAATGGTTGCCCACCTTCGGTCTGCGGCCACCATAGTTCTTCTTCCTGCTGGTTGTGGTGCTACACCTACCTCCCCTGTGTGCTGCTGTCCTCACTCTGCATGTCCTCCTGCCTGGTTGGGCAGTTACTATATCATCCACCACCTCCTCCTCCACTTCCGCACCCTGGTCCTCCTCCTGACTTTCTGGCAATTGTGTCTCATCATCGTCCACCTATTGTGACATGTGCCCACTGTTGCCTTTGTGTGAATCGTGGCTGCTCAAATATTTGGGTATTGCTACATGCAATCTCAGTTTGCCCCACTTCAAGTGGACCGGGCGAGAGGCTCGAATCTATAAATGGACAAGTGAACAGCTCTTCGGCGTGTCCAAGTGTGGGATCAGCTGTCTTCGGGCGCTCAGCATGGGAGGAGGAAAGAGGATCAGGGTGAGGAATATGCGGTCCAGAATCACGGCTACTCAGACTTGACCGTGAGGAATACAGGGTGCTGGTGGTGGTGGCCAAGTGAATGGAAGTATTATCCCCATTCAAACAACTACCTTTTCACGCTGGTCTGGTGTCAAGAGTGCTGTTCTGCCGTCCCCTATTAATTCTGACAGTTATGTGTTGTGAGAAGATGTGGGTGTTTGTTATGGCACAATTGCAGCTTGCCTGCCACCTCTGAATTTGCATGCACCATCACCACTTTCCCACCCCTTGCCATGCACCTTTTCAATTTTAAATAGAGTACAATATTTTCCACGTTCAAAAAATGCTGAATTGTGAGCAAACTTTGATGTGATCCGTGTGCGTGAAAAACGCACTTTCAAATATCTGGAATGTACTTTATTTGTTTAACAAACAGGTGTCAATAACTGTGGTAAGAAAAAGAAAAAAAGTGTAATGTAGCCCTGAAATGCCACAATTTTTAGCACACAGAGAGATAGGCGTCTGCTGACACAGATAACGCACTGGTCAATATGTGGACTGGATTATTTTTTTTACCCAAAATGACTGTATGCAAATAGGGTAAAACACAACAAAAAAAGGGGACTGCTGCCCTGATGTGCCACAATTTTTAGCACTCAGAGAGAAAGGCGTTTGACACAGATAACACACTGATCAATATGGGGCTGGATTATTTTTTTGTTACCCCAAAAGACTGTGTAGAAATAGGATAACACTCAGTAAATCCAGTATAATGTTGCCCTGAAATGCCACAATTTTTAGCACTCAGAGAGAAAGGCGTTTGACACAGATAACACACTGGTCAATATGTGGGCTGGATTTTTTTTTTGTTACAAGAAAAAGACTGTATAAAAATAGGGTAACAGACAGCAAAAAAGGGAAATGTAGGCCTGAAATGCCACCACATTTTTAGCACACTGAGGCTATGTGCACACGTTGCGGAATTGCAGCGGAAATTTCCGAGGCAATCCTGCACCTCCCTGCCGCAGGAAATACGCATTTTTTTGGTATGCTTATTCCCGCCAGAAACTAGTGTTTTGCAAGTGTAATTAGCTTGCAGAATGCTAGCGCTTTCCGAGCAATCTGTAGCATCGCTTGGAAAACTGATTGACAGGTTGGTCACACTAGTCAAACATAGTGTTTGACAAGTGTGACCAACTTTTTACTATTGATGCTGCATCAATAGTAAAAAGATCTAAAGTTAAAAAAAAATAAAAAAAATTGTGATATTCTCACCTTCCGGCAGCCCCCACAGCCTTCTTGGTCCTCAGTGACGCTCCCGGCCAATCGTGTTCCCAGGCGTCCTTAGCGACAATGACCCCAGATGACGTAGGGTCATCTGGGGTCATTCTCGCTAAGGATGCCAGGGAATGGATTGGCCGGGAGCGTCGCTGAGAGGCGGGATGGCTGCTGGGGCTGCCGGAAGGTGAGAATGACGATTTTTTATTTTAATTATTGTTTTAATATGGATATGGTACCCAGGGCCTGGAGAAGAGTCTCCTCTCCTCCAGACCCTGGGTACCATCTGCACATGAACTGCTTACTTTGCGCATGGTGGGCATAGCCACATGCGGAAAGTAAGCAGCTCAATGCTTTCCTATGGAGGCGGAATCTCCGCGATTCCGGAAAAAGAATAAGCATGCTGCATATTTTTCCGCAATGCGATTCCGCCGCAGAAAAACATGCAGCATGTGCACAGCATTGCGGAATCCCATGGGATATAATGAGTTGCGTTGGGTAAGCATTTTTGCCATGTTTTCGTGGCGTTTTCACCACGAAAAACCGCGGCAAAACCGCTAACAATCTGCAACGTGTGCACAGAGCCTAATAGATCAGGCGTCTGACAAAGAGAGCCCTCTTTCAAATATCTGCCCTGTTGTTTTTTGTTTTTTTTTTGCCAGTAAAATTTTGTCAATAAGTAGGCTATGAGTGACACAACAAAAAAAATTCTATGGAGGTCTGAAATGGCAAAATTTTTAGCGCAATGATATGCATTCCGTGTGGAGGACAAAACCCAGTGTAATATATCTGCCCTGTAGCTAAATATTTTTTGGGCAGATAATTATTTTTTGGGCAGCAAAATAGTGTCAAAAAATTTTATGAGACACTCCAAAAAAATTCTACAGTACCTCAAATAATGCCAGATTTTTAGGCAGACTCAGATGTCAGGCCTGAGACAGGCAAACCCTTTAAAATAGCCGTATTTTCACGCTGTACTATGAAAAGGATCTGCCTATATTCTGCAGTGTCAACAAACAATTAGACAAAAAAAAAGTGGTTCTGAATTGCTTTGGAAAAAAATAGTCAGGATTAAGATGCCAAAAATATTGCAGCCCACTGAGACATAGGGCTGTGTAGATACGGTCAATATAGCTTATATGCAGCAGCAGACAGTAATGGAATGGACCCTCTTGATGTATGCAATGAAGTATGCCACATAGAATGCCTGTCTGCCACTGAGAGCTATATACCCACATACAGTCCGTGCATGCCTTGCACTGATATGTACATTGCTCAAAAAAAATAAAGGGAACACTTAAACAACAGAATATAACTCCAAGTAAATCAAACTTCTGTTAAATCAAACTGTCCACTTAGGAAACAACACTGATTGACAATCAATTTCACATGCTGTTGTGCAAATGGAATAGACCACAGATGGAATTTATTGGCAATTATCAAGACACACTCAATAAAAGAGTGGTTCTGCAGGTGGGGACCACAGACCACATCTCAGTACCAATGCTTTCTGGCTGATGTTTTTGTCCCTTTTGAATGTTGATTGTGCTTTCACACTCATGGTAGCATGAGACGGACTCTACAACCCACACAAGTGGCTCAGGTAGTGCAGCTCATCCAGGATGGCACATCAATGCGAGCTGTGGCAAGAAGGTTTGCTGTGTTTGTCAGCGTAGTGTCCAGAGGCTGGAGGCGCTACCAGGAGACAGGCCAGAACACCAGGAGACGTGGAGGGGGCTGTAGGAGGGCAACAACCCAGCAGCAGGACCGCTACCTCAACCTTTCTGCAAGGAGGAACAGGAGGAGGACTGCCAGAGCCCTGCAAAATGACCTCCAGCAGGCCACAAATGTGCATGTGTCTGCACAAACAGTTAGAAACCTACTCCATGAGGATGGTTTGAGTGCCCGACGTCCACAGATGGGGGTTGTGCGCACAGTCCAACACCATGCAGGACACTTGGCTTTTACCACAGAACACCAGGATTGGCAAATTCGCCACTGGCACTCTGTGCTCTTCACAGATGAAAGCAGGTTCACACTGAACAAATGTGACAGACGTGACAGTCTGGAGACACCGTGGAGAGCGATCTGCTGCCTGCAACATCCTTCAGCATGACCGTTTGCAGTGGGTCAGTAATAATTGTAACGGGTCAGGGAGGCGGAACCTCTGAGCTTTATTATACAAGGAGGCTTTCCTTGTAAAGGAGCGGGTGGCGCCCGGGGAGACAGACAGGAAGTCACGGCAAGTGACAGGGACAGTCTTTGGACAGATGGGAAAGAGGTCACGGCAAGTGACCGGGGCAGTCTCTGGATAGACAGGCAGGGAGTCACGGCAAGTGACCGGGGCAGTCTCTGGATAGACAGGCAGGTAGTCACGGCAAGTGACCGGGGCAGTCTCTGGATAGACAGGCAGGTAGTCACGGCAAGTGACCGGGGCAGTCTCTGGATAGACAGGCAGGTAGTCACGGCAAGTGACCGGGGGCAGTCTCTGGATAGACAGGCAGGTAGTCACGGCAAGTGACCGGGGCAGTCTCTGGATGGACAGGTATATACGACCTGAGATGGTGGAGCCTCCCGGTAGGCTAGCAGGCAGATGACAGATGAACGCCCCCAAGTGAGCAGACGAGAGTCTCTGGAATAGACGATGGTCACCGCATGTGACGTCCGAACCTCCGGGTAGGTCTGCAGGCAGATGGCAGATGAACGCCCCCAAGTGAGCAGGCGAGAGTCTCTGGAATAGACGATGGTCACCGCATGTGACGTCCGAACCTCCGGGTAGGTCTGCAGGCAGATGGCAGATGAGCGCCCCCAAGTGAGCAGGCGAGCTTCTCTGGAATAGCCGATGGTCACCACCGGTGACGGCCGAACCTCCAGGTAAGCTTGCGGACAGGTAGCAGACAGCAAACTGGCAGGAGACAGGCAGGTAACTGGTAACGGAACCTGAGGGCTGAAGCAGAGTAAACAGTGCAACAACATTGCTCGGGCACCTCCATTAAGGAGGGAGTACTTTATATAGGGTGGAGTCCTCCGGCATTGGCCGGGGACCTTTTTTGAAAGATGCGCGCGGCCCCTTTAAGAGCGGGGGAGCGCGCGGGCGCGCGCCCTAAGTCCAGCAGCAGGGAAGGAGCGCGCGACCCCAGCAGGGCGGAAGGAGGACGCCGAGCGTGGGTAAGGGGGGGCGACGTCCCTGCCTGGCAGAGGACGCTGGCGCAGGGGAACAGCGTCCCTGCCTGGCGAGGGCAGGGACGCCGGCGCTACAGTACCCCCCCTTTAGGCCCCCCCTTTTTTAAGCCAGAAAGAAATTTAGCTAGGATGAGAGGGGCATGGATGTTCTCCCGAGGCTCCCACGTTCTCTCCTCAGGACCAAACCCCTTCCAATCCACCAGAAAATAGGTCTTTCTTCCTACCCTTTTGGTGGCCAAAATGTTCTCTACCTCAAATTCGTTCTCAGCAGACAGTGGAGCAGGAGGTGTACCTGTAGACTTGACTAAAGAGTTAAGTACCACCGGTTTGAGGAGAGATACATGGAAGGAGTTAGGAATCCGCAAATTGGCCAGGAGTTTCAATTTATAGGACACTGGGTTGATCTGACTGATGATCTCCAGAGGACCGATGAACCGAGGACCTAACTTGTAGGAAGGAATCTTGAGCCGAACATACTTGGACGAGAACCAGACCTTATCCCCAGGACGGAATTGAGGGGGATCCAGACGTTTCTTGTCAGCATGTCTCTTCATGCGCTCGGATGACAGAATGAGTGCGGACCGGGTACTCTCCCATATGGAGGAGAATTCGTTAACCAGGGATTCCGCAGCTGGTTTTCCACAGAGATGGAAATAGGTACAGGGATCCGAGGATGTTGACCGAAGACTACAAGAAACGGAGATTTGGAGGAAGATTCGCTCTCGTGATTGTTGTACGAAAATTCGGCACAAGGCAGGAGATCCACCCAGTCAGAATGGTGGGCATTAACGAAGTGCCGGAGATAACTGGTCAGAATCTGATTGATTCGCTCGACTTGACCATTGGACTGTGGGTGGTAAGCGGAGGAGAAATCCAGGGTGACGTCTAGCAAGTTACAAGTGGCTCTCCAGAAACGTGATGTGAACTGTACCCCACGATCCGACACAATGTGACGAGGCAGACCATGAAGACCTAAGATGTGGCGGATAAAGTCTTTAGCCAACTCGGGTGCAGACGGAAGCCCTGGCAGGGGAATGAAGTGAGCCATCTTGGAAAATCGGTCAACGACCACCCAAATGACCGTACAACCAGCAGAGATGGGAAGATCCGTTATGAAGTCCATAGCTATATGCTGCCAGGGGGCAGCGGGTACAGGAAGCGGGAGAAGACGGCCGGCAGGCAGGTGTCTCGGAACTTTGTTGCGGGCACAGGAGGCACAGGCAGAAACAAAGTCTATTACATCCTTGTGCAGGGTAGGCCACCAGTAATGCCGGGTAATGAGCTGGAGGGTCTTTTTCTGACCAGCGTGGCCAGCTAGTTTAGACGAATGACCCCAGTGGAGGATCCTCTCCCGATCAGGTACCGATACGAACGTCTTACCAGGAGGGAGACGATTTAGACTCACGGGAGCCACCTGCATCACTCTGGCGGGATCGATGATATGTTTAGGTTCCTCCTCGAGATCCGACACCAGGAAAGACCGGGACAAGGCATCCGCCTTGATGTTCTTGTCGGCCGGGCGAAAGTGTAAAAGAAAGTCAAAGCGGGCAAAAAACAAGGACCACCGGGCTTGTCGAGGGTTAAGTCTCTGGGCATGCTGGAGGTAAGCCAGATTCTTGTGGTCAGTGTAAATGATTACCGGATGAAGAGCCCCCTCGAGTAGGTAACGCCACTCCTCCAATGCCAGCTTGATGGCCAATAACTCTCGGTCTCCTATGGAATAATTGCGCTCAGAAGAGGAGAAGAGTTTTGAGAAGAAGCCGCAAGATACCATCCTCCCGGAAGAAGACTTTTGAGTCAGTACCGCTCCAGCTCCAGAAGAGGAAGCGTCCACCTCCAGGAAGAACTGCTTGTTGCCATCCGGGCGATGCAGCACTGGAGCGGAAGAGAAGGCCTGTTTTAAGGAAAGAAAGGCCTCCTCTGCTTCGGGCGTCCACTGTTTGGGGTTAGCATTCTTGCGGGTGAGCGCGGAGATTGGTGCAGTCCGGGAAGAGAAGTGCGGTATGAAGAGGCGGTAATAATTGGCGAATCCCAGGAACCGCTGAATGGCCTTCAATCCCTCCGGTCGGGCCATTTCTCGATGGCAGATAGTTTCTCCGGATCCATTCTTAGGCCAGTCTGAGAAATGATGTAACCCAAAAACGGAAGCGAGGTCTGCTCAAAGAGACACTTCTCATATTTGGCGAAAAGGTGATTCTGCCTAAGCCTGAGCAGAACCTGACGAACATCCCTCCGGTGAGACTGGAGATCCGGAGAGAAGACCAAGATGTCGTCTAGGTACACCACAACGCAGGAGTAGAGCAGGTCCCGGAAGATGTCATTGACCAACTCCTGAAAGACTGCAGGAGCATTACAGAGACCAAAGGGCATCACCAAATACTCATAGTGGCCGTCCCGGGTGTTGAATGCCGTCTTCCATTCATCTCCCGACGGATACGGACTAGGTTATATGCTCCACGAAGATCCAGTTTGGTGAAGATTCTAGCCCCCCTCAGGCGATCAAACAATTCGGGAATGAGCGGAAGAGGGTACTTATTCTTCACCGTGATCAGGTTTAGGCCTCTGTAGTCAATACAGGGACGGAGAGAGCGTCTTTCTTTTTTACGAAGAAAAACCTGCTCCCGCTGGGGAGGTAGATTTCCGGATGAATCCCTTGGCCAAATTCTCCTCGATATATTCGGACATCGACCTGGTCTCAACAGCAGACAATGGGTAAATACGCCCACGGGGAGGCGTAGTACCGGGTAGCAGGTCGATCGGGCAATCATAAGGTCTGTGAGGGGTAATGTCTCTGCCTCCTTTTTATTAAAGACATCAGCGAACGACCAATATGGAATCGGGAGCCCTGGTAGATTAGTTGGTGTAGGAGAAGGACGGACGGGATGAACAGGAACCAAACACGTTTTATGACAGTCCTGTCCCCAGCGAAGGATCTCTCCAGTCTGCCAGTCGAGCACGGGTGCATGCTTTTGGAGCCAAGGTAGACCTAATAAGAAAGCATGAGAGAGTCCAGGCAGGACATGAAACGAGATGCTCTCAGAATGCAACATTCCCACCTGCAGGGTTATGGCTTCAGTGATAAGTTGGATGGGACGTGGTAGGAGACCCCCGTCCACAGCAGCAACAGATACTGGTTCAACCAGATGTTTGGTAGGAATGCGATATTTCTCTACTAGAGCCTGTGAAACAAGATTCCCGGCTGCTCCAGAATCAAGTTGGGCTTGTTCGAAATGACGGTTCTCACCGAGGAGAATTGAGACTGACAGCAGCAGAGATGAAGAGGATTTATTCTTGTCTAGGTAGACCTCTCCGAGCGAACCTAGACACAGGCGTTTCCCGACCTCTCCGGACAGGTACGGATCCGGTGCTCCTTACTGCCACAGTAGAAGCAACTCCCCTCGGCACGGCGTAAGTCCTGACGGGCTTTGACCATCTTGGTCTGGTCGACCTGCATAGGCTCAGAAGTGTGTACCTGGGGAGAAGCGGAAGGAGTTACAGGTCTCTGAAAAGGAGAAGCTAGACGAGGAAACCTTCTCTCACGGGTGACCTCTTTGGCGCGTTCCTGGAACCGTAGATCAATTCGATTAGCCAGAGTTATTAGGTCATCGAGAGAGGTTGGAATGTCTCGACCGGCAAGTTCATCTTTAATACGGCCGGACAGACCCTCCCAGAAGACAGATATCAGAGCATCATTATCCCAGGCCAGCTCCGAGGCAAGGGTACGGAACCGTATGGCATATTGCCCCACGGTGAGACTTCCCTGACGGAGACGCAACAGAGATGATGCAGAGGAGGTCTTCCGTCCGGGTTCGTCGAATACCTTCCGGAAGGCCGAGAGAAAAGCAGGCAGGTCAGACACCAGAGGATCTTCTCTCTCCCAGAGAGGATTAAGCCAGGCCAGAGCCTCTCCGGTGAGATGGGACATAATGAAGGCAATTTTGGCCCGGTCGGAGTTAAACTGGTGCGCCAGGAGTTCGAAATGCAGGGTACACTGGTTAATGAAACCCCGAGCCAGAGTAGGATCGCCTCCAAACCGTGGAGGAGCAGAAAGTCGAGGTCCAGGAACGGAAACCACGGAATTGGTAAGCAACGGGACTGCCGGATTGTGAGTCATGGCGCCAGTGGTGGTTGCTGGTGAAGTAGTCAGGGTGTCCAGGCGGGAATTAACATTCCGCAGATGACCCAGGATGGACTCCTGTTGAGACCTCTGACGAGACAGTTCATGACACAGGTCAGAGAGCGAAGGGGTTTGGGTGCCACCGGGTTCCATGGCCCGAGCAAACTGTAACGGGTCAGGGAGGCGGAACCTCTGAGCTTTATTATACAAGGAGGCTTTCCTTGTAAAGGAGCGGGTGGCGCCCGGGGAGACGGACAGGAAGTCACGGCAAGTGACAGGGACAGTCTTTGGACAGACGGGAAAGAGGTCACGGCAAGTGACCGGGGCAGTCTCTGGATAGACAGGCAGGTAGTCACGGCAAGTGACCGGGGCAGTCTCTGGATAGACAGGCAGGTAGTCACGGCAAGTGACCGGGGCAGTCTCTGGATAGACAGGCAGGTAGTCACGGCAAGTGACCGGGGCAGTCTCTGGATAGACAGGCAGGTAGTCACGGCAAGTGACCGGGGCAGTCTCTGGATGGACAGGTATATACGACCTGAGATGGTGGAGCCTCCCGGTAGGCTAGCAGGCAGATGACAGATGAACGCCCCCAAGTGAGCAGGCGAGAGTCTCTGGAATAGACGATGGTCACCGCATGTGACGTCCGAACCTCCGGGTAGGTCTGCAGGCAGATGGCAGATGAACGCCCCCAAGTGAGCAGGCGAGAGTCTCTGGAATAGACGATGGTCACCGCATGTGACGTCCGAACCTCCGGGTAGGTCTGCAGGCAGATGGCAGATGAGCGCCCCCAAGTGAGCAGGCGAGCTTCTCTGGAATAGCCGATGGTCACCACCGGTGACGGCCGAACCTCCAGGTAGGCTTGCGGACAGGTAGCAGACAGCAAACTGGCAGAGACAGGCAGGTAACTGGTAACGGAACCTGAGGGCTGAAGCAGAGTAAACAGTGCAACAACATTGCTCGGGCACCTCCATTAAGGAGGGAGTACTTTATATAGGGTGGAGTCCTCCGGCATTGGCCGGGCCCTTTTTTGAAAGATGCGCGCGGCCCCTTTAAGAGCGGGGTAGCGCGCGGGCGCGCGCCCTAAGTCCAGCAGCAGGGAAGGAGCGCGCGACCCCAGCAGGGCGGAAGGAGGACGCCGAGCGTGGGTAAGGGGGGGCGACGTCCCTGCCTGGCAGAGGACGCTAGCGCAGGGGAACAGCGTCCCTGCCTGGCAGAGGGCAGGGACGCCGGCGCTACAATAATGTGGGGTGGCATTTCTTTGGAGGGCCGCACAGCCCTCCATGTGCTCGCCAGAGGTACCCTGACTGCCATTAGGTACCAAGATGAGATCCTCAGACCCCTTGTGAGACCACATGCTGGTGCGGTTGGCTCTGGGATCCTCCTAATGCAGTACAATGCCAGACCTCATATGGCTGGAGTGTGTCAGCAGTTCCTGCAAGATGAAGGCACTGAGGCTATGGACTGGCCCGCCCGTTCCCCAGACCTGAATCTGATTGATCACATCTGGGACATCATGTCTTGCTCTATCCTCCATCACGTTGCACCACAGACTGTCCAGGAGTTGGTGGATGCTTTAGTCCAGGTCTGGGAGGAGATCCCTCACGAGATCATCCGCCGCCTCATCAGGGCATACCCAGGCATTGAAGGGAAGTCATACAGGCACATGGAGGCCACACACACTACTGAGCATCATTTCCTTGTCTTGAGGCATTTCCACTGAAGTTGCGTCTGCCTGTAATTTGATTTTCCGCTTAGATTTTGAGTACCATTCCAAATCCAGACCTCCATGGAATATTAATTTTGATTTACACTGATCATTTTTATGTTTTATTGCTCTCAACACATTCCACTATATAATGAATAAAGATTTACAACTGGAATATTTCATCCAGTGATATCTAGGATGTGGGATTTTAGTGTTCCCTTTACTTTTTTGAGCAGTAAATATAGCCACATACATTCGCTGCCTACCTAGCACTGCAATCTATATACCCCGTAATTAGTCCTTAGAAGAACTGTTGATTAGCTAGATTTGTGTCTTCTTTGATTTCAGACCTACACTACCTTCTAAACCCCCAAATCTGACACTGTCTTGGCAGCAGCTCTCCCCACAGTCGTTAATTCAGGAGCAGACAGAGCCGAGCATGGCGCCACCAGGTCTCTTACACACCTGATGACGCTGTGTGGCCAGCCAATCATTGTAATACCACAACAAAGATGGCTGCAGCATTACATTGCATGGCAGACAATCCCTGCATGTTGATTGGCACTCTAAAGAGCGCCAAAAATGCAGGGCATGCACCAGAACTCAAACCGAGCAAACACGGAAATGCTCGCTGCTCATTGAGTACTTCTAGTACAGAGCACGTTCACTCATCACTAATAATGACTTGTATATAAGGCAAAATAAATAACCAAAACAAAAATGTTCCACCACACCTTGGGCTATGTTCACACGTAGTGTTTTTGATGCGTTTTTGAACTTTAGCATTGCTTTCAACCCAGACAAATGCATTCACTGGGAAATTTCATTTTAACATTTTGCAACCTTATCTTGCCATGTGGTGTGTGACACATCATCAGACATATCGTGTTTCATTTATGAAGGAGGTTCTCTGAAAGTCACAAAGCCTATTTTTATAGGGCCATCAGGCAGCCTTTATTATTCTTAAAGAGCCAACAGTCAGCCCTCACTATTCTTAGGCCAGATTCACATTTGCGGATGGCAGAGTTGCGGAGGGCTGCGGACTTCCTCCGTGAAGCCCCACCCACTGCTGCATCTCCTCCGTTAAGCTCCGCCTATGTCTGCATGCGTCCTGCTTACCTATATTTAACATTGGGTACGCAGGGCGTGATGATTTATGCAGATGTCTGCGCATTTGTCGTTTTGACAATGCGGCGACCTTCGTCGAACGCAACATGTTGAAATTTGTTGCGGTCGCCGCATCTTCAAAACGATGCATGCGGAGTCATCCGCATACATCCGTATGGCCTATATACCCAATGTTAAAGATAGGTACGCAGGCCTCATGCAGACATAGTCGGAGCTGAGCAGAGGAGGTGAGGCAGTGGGCGAGCTTCACGGAGGGAGTATGCAGCCCTCCACAGCTCTGCCATCCGCAAATCTGAACCTAGCCTAAGACAGCCATCAGCCGGCTATGCTTTGTTGTTCCCATTATTAAACAGTGTGTCTTCTATACTGCTATTGCATATGCAGTGAGTGGCAGGGCAGCCCAAAATTTGGACGCGCCTCAATACCGCTTTGAGAGATGTAAAGGAGGGCCTCCTGAAAACAATGTTCCCATTATTAAGAAGTGGGTCTCCCATACTGTTTGCCTATGCAGTGAATGCAAGGCTGCCAAAAATTTCGAGGCACTCCATTGCCCCTTTTTAAGAGACGTGGAGGAGTGTCTCATACAAAGATGTAATACTTGTAATGCCCATGCACTAAGTGTGTGGCTGACTAATATTTACTACTGGGTGGTATACATGAACATACAGTAAAACAATTTTTTTACGGGCATCATAAACATCCTTTAAAAAATTATGTGGGTGTTGCATCACAGACCACGGTCACCCTGGTGATATGGTGGTGGAGGATGAGGATGAGGACAAGGAGGAGGACAACAGCAAATAGCCAAAATCAGAAAGCGTATACCCATGTGTGGGTGTGAAGAGGTGCATGGTAATAGACCTCCCAGAAAAAGACACTGGATTTGAGTTTATGCTATGCTGCTATCACTCGGTGGTGTTGAGAAGTCTATCCCAATCCAGCCCTTGTTCAATTTTCTAAGAATCAGCATGTCAGCATTTTCAGTTGACAGGCAGATGCGCTTATCAGTTATAATTCCACCAGTGGCACTAAAACCCACTTTGACAAAATACTAGAGGCAGGGCAGGCCAGGACCTCCAAAGCGTAGAGATCCTGTTCATGCCACGTGTCCAGCTTGGATACCCAGTAATTTTAAGGCACAGAGAAATCTCAAAGATCGTTGGCACGGTCAGCAAGGTACTCCCTCAGCATCTTCCCAAACTTTGCACTCCTTGCGAGAATAACCCGTGTCTCTGGGCCTGTACGATGGGAGGGTCTGAGAAAACTCTCCCAGAACTTTGACATTGGTCCCCTACCTCAGATGTATTGGTGTTATGTCTCTCTCGCCTGTACTCCTTGGTTGTCCAACGAACTGTGTCCTCTGCCGCGAGCATTTTTCAGATGTGAATTTTTTACTAATTCTGCAACAAGGGCCTTCTGGTACTGCCCCATTTTAGTAGACCTGTCCACCTCGGGAATAAGAGATAGAAAGTTCTCCTTGTAGCGTGGGTCTAGAAGTGTCACCAACCAGTAATGACTGTCACCCAAAATTTTAGAATGTGAGGGTCACGTTAAAGCAGCGTAACATAAACTCAACTATGCGTTCCAGACTGCTAACAGGCAAGACTTCCGTGTAATCACCAAGAGGACAACTGACCATGCTCTCCTCCATCTCCTCCCTATCCTCAGGTGTTGTGAATGGGTTTGAGATGAGTTCTGAGCAGAGGCTCCCTCTGGTGGTTACAAGCGGTACTAGTGAGGATTGTGAGGACTGGGAATCAGGTGTTACTGATTGGTCTTTTATAAGGGAGTCATTTTTCCATCAGGGTTGCCGGTGATCAATTGTTCTGGTCTGAATCCTTCTTTCCAGTTTCCCTTGTAGCCTGCTGTGTCGTGTCTGCATCTCCTGCTATCAGATAAGACAATTTCTTATTTTGTGTTTTTGCTATATTTTTGCATTTTGTCCTGCACTTCTGTGGGGCCTTCAGGGTCCCCTCCGGGGCTTTTGCCCTCTCAGTTTAGTCCAGCCACTGTGTTTTGTACTTTTGCTTTTTCCAGTTTTTTTTCAGTGGCTGCTTTTTTGTTTTTGTTACACCAGAGAACTAATTTAGGTGGTAGAGGTCGTGTGATCTCAGGTGATTTTGAAATTAGTAGTGTTGGTGTTTTTTCAGGGTTTTCTGAGATTGCAGTAAGTACCCTTCCTATCCTTTTCTATTTAGATAGTTTGGCCCCAGCGTTTGCTCATACTATTTTCTTTCTGTGTCAGTATTTCCTCTTGTCTAACCGCCATTACATGTTTGGGGGCTTTCTATTATCTTTGGGGTTCTGCTCCGGGGCAGATAGCTTTCCTATTTCTATCTTTAGGTGTAGTTAGTTTCTCAGGCTGTGACGAGGCGTCTAGGACCAACGTAGGAACGCTCCACGGCTGCCTCTAGTTGTGGTGGTTAGTCAGGGTACTGCAATCTCATAGATTCCAACTGCTCTGGTGTATTTCCTTTTTTACCTGCACTCCTCAGCTACCGTAACATAACAGTATCACCGGCCATAAAAATTGTATGGTACTCACAGAAGGGAAAAAATATTTTGAAGGAAGAAAAGTTGTCAGAGATATTTTTCTGTTTGTTGCATTTTTTTTTTTTTTTTTTTCCCCTCTGTATCTCTGGGTGCTGGGGAGGATCTTTTCTCCCAATGGAGTTTGCACAGTTGTCTGGCCGTGTGGATCAGCTTGCCACTGAGGTTCGGAGTATTGCTATCTATCTTGCCAGGTTGCCTGTTGTGGAACCTAGGATTCCCATGCCGATTTGTTTTTGGGGGATCGAGCTAAGTTTCAGAATTTCAAAAATAATTGTAAATTGTTTCTTGCCTTAAAATCTAAGTCCTCAGGAAACGCAGCGCAGCAGGTTCAAATTATCATCTCTCTCCTGCGCGGCGATCCTCAGGATTGGGCTTTTTCCCTGATACCTGGGGATCCTGTTTTGAGTGATGTTGATTCATTTTTTCAGGCTTTGGGGTTATTGTACGATGAGCCTAATGTCACTGATCAAGCTGAAAAAGCCTTGTTGGCATTAAATCAGGGGCTTGATGACGCTGAGTTATACTGTCAGAGATTCCGTAGGTGGGCAGTACTGACCAAATGGAATGACGACGCTTTGGCGGCCCTTTTCCGGAAGGGTCTGTCGGATAATGTAAAGGATGTTATGGTGGGATTCCCTGTCCCCTCTGGTCTCAATGATTCTATGTCATTAGCGATTCAAATTGACAGACGTTTGCGTGAGCGGAGAAGTATGCTGGAGTGGTGTTGCCTTGTGAGCCAGCTGCTGAGCCCATGCAGTGTGATGGAGTGGTGTCTGGGGCACAGCGTCATGAGTTTCGAAAGCACAATGGGTTATGTTTCTCCTGTGGTGATGCCTCTCATGCTATTTCAGTCTGCCCTAAGCGGGGAAGACGTTTTGCACGCTCAGTTGTCTTGGGTAGTGTTCAGACTAAGTTTTTATTAACTGTCACTCTGATATGCTCTCTGTCCTCATTTTCTGCTCAGGCTTTCATTGATTCTGGAGCAGCTATTAACCTGATGGATTATGATTTTGCTAAACGTTGTGGGTTTCCCTTGATACCCCTACAGAAGTCTATTCCTTTACTGGGGATCGATTCTACCCCTTTGGCTGAGAATAAACCCCAGTTTTCTACTCAGGTGATAATGAGGGTTGAACCTGATCACCAGGAGTGCTGCAAATTTTTGGTTCTATATAATCTGCATGACATTATAGTGCTGGGTTTCCCTTGGTTACAGTCTCATAATCCTGTTTTGGATTGGAAATCTGTGTCTGTAACCAGTTGGGGCTGCCAATGTGTTAATACCCAAAACTCTTTTTTTTTCTGCCTCCCCCCAGGCTGAGGATGTTCCTGACTTTGTTTGATTTTTCTGATGTGTTTAGCGAAAGTAAATCTGCATCCTTGCCTCCCCATAGGAGCTATGACTGCGCTATTGAATTAGTGCCAGGTAGTAAATTCCCTAAAGGTCGCCTTTTTAACTTGTCTGTACCTGAACATGACGCTATGCGGTCTTATATCAAGGAATCATTGGAGAAGGGTCATATCAGACCATCCTCTTCACCCTTAGGTGCCGGTTTTTTCTTTGTGGCAAAAAAGATGGTTCATTAAGGCCGTGTATTGATTATCGTCTCTTGAACAATATTACTGTGAAATATCAATACCCGTTACCCTTGATTTCTGACCTGTTTTCCAGGGTGAAAAACGCTACTTGGTTTACCAAGCTTGACCTCAGGGGGCGTATAACCTTATTCGCATTAAGCACGGGGATGAATGGAAGACGGCATTTAACACCCCTGAAGGGCATTTTGAGTACCTTGTGATGCCCTTTGGGCTCACTAATGCTCCTTCCGTCTTCCAGTCCTTCATGAATGACATTTTCAGGGATTTTGTGGACAAGTTTCTGATTGTTTATTTGGATGATATCTTGATTTTTTCTAATGACTGGGACTCTCATGTGAAACATGTTCGAACTGTATTCCAGATTTTGAGAGAGAATGCTCTGTATGTGAAGGGATCAAAGTGTCTTTTTGGCGTACAGAAGATCTCATTTCTGGGATTCATTTTGTCCCCATCTGTTATTGAAATGGACCCGGTCAAGGTTCAGGCCATCTGTGATTGGGTCCAACCTACTTCATTAAAGGCTCTTCAGAGATTTTTGGGTTTTGCCAATTTTTATCGTAAATTTATTGGTAATTTCTCGGTTATTGTTAAACCATTAACTGATTTGACCAGAAAGGGTTCTGATGTGGTGAATTGGCCTCCTGAGGCAGTCTCTGCGTTTCAGGAACTTAAGCAAGATTCACTTCTGCTCCTGTTCTACGGCAGCCTGATGTTTCTCTGCCATTTCAGGTGGAGGTTGATGCCTCTGAAATTGGGGCAGGTGCCGTTTTGTCCCAAAAAGATCCAGAGACCTCTAAAAGTAACCCTTGTGCCTTTTTCTCTCGAAAATTTTCTCCTACTGAACGTAATTATGACGTGGGTAATCGGGAGTTATTGGCCATGAAGTGGGCTTTTGAAGAGTGGAGACATTGGCTGGAGGGAGCCAAACATCAGGTGGTGGTCCTTACGGACCATAAGAATCTGGTCTATCTGGAATCTGCCAAGCGACTCAATCCTAGACAGGCCAGGTGGGCCTTGTTTTTCACACGTTTTAATTTTGTGGTTTCCTTTCTTCCTGGCACTAAGAATGTTAAGGCGGATGCCCTCTCGAGGAGTTTCCTTGCGGACTCTCCTGAGCTATCTGATCCCTCTGTTATTTTGAAGGAGGGTGTTGTTCTTTCCGCCATCTCGCCCAATTTGAGACTTGCTCTGGAGGGGTGTCAGGATGATAGGCCCGAGCGCTGCCCTGTTGGAAAATTGTTTGTCCCGGACCAATGGAAAAAGAGTGTGATGTCTGAGATTCATTGTTCCGCATTGGCTGGGCATCCCGGAATTTTTGGTACCAGAGACTTGGTTAGTCGGTCCTTTTGGTGGCCTACCTTGTCTCGCGATGTCAGGGAATTTGTGCAGTCCTGCGGGACTTGCTCTCGCTCCAAGCCTTGCTCTCGCTCTAGTGGTTTGTTGATGCCATTGCCTGTGCCCAAGAGACCATGGACCCATATCTCTATGGATTTCATTTCCGATCTTCCTGTTTCTCAGAGAATGACCACCATCTGGGTAATTTGTGATAGGTTTTCCAAAATGATACATCTTGTGCCATTACCTAAGTTGCCTTCCTCCTCTGAATTGGTGCCATTGTTCCTTCAGCACGTGGTTCGTTTACACGGCATTCCTGAGAACATTGTGTCTGACAGAGGAGTCCAGTTTGTTTCCAGATTTTGGAGGACTTTTTGTTCTAAACTGGGTGTTCAATTGTCTTTCTCCTCGGCATTTCATCCTCAGACAATGGTCAAACTGAGAGAACAAACCAGACATTGGAGACTTATCTAAGATGCTTTGTGTCTGCTGATCAGGATGACTGGGTCTCTTTTTGCCTTTGGCTGAGTTTGCTCTTAATAATAGGGCTAGCTCTGCCACTTTGATGTCTCCGTTTTTCTGTAATTCTGGGTTTCACCCTCGATTTTCTTCAGGACAGACGGAGGCTTCTGTCTGTCCAGGTGTTGACTCTGTTGTTGAGCGTATGCAGCAGATTTGGGACCAGGTAGTGGAGAGGTTGTCCCTCTCTCAGGAGAAGGCCCAGCGGTTTGCTAACCGGCATAGGACTGATGGTCCTCGGTTTAAAGTGGGGGACTTGGTCTGGTTGTCCTCAAAGAATATTCCTATGAGAGTAGCATCTTCTAAATTTAAACCTAGGTTCATTGGACCTTATAAGATCATGGAGATTATTAATCCTGTTTCTTTTCGTTTGCTTCTTCCAGGGACATTTAAGATCCATAACGTGTTCCACAAGTCCTTGTTGAAGAGGTTTGTTGAGCCAGTGGTTCCTGCTGCTGTGCCTCCTGACCCTGTTTTGGTTGAGGGCAATCTGGAGTATGTGGTTGAGAAAATATTGGATTCTCGTTTTTCTAGACGAAGACTCCAGTATTTGGTTAAATGGAGAGGTTATGGTCAGGAAGACAATTCTTGGGTGTTTGCTTCGGACATCCATGCTAGGAGACTTATCCGTGCGTATCATAGAACTCATCCTGACCGACCTGGTTGCTCAAATGAGGGTTCGGTGACCCCTCCTCAAGGGGGGGGTACTGTTGTGAATGGTTTGAGATGAGTTCTGAGCAGAGGCTCCCTCTGGTGGTTACAAGCGGTACTAGTGAGGATTGTGAGGACTGGGAATCAGGTGTTACTGATTGGTCTTTTATAAGGGAGTCATTTTTCCATCAGGGTTGCCGGTGATCAATTGTTCTGGTCTGAATCCTTCTTTCCAGTTTCCCTTGTAGCCTGCTGTGTCGTGTCTGCATCTCCTGCTATCAGATAAGACAATTTCTTATTTTGTGTTTTTGCTATATTTTTGCATTTTGTCCTGCACTTCTGTGGGGGCCTTCAGGGTCCCCTCCGGGGGCTTTTGTCCTCTCAGTTTAGTCCAGCCACTGTGTTTTGTACTTTTGCTTTTTCCAGTTTTTTTTCAGTGGCTGCTTTTTTGTTTTTGTTACACCAGAGAACTAATTTAGGTGGTAGAGGTCGTGTGATCTCAGGTGATTTTGAAATTAGTAGTGTTGGTGTTTTTTCAGGGTTTTCTGAGATTGCAGTAAGTACCCTTCCTATCCTTTTCTATTTAGATAGTTTGGCCCCAGCGTTTGCTCATACTATTTTCTTTCTGTGTCAGTATTTCCTCTTGTCTAACCGCCATTACATGTTTGGGGGCTTTCTATTATCTTTGGGGTTCTGCTCCGGGGCAGATAGCTTTCCTATTTCTATCTTTAGGTGTAGTTAGTTTCTCAGGCTGTGACGAGGCGTCTAGGACCAACGTAGGAACGCTCCACGGCTGCCTCTAGTTGTGGTGGTTAGTCAGGGTACTGCAATCTCATAGATTCCAACTGCTCTGGTGTATTTCCTTTTTTACCTGCACTCCTCAGCTACCGTAACATAACACTCAGGCCATCCATGCTGAACAGACAGTATGACAGTTGTGCAGGTAGTACCCTCCATAGCGCATGAAAATAGCTCCTGTTCTTCCTCCTCCTCCTCTTCCTCATTGTCACCCAGTCCATGTTGGGATGAGATGAGGCTGGGATGTGTGTAATCACCCTGTATGGTTCCTTGCTCCATCTCATCGTGCTCCGCCTGCAATGCAACCTCATTGATTGTGAACAGAGAGCATTTCAGAACACAGAGAAGTGGGATGGTGATGCTAATTATAGCATCATCACCGCTCACCATCTTGGTGGAGTCCTCAAAGTTATGTAGGATGGTACATATGTCTGACATATCTGGCGTCTTAACTGAATACTGAAGGCCAACAACTGCCCTCTTCTGATCACAATTCCTTCCCAACATCTGCAGTGTAGAGTTCCAATGTGTGGGGACATCACACACCAGTCGATTAGCCAGAAGCTGCAAAAGCTACTGAAGCACGGCAAGTGCGGAGGAAGCTGTAACTGATTTTCTAAAATGGGCACACAGGTGTCATACTTTGACAAGCAGATCTGGCAGCTCCGGGTAGGTTTTGAGAAACCACTGAACCACAAGGTTAAGCTCATGGGCCAGGCATGGTAAGTGTGTGAGCTCGCCTCGCCTCAGAGCCACCACCACATTCCGATCATTGACACACACGACCATGCCTGGCTGTAGGTTCAGCGGTGTCAGCCACATATCAGCCTGCTCTTTCAGAGCTGTCCACAACTCTTCAGCATTGTGCGGTTTGTCACCTAAGCATATTAGCTTCAGCACAGCCTGTTGCCGCTTGGCTGAGGCAGTGCTGCAGTGCTTCCAGCTTGTGACTGATGTGGTCATTTTGGAGATGTAGGCTGAAGTGAAGGAGGAAGAGGAGGATTAGGTGTGGGAGCTGTAGAATGTGGGGGCAACCCTGATTGACCTAGGGCCTGCAATCCTCGGCATCGGGAGGACGTGTTCCATCACAAGGTCTGACTAGGTCCCGGCTTCTACTATGTTAACCCAGTGTGCCATCAGCGAGATGTACCATCCCTGCCCACAAGCACTTGTCCACGTGTCAGTTGTTAGGTGGACTTTCCCAGTAATTGCATTGTTGAGGGCACAGCTAATGTTGTGGGACACATCCTTGTGTAATGTGGGGACGGCGCACTGGGAGAAATAGAGGCGGCTGGGGACACAGTACCGAGGGATGGCCACTGCCATCAGGTTGCGGAAAGCTTCTGTCTCCACGAGCCTATAAGGCAACATTTCGAGCACAAGAAGTCACGAAATGTGGGAATTTAGTAGTGTGGCCAGTTGGGCATTGGCTGTTTGTGCGTGCATTTCAAAGACTGAGGTACAGGCAGCAGAAAGCTGCGCTGGGACAAGGACGTGGACGTGCTTGATGATGGTGCTAGTTGAGTGTGTGCATGACAGGTGCAGGGCAGGAGGTATCTTCGCATGCACCATGGACAGGGGATTGGCTTGCACGCACAATACCTGAAGAAGCAGTGGTGTCACCCGCAGACACTGTTCCTGGACCCTGGGGTTTGGCACACAAAGTCGGGTGCTTCGCTGCCATGTGCCTGATCATGCTGGTGGTGGTCAGGCTTGTAGTTTTGCTACCCCTGCTGATGCTGGCCTGGCATGAGGTACAAATGGCCTTTTGGGATTATCAGCAGAGTCTTTAAAAAACAACCAGACTCTGGAAGACCTAACATTTGTATTGGCAACTTCCATCGTGTTGGTGTTATGGGATACGGTTGCCTACCTTCTGTCTGTGGCCACCACACTGCTTCTTCCTGCCTATTTGGGTGCTACATTTCCTCCCCCTGTGTGCTGCTCTCCTCGCTCTGTATGTCCTCCTGCCAGCTTGGGTTAGTTCATCCTCCACCTCGTCTTCTACTTCCGCTTCCTGGTACTCCTCCTGACTTTCTGGAATTGTGTGTCATCATTGTCAACCTCATGTGACACTTTCCCACCGTCGCCTTCATGTGACAATGGCTGCTCAAACATTTAGGCATCGCTACATGCGATCTCCTCTTTCCCCATTTTGAGAGACCCGAATCTATAAATGGAAAAGTGAATAGCTCTTCTGAATGTCCAAGTGTCAGTTGTCTCCGGCACTCGGCATGGTGAGAGTAAGGAGGATAAGCATGAGGAATATGCGGTCCAGACTCACTGATTCTGAGACTTGACCTTTTGACAAGACACGGTTGTGGTGGTGGTGGCAGAGTGACTGGAAGCATTACCTGCTATCCAACCAACAACCTTTTGACACTTCTCTGAGTTCAGTAGTGGTGTGCTGCGGTCCCCTAATAATTCAGACAGGAATGTCAGGCGAGAAGATGTGGGTGTTTGCAGTGGCACAATTTCAGCTTGCCCATGGCCTCGGCCTTTTCATGCACCATCACTTCCACTTTACTGTCCCTTACCAAGTGCCTTGCCCATTTTAAATGGAGGACAATATATTCCACGATCACTACAAATGGCTGAATTTGGAGCAAACATATATTTGATCCATGTGATGGAAAACCACAGTTTTAAATAGCTGACCTGTAGGTAGCTATTTTTAACAGCAAACTGGTGTCAATAACTTTGCTAACACACTGCAACAGAATGTAAATGCAGGCCCGAAATGTCAGAATTTTGACCGCATTTAATATTTGATCCGTGTGATGGACAAACCACAGTTTTAAATCGCTGACCTGTAAATAACTATTTTTAACAGCAAACTGGAGTCGCTAAGACACTACAACAAAATTTAAATGGAGGCCAGAAATTGCAGAGTTTTGAGTTCACTTATATGTGATCCGTGTGATAGACAAACCACAGTTTTAAATAGCTGACCTGTAGGTAACTAATTTTAACAGGAATCTGGTGTCAATATCTTTGCTAACACACTGCAACAAAATTTTAATAGAGGCCAGAAATGGCAGCGTTTTGAATGCACTTATATGTGATCCATGTGATGGACAAACCACAGTTTTAAATACATGGGTTTATATGACCTGCAGTCTGCCACATACACTGCCTGCCTACCTAGCACTGATATCTATGCAGCTGGATTAGTTCTCAGAAGGACTGTTAGTTGCAATGGATATGTGTATAATATATTGGGGTATACCTATACTAATTAAGAAACAAGCAAATCTCACCCTAGCTCAGCAGCAACTCTCCCTACACTGCCTGATTCTAGATGAAAAACTGGTCTGAACTGAAAAAGTAAGTTAATGTGTATGCAAAATGTAAATGCATATCAAACACATGACCATTAAACAGAGAAAACAAAAAACAAGAAACAAATATCCTAAAATAAAACAAAATAAAAAATATATTGCAAAACATGCATGAAGTTGTATAATAATAATAATAATAATAAGGGTATTTGGTAAACATAATTTTGATCAAAAGAATGTGCAAGTCATCCCGCCACGTCAAGGCAACCCTTTGTGGGACAGTCCTACTCTAATATTAAAAACCTTTCCACTTGTCAAGTGACGTAAATGTGAACAAGGCAGAGGGACTGAACCCACCAGTTGAAGCATAGGCCAGACAGGATGGATTTTTCAGCTCAAAAGCAGGGCGGTCACACCCTTATATGCACAAGATGCACTAAGAACTAGATGAAAAACTGGGTCTGATCTGAAAAAGTAAGTTAATGTGTATGCAAAATGTAAATGCATATCAAACACATGACCATTAAACAGAGAAAACAAAAAACAAGAAACAAATATCCTAAAATAAAACAAAATAAAAATATATATTGCAAAACATGCATGAAGTTGTAATAATAATAATAAGGGTATTTGGTAAACATAATTTTGATCAAAAGAATGTACAAGCCATCCCGCCACGTCAAGGCAACCCTTTGTGGGACAGTCCTACTCTAATATTAAAAACCTTTCCACTTGTCAAGTGACGTAAATGTGAACAAGGCAGAGGGACTGAACCCACCAGTTGAAGCATAGGCCAGACAGGATGGATTTTTCAGCTCAAAAGCAGGGCGGTCACACCCTTATATGCACAAGATGCACTAAGAACTAGATGAAAAACTGGGTCTGAACTGAAAAAGTAAGTTAATGTGTATGCAAAATGTAAATGCATATCAAACACATGACCATTAAACAGAGAAAACAAAAAACAAGAAAAAAATATCCTAAAATAAAACAAAATAAAAAATAGATATTGCAAAACATGCATGAAGTTGTAATAATAATAATAAGGGTATTTGGTAAACATAATTTTGATCAAAAGAATGTTCAAGCCATCCCGCCACGTCAAGGCAACCTTTGTGGGACAGTCCTACTCTAATATTAAAAACCTTTCCACTTGTCAAGTGACCTAAATGTGAACAAGGCAGAGGGACTGAACCCACCAGTTGAAGCATAGGCCAGACAGGATGGATTTTTCAGCTCAAAAGCAGGGCGGTCACACCCTTATATGCACAAGATGCACTAAGAACTAGATGAAAAACTGGGTCTGAACTGAAAAAGTAAGTTAATGTGTATGCAAAATGTAAATGCATATCAAACACATGACCATTAAACAGAGAAAACAAAAAACAAGAAACAAATATCCTAAAATAAAACAAAATAAAAAATATATTGCAAAACATGCAGGAAGTAGTACTAATAATAATATGGGTATTTGGTAAACATAATTTTGATTAAAAGAATGTACAAGCCATCCCGCCACGTCAAGGCAACCCTTTGTGGGACAGTCCTACTCTAATATTAAAAACCTTTCCACTTGTCAAGTGACGTAAATGTGAACAAGGCAGAGAGACTGAACCCACCAGTTGAAGCATAGGCCAGACAGGATGGATTTTTCAGCTCAAAAGCAGGGCGGTCACACCCTTATATGCACAAGATGCACTAAGAACTAGATGAAAAACTGGGTCTGAACTGAAAAAGTAAGTTAATGTGTATGCAAAATGTAAATGCATATCAAACACATGACCATTAAACAGAGAAAACAAAAAACAAGAAACAAATATCCTAAAATAAAACAAAATAAAAAATATATTGCAAAACATGCATGAAGTTGTAATAATAATAATAAGGGTATTTGGTAAACATAATTTTGATCAAAAGAATGTACAAGCCATCCCGCCACGTCAAGGCAACCCTTTGTGGGACAGTCCTACTCTAATATTAAAAACCTTTCCACTTGTCAAGTGACGTAAATGTGAACAAGGCAGAGGGACTGAACCCACCAGTTGAAGCATAGGCCAGACAGGATGGATTTTTCTTGTTTCTTGTTTCTTGTTTTCTCTGTTTAATGGTCATGTGTTTGATATGCATTTACATTTTGCATACACATTAACTTACTTTTTCAGTTCAGACCCAGTTTTTCATCTAGTTCTTAGTGCATCTTGTGCATATAAGGGTGTGACCCGCCTGCTTTTGAGCTGAAAAATCCATCCTGTCTGGCCTATGCTTCAACTGGTGGGTTCAGTCCCTCTGCCTTGTTCACATTTACGTCACTTGACAAGTGGAAAGGTTTTTAATATTAGAGTAGGACTGTCCCACAAAGGGTTGCCTTGACGTGGCGGGATGGCTTGTACATTCTTTTGATCAAAATTATGTTTACCAAATACCCTTATTATTATTATTACAACTTCATGCATGTTTTGCAATATATTTTTTATTTTGTTTTATTTTAGGATATTTGTTTCTTGTTTTGCCTGATTCTAGAGTAGACTGTAACGAGCATGGTGGTGCCAGGTCTGATACTGTATAGACCTGATGACGCTGTGCTGCCAGCCAATCACTGTAATACCACAACCAACATGGCTGCTGCAATACAGTGTGTGGCAAACTATCCCTGCAGGTTCAATGGCTCTCTAAAGAGTGCCAAAAATGCAGGGAGGGAACCTGACCAACCACAGAAATACTCGGTGAACTCTGAGCATCTCGAGCAGTGAGATGCTCGGGCGAGTACCGAGTAGCGGCAAGCTTGCTCGCTCATCTCTAATAATTGTCATTGCTGCCTTCATAATGATCTGCTACATAAATCTATAGTATCATTTATTATGCACAGTTAATGCAAACAATAAAAGATGAAAAACTTTGCCAGAATTGCTGTTTCTGTTCATCTTGACTCCCATAATATTTAAATAAGAAGTTATCAAAATATCTTATGTATCCGAAAGTGGTACAAAATATCAATAACAGATTGTCATGCGACAAAATCAAGTCCACATACAGTATTAGACCCAGAAAAATTAAAAGTCATGGCTGGCATCAAAATGATTCCACTGACAAATACAACTCATTAGAAAAAAAACAAATCTTCATACAACGATATCTCCAAAAAAATAAGAGTTATCACTTGTGAAACATGACAAAAAAGGAAAAATAAAGTGGTCTGCTACAAAGGCAAAAAATGAGATTAAAATGGGTCCTATCTAGTGTTGAGCGATACGATACTGCAAATATCGGGTATCGGCCGATATTAGCTGTATCGGGCTTTCGATTCCGAGTACCGATATTTTCGTCATATCGGATACCGGAATCGGATTTGTCACTGTCACTGTGAGTGTCCGTCGGTCGGGTCTGTCAGGAGTCAGCGGCACTTACCTGGCAGAAGATCTCCGGCGGTCACGTCCTGGACTGCTTGATGGCCGCCATTATCTTCTCCCTGGCGGTCACATGCAGTTTTTCGCGATAACTGCAGTGACTGCAGGGTAATCCCGGCCGTAAACCAGTCCGATGACGTCACCGCCGGGGAAGCAGGTAATCAGCTGTGCTGCGCCGGGATGACAGGCTCTGCCTGCCTGCCTGCCTCTGATGTCATTCTGATGTAGCAGAGCTGGATCGTCGTGGGACACTCGTTACTATGGACTGCGTCGGACAGGTGGTATACTGCTGGGTTGCTTTTCATTTTTTACAGGAGATCGATGGCGTCGCAGGATGAGACTGTAATAAAAGTAATGAAAACTGTGTTGTGTTTTTTATTAAATTAAAAAACTTATTATGAACATTCACCCGTCCGGGTACATCAACAATTTAACTATTTACATACAGGGACCCTGTCCGGGTTATTTATAATTCTTTGGCAGGGGTGTTCCAGGTACCACCTGGTACTCTTCTGATGCTTGCCAAACATCCGAGACACCAAGGACCACCAGGACCTGATGACGTCGTGTGGCCTGTACAGTCAAGTCGTGACCCGCTATCTGTGTCTGTGTGGCCACCTCTTTCATCTCCCTCCTGGTCTGGAGCCCTATGTCCCGGACTGAACGAACCCCAGGGGGCCTAACAGGTGCCGGGTACGGGCCAGCTATCGTTATCATGTCCATAGCTGGGGCTGCTGAGGAGACCACTGAGGGAGGCTGGGGAGATTTACGGCGTGGGGTGGGCACTTGTGCAGAGGCCTGGATGTGGGAGGCTGAAGGCTCCGAGGGTCTCACAGGTTCCTGACACTCTGGGGACCAGGGGTCACACCTGGTGACATTTAGGGCATACCATCCATTGTAACCCCAGTGTCGGGTGTAAGTTACCAAGTCTCCTGGCAACAGGTCCCTCCCCGGGTGTCCTTCTGGGAGGTGAGTCTCCACGTCCCGCCGGGTCTCAAACACTTCTAAATAAAGTCCAGGCTCCTGGATGAAGCCCCAACCAGCTTTCAATTTAAAGCTCCGTACTGCACCCTTACGCCGCGGCTCCCACAGGGTTCCTTTATCTTTTCTCATCCGGTCCTTATCTGCCCGGTCCTTCTCGATGTGACGTTGGCGAAGCTTCTGGGATTCGCGCTGCTCCCTTTGTCGCTCGGCTTCTCTCTCCCGACGTCTACACTCTTCCTCCTGACGCCGGTTGTAATTCTCCTCCACCAGCATCTCCATGTCTCCACCATCAAACTGCAGCTTACGATGTCCGGTTTGCGGCAGCTCTCCTGGCGCCCGACAGTCCTGGCGGCGCTCACCTGCGGAGGAAGCAGCCGGCTCTGGAACAGATGACAGTCGGGGCTCCGGTACAGACAGGTAGACCTCTGGTGCCTGCGCGGCCTCCTCCATGAGGACGGGTGTCGCTTCTTCTGTCTCAGCGACGGGGCAGACAGCGGGATCTGGGGTGCTGGTGCGGCGTTTTTTGCAGGAACGGGTGCCTCCACTGCGACAACGTCAACCGGATCACATTGCAAGGGCTGGGATGCCCGCACGGACTCCTCTACTAGAACGGGTGGCCTCACCTTCCGGTACAGACACTTCAGGTAAGAGGGATTGGCGCCGCTCCAAGTTTAGTTTTAGGGCACGCCAGCTGGCTTCCATCCTGGCGACCTCCTCCCGGTGCCGGGCCAGGCCTCTTAGGGTATCCTCCGCTTCTTGCAGCGTAGGAGGGTTTCCAGGCCGGGTGCCCAACGGTGGTTCCGTGGCGATCGGGTCGCTTCCGTGGGGGGAGAGCTCTGACTGCTCCATCCCTTCACACTTCTGCTCGTGTCCATTAGCCATCTCTGCCAAGTCACATGTGTCATTAGCATCTGGAGAGGGCCCCTCTTTTGTAGTGAGGCGGGACCTTCGCGTTAGTTTCCGCACACTGAGGAGGATGAGGAGGCGGAACTCAAGAGCTGTGGGGCACGATCTTACATTGCAGTACCATTTAGAGTGGTCGGCCATCGTTTTCGCGCCACTGAGTGAGTGTACACCCACGAAGAGCACGCCCTTCTTCTTCACCAGTGCCTCGTCGTGACGCAGATATGGCGGAAAAATGGCAAATACATTCTCTGATGATTTTAGCAATTCTCAAGCACAAAACCAGTTCAATTCAGGCACACAGGACTCGCTTATAGCGAGCTACAGAATCCTATTTGTGACGCCCAAGTTGAGTCGCACAGAGCCAGAGGTTTTGGGGGTACTCGGCACCGAGCCCGTCGACTTCTATGGGGTATGTCACGGCTTTACCCGGCAATTGAATCAGAGTCTATTTTACTATGTAGAAGTGTATAAACTATAAATATATGTATATATATATGTCACAATGACATAAAAGTTGGAATTGCTGACTTGCAGCACTGGTGTCCAGCGTTTTAAATCTAAAAGCAGTACTGTATAGTGCTTGAATGTTCTTCACTTACCTGTGTGAGCGTCCCAGTAACTCAAAATCTCTACAATATTCCAAAACAATTGTGATAGGACTAGTGTTGAGCGATACTGCTCGATATCTAAAAATATCGGATCGG
The DNA here is from genome assembly GCA_033576555.1 of Oophaga sylvatica. Classification (NCBI taxonomy): domain Eukaryota; kingdom Metazoa; phylum Chordata; class Amphibia; order Anura; family Dendrobatidae; genus Oophaga; species Oophaga sylvatica. Next base: position 754,164,872 of record JARQOD010000001.1, on the reverse strand, counting down.
AATGGTATCGCCGATATCACTAAATATCGTCGATATCCGATTCCGATACCGGAAGTCCAATGTAAGTCTATGGGAACAAAATATCGCAACTAAAAAAACACTTTCTTTCGTTGTAAACACAAAATATACACACATAGAATACATATGCATATACATAAAAGTGTTTTTTTAGTTGCGATATTTTGTTCCCATAGACTTACATTGGACTTCCGGTATCGGAATCGGATATCGACGATATTTAGTGATATCGGCGATACCATTCCGATCCGATATTTTTAGATATCGAGCAGTATCGCTCAACACTAGTCCTATCACAATTGTTTTGGAATATTGTAGAGATTTTGAGTTACTGGGACGCTCACACAGGTAAGTGAAGAACATTCAAGCACTATACAGTACTGCTTTTAGATTTAAAACGCTGGACACCAGTGCTGCAAGTCAGCAATTCCAACTTTTATGCCACCTCTAAGCAATTTTAGAAATCAATAACATTTGGAAGCACATGTTTAATGGGTAATTCCTTTGTTTTAGAAATGTTGTAAATTTTTGCATTACACATATATGTGCAAATTTTTTTGTTGCTTTCAGATTTTTTACAGTTACTGTTGCTTTTCCTAAAAGCAAACAAAGTTTAGCAGAAGAGTCATGGATGGTCAATAGCAGCTTATACATTTACTATAAGTTATGCTTCATAAAGTTTCTATAAAGCGATCTAATAACCTTGCATAAGTATATAAGTGGACAATACAAATATCTCTCCGAGGATCTGTTTATACCAAGAAAGGTGACGGTCACAAGGGGGCATTCTCTGCGTCTGGAGGAGAGAAAGTTTTTCCACCAACATAGAAGAGGATTCTTTACTGTTAGGGCAGTGAGAATCTGGAATTCCTTGCCTGAGGAGGTGGTGATGGCGAACTCAGTCGAGGGGTTCAAGAGAGGCCTGGATGTCTTCCTGGAGAGGAACAATATTGTATCTTACAGTTAATAGGTTCTTTAGAAGGACGTAGATCTGGGGATTTATTCTGACTGAATATAGGCTGAACCGGATGGACAAATGTCTTTTTTCAGCCTTGCTAACTATGTTACTCTGTTACACTTAATCTTAAAACGTGTTGATTGCTCAAAAGAACATTCTGAATAAACCTATTAACATTTCCTCTCTAAAGAGACAATTTTCAACATTTTAACCAAAAAATTTAATTTCCATTTAAAAAATACAATTTTAATATTGATGTACGTTTGGTGCTGTTTGCGTTGCACAGTCGCTATGTCTGTTCAAGTAAATGATTATCACATGACCAAGTATAGGTTTTTATCTTTAGGAAGTAAATAATAAAGAGAATAAATGAATGACTGTAAGCAGATATTTTGTCAGAAATTTGTAATGACAACAATAAGTTTATGTTTCAAAATGTAAAAATCTTAAAATAAACTAGAAACAAAATAAAAAAAACTATTTTTTTCATGCAAGTAAAATGGTTGCAAAATATAAATATGCATAGTTAATATTAATGAAATTAAGACTTGTATTCAATGATTTATCACATATAATCTACTTTTTTGTTTTATTAATTACCCTGGGATATATTATATTATTAAATAAAACATAATTCTTTCCATTATTTATTATGGTAATTTTTCCTAATATTTTGTACCTTTTTTTATGGTAACTCATTGTTCCTTATTTCTAGGCTGCATTATTTTCCCAATGTCTGGATTCCAGGACGCCTTTGTGTAATATACAGTCATCTGGAGTTATTGAAATGCTGCATTTAGCAATGTGCCAGACTAATAATATTACACTGTAAAGAAGAGGAAAGATGTTACACCCTGTAACTCCTGCTGAGCTGAAGATGCCAAATCAGATTATAACACACAGTTGCCACATTATCCTGTCTTGAGTTCACTAACACTCATTAAGCTTTGAAAATCCTTTTTATGGTGTTTATAACACCTCCAGAGGAGTTTACTGTGTAAATATTATTCTACCATTAAATTCTGAAACAAGGCAACCATCAACAAGTAGAATTTGTAATAGGCCTGCAGAGAGGCCTCTGCTTGCAGGCCAAAAACCCTGTGAAGTGAGGCCAATGAAAGCAGCCAAGAACACAGTATGAAGTGATAAAGCACTTCATATTGATGCTTTAAATCTCCTACCACTTGGGTCTGCTTAATGTAACAAGCCCACTGAGACATCTGATTTGGGCCTACAGTCAAATAAGCAACAGGGAGCCACTTACTAAAAGCAGCCTTCCATAGACAGAAGGCATTAACAGTTTAACCCAGCTAATCTAGTGTTGATGCATATTGGGTTAAAATAAATACAGAACATGTGCCAAACTGAAGCACACAGAGACAGCAGATGGTCAGATGCAATACAATGTACCTATTCCAGGTTAGTTTGAAATTTGGGACAATAAACATTCTTCAAAATAACGCTTTTATATTTCTAAAATAGGCACTGTTTCAGGTTTTTGTTATGTACACAGTACCCACATAAAACATAGTACAAAATCTAAAATATTTAAATGAAAGATATAGAAACTGTACATACTTCAGAATGCTAAAAAAGTAGAATATGGCATGTCTATCTATATGCAGAAGATAATATATATTTAGCATTTATGGGCTATTAAATAGCATTTTTCCAGACAAGATGGTGTGCTGCTTCCAACGTTTTTTGCTGCATATATACAGTATCTATAAAGTATATGTAGAAATATATGGTCTGGGGCTGTTTTGCTGCTTCAGCACCTGGACGACTTGCTGTGGTAAATGGAACCATGAATTATGATGTCTGCCAAAAATTTCTGAATGAGTGACCTCAAGCTGAAGGACACTTAGGTTATGCAGCAGGACTATGATCCAAAACACACCAGCAAGTCCACCTTTGAATTAAAACTTTGGAGTGGCCTAGTCAAGTCCTGACCTTAATACAATTGAGATACTGTGGCATGAAATTAAAAAGGTGCTTCATGCTTAGAAACTATTCAATGTGGCTGAATTGCAATAATTTTGCAAAGATTAGAGGGCCAAAATTCCTCCAGAGAATTAAGACTCATTGCCATTTATTGTGAATGCTTGATTGCAGGCAGCTACGTCAGGAGGCGTGGCTTGATAATAACAAGGGGTCTTATATAGTAAATATGGAAAGGACAATGTGGAACAGCTGAGAAAGAGTGCAGCCAGTGTATGTTAGCCTTGGGGTGTCATCCTAGGCTGCAATCAACATGCAATCCTATACAACTGCACAGAGGTATAATTAATTACCTTAGATGAAAGGTGCTTGCTATAACATGTAAATGCTGGGTACATCAGTCGGTGCGTGCAGCCATGATGCCTCACCCAAATGCTTACATAGGCGGTAGGCATCCCATGTGACCAGGGGGAGGATGTGACATCATCCCCCGGGTCTCTGAGACAACCAAGACACCCAGCCCAGATATCGGACCGCAGCAGCATACTGGCATGACGCGTCTGGATGGAACTACCAGCTGCAAGCAGCGCTCCCTAAGATAAGGCACCATGTGCACAGGTTCTAGCCCAAAAAGACCTAGATAAAAAACGCCACAGTAAATATCAGTACATATTATAATTTTAGTCATCTATTACAGTGGGCATACAAAACAAAACATAAAAAATCAGCATATAAATTTTTTTAAAACATACGTCTCAATTCACATTTATGCACAACTATACAATTAATTATTTTAGATGAAAGGTAAAGGAGCTTGCTATAGCATAGGAAAGCTGGGTACATCAGTCGACGCGTACAGTCGTGATGCCTTGCCCTCGGCACCGACATAGGCAGTCGGCACCCCATGTGATCAGGAGGAGGACATGTCGTCATCCCCCGGGTCATCGAGGCAACCAAGACACCCAGTCCGGATACCGACCACAGCAGCGCACTGGCATAACGTGTCTGGAAGAATCCACCACCACAAGCAGTGCCCACAAAAACAGACACAATGTGCACAAGTTCCAGTCCAAACAAGCCTAGACAACAAGCGCACAACAAATATCAGTATACATTAAAATTTTGGTCATTTCTTACGATGGGCACTTATTAACTTTATACAAAACAAGACATATAAGAAATCAACATATAAAGAATTACATATGTCTCGATTCACATTTATGCACAGCTATATAATTAATTATCTTAGATGAAAAGTAAAGGAGCTTGTTATAGCATGTAAACGCTGGGTACATCAATAGGCGCGTATAGCCGTGATGCCATGCCCCCAGCAATGACATAGGTGGTCAGCATCCCGTGTGATCAGGAGGAGGACATATCGTCATCCCCTGGGTCACAAGAGAGCCAGGAGCCCAGCCTAGAAACCCAACCGCAGCATCACACTGGCATGACGCATCTGGATGGCGCTTCCAGCTGTTAGTAGCACTCATAAGAATAAGACACAATGTGTACAGGTTCTAGCCCAACTAGGCTTGAGTGACAAGCACCACAGTAAATATCAGTACACATTGTAATGATCTCTTATAGTGGGCACTTTTTAAATAATACCGAACAGGACAAAAAAATATTTTATTACAGATGTCTCAATTAACATTTATGTCCAGATAATATATTCGGGAAAGAGAGCTTGACTAGCAGAATTCCTCCAATCTTGTTTTTAGGTCCAGGTTTAAATAGACAGCAGCCATCCCGTCCATCATTATGACCAGAAAGATGTATATATATATATTATATATATATATATATATATATATATATATATATATATATATATATAGTATCCTGAAGGGAATTAAACTGAAAAGATATATATTACAATGATCATTAGTATACACTTAAAATACAAAGGACCCTAAAAAAGTAAAAGGCACTAGATATGTACAGTCATGGCCAAAAGTTCTGAGAATGACACAAATATTATATTTTCACATGATCTGCTGCCCTCTGGTTTTTATGTGTGTTTGACAGATGTTTTTATCACAGACAGAAATATAATAATTGCAAACATATGAGTAACAAAAGCTTATATTGACAGTTAGAATGACTTAATGCAGCAAGTCAATATTTGCAGTGTTGACCCTTCTTCTTCAGGACCTCTGCAATTCTCCCTGACATGCTCTCAATCAACTTCTGGACCAAATCCTGACTGATAGCAGTCCATTCTTGCGCAATCAATGCTTTCATTTTGTCAGAATTTTTAAGTTTTTGTTTGTCCACCCGTCTCTTGATGATTGACCACAAGTTCTCAATGGATTAAGATCTGGGGAGTGTCCAGGCCATGGACCCAAATCTCTATGTTTTGTTCCCTGAGCCATTTAGTTATCACCTTTGCTTTATGGCAAGGTGCTCCATTATGCTGGAAAAGGCATTGTTGATCGCCAAACTGCTCTTGGACGGTTGGGAGAAGTTGCTCTTGGAGGACATTCTGGTACCATTCTTTATTCATGGCTCTGTTTTTAGGCAAGACTGTGAGAGAGCCGATTCCCTTGGCTGAGAAGCAACCCCACACATGAATGGTTTCAGGATGCTTAACAGTTGGCATGAGACGAGACTGGTGGTAGCGCTCACCTTGTCTTCTCCGAATGAGGCGTTTTCCTGATGTCCCAAACAATCGAAAAGGGGATTCATCAGATAAAATAACTTTACCCCAGTCCTCAGCAGTCCACTGCCTGTACCTTTTGCAGAATATCAGTCTGTCCATGATGTTTTTTCTGGAGAGAAGTGGCTTCTTTGCTGCCCTCCTTGAGACCAGGCCTTGCTCCAAGAGTCTCCGCCTCACAGTGTGTGCAGATGCACTCACACCTGCCTGCTGCCATTCCTGAGCAAGCTCTGCACTGCTGGTAGCCCGATCCTGCAGCTGAAACACTTTTAGGGTGAGTTTCCACGGTCAGGAAACGCTGCGTGTTTGGCGCTGTGCGCTGGCGCAGCGCCAAACACGCAGCGTCCAGATGTTACAGCATAGTGGAGGGGATTTCAAGAAATCCCGTCTCCACTATGCGTAACAATACGCAGGTGGCAAACCTGCGTAAACGGACATGCGGCGCGTCTTTTCAGACCGCAGCATGTCCTCGCGTATTGCGGCGACGGTGCGTCGCCGCAACATAATTAACACAGGGCTATGAAGCCCTGCGCTCTTTCCGGAGGTGTTCCGGAGGTGTCCTGAACACCTCCGGAAAGATCGCGCGTCAGAAAGGGGGCGGGGCTTTGACGGAGCGGAATTTCCGCTCCGTCCAAAGCGCTATGGTTCCGGACCGTGGAACCATAGCCTTAAGAGACGGTCCTGGCGCTTGCTGGTCTTTCTTGGGCGCCCTGGAGCCTTTTTGGCAACAATGGAACCTCTCTCCTTGAAGTTCTTGATGATGCGATAGATTGTTGACTGAGGTGCAATCTTTCTAGCTGCGATACTCTTCCCTGTTAGGCCATTTTTGTGCATTGCAATGATGACTGCACGTGTTTCTTTAGAGATAACCATGGTTAACAGAAGAGAAACAATGATGCTAAGCACCAGCCTCCTTTTAAAGTGTCCAGTGGTGTCATTCTTACTTAATCATGACAGATTGATCTCCAGCCATGTCCTCATCAACACCCACACCTGTGTTAATGGAGCAATCACTGAAAAGAGGTTAGCTGGTCATTTTAAGGCAGGGCTGCAATGATGTTGAAATGTGTTTTGGGGGATAAAGTTCATTTTCTAGCCAAATATTGACTTTGCAAGTAATTGCTGTTAAGCTGATCACTCTTTATAACATTCTGGAGTATATGCAAATTGCCATTAGAAAAAGTGAAGCAGTAGACTTTATAAAAATTAATATTTGTGTCATTCTCAAAACTTTTGGCCATGACTGTACAAAAAATTGTCACATCAGGCTGAGTTACAGAAAAGACTTGAAGCTAATAACTTCATTGAGCCATATGAGCCAACTGTATTGAGTGTGACCATACACTTTGTTTCTAATTGCAACAGTTTACGCTTAAGATCACCTCCTCTTATACCCATGTAAACATAGTCGATCCCACACACCTTGAGCCCTTTGGGGGTACAATCATGGTACTCATAAAAATGTCTAGGGACATTCTTGAGTTTGTCGAGTTCTTGTTCTTTCTTAGCATTGATTATATCCCTCACATGCTCCTGAATTCTGACCTTTAAAGCTCTAGTCGTCATAGGTAATGTGATGGACAATATTATATGTCCTATCACCCTTGTCATTCAAAAATTGTGTGCTTTTTAGAATAAATTTGCATATGGAGCAAGAGCCACAGGGAAAAAATCCTCATGGTGGTCCCTTACTACCAAAAAGGAAAGGACTCTCTCTAGGTGGAACATAGTGACTTTTAGTCAACATATCGCTCAAATTGTGCGACCTCCTCCACGTGATGGATGGAGTAGGGGACAAATGATGTTTCAAATCCCTGTCAGTCAAAAGGATGGACCAATTTTTAGAACGGATATTTTTAATTTGCTTCCAATTAGTGTTAAAAGTAGATATAAAACGAGGTTTCATATCAAGATTTTCTGGTCTATTATGAGTGGACTTATATAATAGAAGGGATTGTCTATCCGTATTGGTTGCCCTGTTGTAGCCTTTCTTGATATCCCTAAGTTTGTATCCCCTTTCTTGGAACCTATATGAAAGGTTTTTGGCTTGTTTATGTATGTATGACTGTCAGAACAAATGCGATGGGTCCTCAGGAATTGCCCTATTGGTATAGATCGTATTAGTTGGGGGGATGGGATGACTCAGCGTGCAGCAGTAACGCATTAGTCACCGTGATTTTACAATAGATATCAGTGGTTACTGCACCATCTAATCCTTTGGAAATCAGGATATCCAGGATTTCCATCCTGTTCTCACTATATTTCCAAGTAAGGTTAATATTTAGGTCATTAGTATTAAGGTCATTCAGAAAGGTGTCAAGACATGACGTGGAGCCCTGCCAGATAAAAAATATGTCATCAATATAACGAGACCACGAGATGAGGCTGCCATAACCAGGTGTGTCAAGGACCACCTCCCTTTCCCACAGCCCAGGATTAGATTAGCATACAAGGGTGCGCAAGTCGCCCATAGCTGTTCCCTGGAGCTGTAGGAAGGGGCGGTACCTAAACACAAAAAAGTTATAGTCAAGATTCATCATCTCAAGAAAAAATCTGGCAACTCTCATCCCATGGTCATGGTCTATCGAGGTATATAGGGACTCCACGCCACATGTGACCATTATCATGTCATCCTGTAAATGCACCCCATCTAATTTTCTCAGCATGTCGGTCGTATCCCTAATATATGAGGGCAAGGTTTCTACACATTTCTGAATATAGAAATCCACATATCTACATATAGGTTCACAAAGACCCCTGGTCCCTGAGACAATAGGTCTACCTGGTGGGTTAAGGGGGTCCTTGTGAACCTTCGGAAGTGGATAGAAGGTGGGTGTTATGGGGCATTCTTGGAGCAGTGAATCTCCTAAATTGATTGCAATAATCCCCTTTTCAAATCCCTAGAATGTCTCGTAGTTCATTCTTAAATTTATTCATTGGATTACAATCCAAACATTTATAAGACAGGAGAATTAAGTTGCTTAAAGGCTTCAAATTCATAAAGATGAGTTGGCCTAAAGGGTATGCCACACTAAGCGAGATCGCTAGCGAGATCGCTAGCGAGATCGCTACTACGTCACCATTTATGACGCAGTAGTGATCTCGTTAGCGACTTAGCTGTGTGTGACATGTAGCAGCGATGTGGCCCCTGCTGAGATGTCGCTGATCGCTTAAGAACGTTCTGAGCCGTTTTTTGGTCATTGGTGTCCCGCTGGTGAGCCTGAATCGCTGAGTGTGACTCCCTTTATGAACGGCTTCACCAGCGTCGCAGATGGGACTAGGTTTTCCCAACGACCGCAGAGGTCGTTATACAGATCGCTGATGAGTTGTGTTTGGAATCACAGATCGCTGATGAGTTGTGTTTGGAATCTAACTAGCGATCACATAGCGATCGCACTAGCGATCTCACCAGGTTAAGTCGTTTTCGTGATCGCTAGTGCGATCGTTAAGTGTGGCAGTGCCTTAAAGGACAATATTCCCACCCTTGTCTGCCCGCTTAATCACTAGGTTTTTTAAAGATTTTAATTCCTTAATAGCCTTCCTTTGGGCATAAGTTAAGTTGTCATTCAATATTTTATCATCAAGATGTCTGAAAAGAGCTCCCTGACATAAAGGAGCATATTATGGTTTATCCACGCTGCTGTTATGCAATTAATATCCTGTAATTAATAATTTATTATTTCAGGTTCTTTAGTCAATGCGATTTAAAGTAATTCCAAACTTTGTCGTCAGGACACAAACCATATGGTTTACACTTAAATCTGTTTCTTATTTTTTTTGTCTGCTCTACCTAACATTGGGACAGGATGCAGCTGCCCCATACTCTGTTGGTGAAATTTGTAAGCTGATTCGATGGAAGTGCTCTGCCCCATGCTCTGTGGGTGAAATTTTTAACTGGACTGGCAGTAACAACTCTTAGTTTCTGTGATGGTACTGTTAAAATTTTTGTTAGTCATTTACTTCCGATTTTACCATGATTGCTATGGTGACAGAACCCCTTTAAGTCATTTTCGTATCCACATTTGTTTGCATGGCAATTGTCCTGCTTTGACTCCCATGTAGCTTCCTTTTGCGACCCCTAGCCCTTGCTCAAACCATTTTACAGCCATTTTACAGCACTGAAGTTCTGGTTCCCATTGACTTGAATGGGGTTCGGAGTCCGGGTTAAATTTTGGGCCAAGTTAGGCTCCCGAACCAGACTTTTTAAAAACCTGGTGAACCCGAACATCCACGGGTGCACTCATCACTACTTTTGACCATATTCTCAGCTGTCCAGAGATTTTGCTGCTCATATTAGCACGCTGTGACAACATAGCATTTATTCTTAAATATGCCAGATGCATCATTTCAGTTAGCCCAGGGACATAAGATATTGTTCATATGAGTCTGAATGTTGACTCTTGCTGTAGATTGAATTGATGCTTGTTAATTGGTGAATGGCTGCTCTTTATCTATTGAATTAGTCCTTGCAGCTTATTGTCCTGCTACCTTTGGGAGATAGGTACGCATGGCCATTGAACAATTGATGTTTGCTGATATGTTGATTACTCATTGTTCCAGTCCATGCACTTTTTAACCTGTAAACATTGAAGAATAAGCTAAGTAGATTGATTGAATACTCGAACAGTGAGAGTTGACCTCATTCACCTTCCTCCTGACCTGTGGATGATGACCTGAAGGACAGATGTAGGTATGAAATAGAGACCTATATCCTTCTACAGGGAGACTTTACAGAACAGCATCCAGGTGTTATGAGCTTGGTTGCAACAACTTTATTATATAATGGATTGCAACCGAACCCGGGGTCCACGGTGCAGTTTATGTTCACTGGTGCCGAACACCCCTTGGGTATGAGGGTAAAACTGACAACAGAAATATAATATTAGATCTCGCCTGTGTTACTTCACACTAGGGGAGATGTAGAATTGACCCTATCTCCGTTAACGTCATGGGAGATGTGTTATCGACTGGCATAGATGTAACTCTGTTAATGGCACAGAAGCCGCGTGTCAGATATTAGGTTTGCACTATGTGCTGCAAGCTGGTATAGACGTAGCCCTGTTGACTGCACAGAAGCTACATGCCAGCCGCTAGGAAGTGCGTGCGACAAACGCCAAGTGTACGTGCTACCAGCCGGCGTTAGACCGGACTGAGTAACTCTCTGTTCAGCTTGGCAGGCGATGCCCAGGTTACGCGCCCCGCAGTCTTCTCAGGGTGTATAGCTACCCTATATTCGCAGCAAGACTGCGCCTCATTGGCTACAGGTTACACGCCCCACAGTCTGCTCAGGGTGTATAGCTACCCTATATTCGCAGCAAGACTGCTCCACATTGGCCAGGGCTGCCACTAGGAATTTCGGGGCCCCATACTGGCAAAATTTATGGGGCCCCCCTTGAGACTCCGCCCAGGCTCCACCCCCCAGTTCCGCATCCACCCTAGCTCCTCCTCCACCACGCAAACCTTCCAAAATCCCTCCGCCCTTTCATGGAAAAACTTCACTTCTGCACCATGCCCTCACCAATGACACATTCAGGCTATGTGCACACGTTCAGGATTATTTGCGTTTTTTTTGCGGGAAAAAACGTGTAAAAAACGCATGAATTAAGCATCCTATCATTTAGAATGAAGTCCGCAATTTTTGTGCACATGGTGCGTTTTTTTTCCGCGAAAAAAACACATCTCGGAAAAAGAACCAACATGTTCATTAATTTTGCGGAATTCTAGCCTTTTTCCCGCTATATTATTGACCTAGAAAGTTTACCGCGGAAAAAGTCCGTTTTTGCTCAGGAAAATTCTGCAAACATTCCTGAACGTGTGCACTTAGCCTAACACCAATCACTCGATGAATATGCACCATTTTGCTTGTTTAGTATAATACACCCCATAGTCCTCCATATATTATAATGTGCACCACAGTCCTCCATATTGTAAAGTGCACACCACATAGTCCTCCATATAATATAATGTATCCATAGTCCTCCATATAGTATAATACACTCCTAATAGCCCTCAATATATTAAAATACACTCAGTCATCCATATAGTATAATACACTCCTCATAGTGCTCCATATAGTATAATGCACCGCCATAGTCATCCATGTAGTACAATTCACTTCCCATAGTATAATGCACCCCATAGTTCTTCATATGGTATAATGTATTCCCCATAGTCCTCGATACAGTATAATGCAGCCCACATATAGTATAATGCAGTCACCCTATAGAGCATAATGCAGCCACCCCAGAGCATAATGCAGCCACCCCACAGAGTATAATGCAACCACCCCACAGATTATAATCTAAACCCCCATAGAATATAATTGAGCCCCCTTATATAGTATAATGTAGCCCCTCCATAAAATACAATGTAGCCCTACTCATATAGTATAATGCAGCCCCCATAGAATATAATGTAGCCCCCTCATAAAGTATAATGAAGCCCCCATACAATATAATCTAGCCCCTCATAGAATACAATGTAGCCACCTCATAGAGTAAGATGCAATCACCCCTCATAGAATATAATAAATATAATACAGCCCCCCATAGAATATAATGTATCCCCGAATAGAATATCATACAGCCTGCCTCCCCAAAGGAATATAACGTAGCCCCCCATAGTATATAACACAGCCACAAAGTATATAACACAGCCACATATATTGTATAACACAGCCACCCTATAAAATAAAATATATCCCCCCATAGTATATAACACAGCCCACATAGTATACAGCAGGGCCCACATAGTATATAGCAGGGCCCACATTGTATATAGCAGGGCCCACATAGTATATAGCAAGGCCCCCATTTTACAGCAGGGCCCCTATAGTAGACAGCAGGGCCCCCATAGTATACAGCAGGGCCCCCATTGTATATTGCAGGGCCCAAATTGGATATAGCAGGGCCCCCATAGTATACAGCAGGGCCCCCATTTTACAGCAGGGCCCACAATGTATACAACAGGGCCCACATAGTATATAGCAGGGCACATATAGTATATAGCAGGGCCCACATTGTATACAGCAGGGCCCACATAGTATATAGCAGGGCCCACAGTATATAGCAGGGCCCAAATTGTATATAGCAGGGCCCCCGTAGTATACAGCAGTGCCCACATAGTATATAGCAGGGCCCACATAGTATATAGCAGGGCCCACATAGTATATAGCAGGGCCCACATTGTATATAGCAGGGCCCACATTGTATACAGCAGGGCCCACATAGTATATAGCAGGGCCCACATTGTATATAGCAGGGCCCACATTGTATACAGCAGGGCCCACATAGTATATAGCAGGGCCCACAGTATATAGCAGGGCCCAAATTGTATATAGCAGGGCCCACATAGTATATAGCAGTGTCCACATAGTATATAGCAGGGCCCACAGTATATAGCAGGGCCCAAATTGTATATAGCAGGGCCCCCGTAGTATACAGCAGTGCCCACATAGTATATAGCAGGGCCCACATAGTATATAGCAGGGCCCACATAGTATATAGCAGGGCCCACATTGTATATAGCAGGGCCCCCAATAGTATACAGCAGGGCCCACATAGTATATAGCAGGGCCCACATTGTATATAGCAGGGCCCACATTGTATACAGCAGGGCACACATAGTATATAGCAGGGCCCACATAGTATACAGCAGGGCCCACATAGTATATAGCAGGGCCCCCATTGTATATAGCAGGGCCCCCATAGTGTATAGCAGGGCCCACATTTTACAGCAGGGCCCCCATAGTATATAGCAGGGCCCACATTGTATATAGCAGGGCCCACATAATATATAGCAGGGCCCCCCATTTTACAGCAGGGCCCCCATAGTATACAGCAGGGCCCCCATTGGATATAGCAGGGCCCCCATAGTATACAGCAGGGCCCCTATAATAGACAGCAGGGCCCCCATTTTACAGCCCTCATCTCTCCTCCCCCCCCAGGAATGTCCACACAGCAGGACAGATTTATAAAAAAAAAAAACACTCCTCACCTCATCCTCGTGCCAGCGCTGCTCCCTGCTCCTGTCTCCTGCTCTGCCCAGCACACAGTGAGCACGCTGTGTCAGAGGCAGAGCAGGGAATGATGGGAGAGGGAGTGTCAGCTGACGCTCTCTCCTCCATCATCGCTTTGAACTGTACTGGCAGACGCCGGTATAGTTCAATGCAGCGGCGGGGGAGTCGGCGCTGGGGGCAGGCGGGCCCCCCTGCCACACAGGGGCCCCCATAGCGGCTGCGTGATGTGCCGCTAGCTGGGGGCCCCTTGAGGTGCAGGGGGAGCCTCAAAATGTTGGGGGCCCCCGGGCCCGAGCGCAGACCTGCGTGCTCGGGCGGCGGGCCCCCCCTAATGACCGGGCCCCATACAGCAGTAAGGGTTCTCATGCCCTGATGGCGGCCCTGACATTGGCTACCTGCCTGGCATAAGCTACACCTGCCTGAAGGACCTGTGCTAATTAGCTGAGCGAACTCTGGCATCGGCAGGTCCCGGAGAGCAAAGCTAGAGAGCACGTGGAGCCCAGATTCTGGTACGTCCACACATGAGCACTGCCTATTTTAGTATGATCTGCCAGTGCCACGCCGCGGACAGACAAACTATTTAAGAGCTAAGCTCCGCCCTGAGCCATCTCGTTAATCGCATCATCGGTGACCAATCAGGCGGTGCCAGGTCAGTGGATCAGCTGACATTAACCACCAATCATGGCTTGCCATGTCACGGACATGCTCAGTGCAGGCATTTCTGGACTCAGGCTATAACAGCCATGTCTCCTTCTGTGACCTATGCTTAAGGCTACTATTAACAAAGACCCTGGAGACAGCTTGTACTCTCTTGTACTGGCTAGGCATTGGGATCGATGGCGAAGCTCTAAGCAGCATCTGCCCCGGCTGAAACCTGGATGGGGGGCCACTGATTCCTCAGATCCAGGTTCAAATCCAGCCGTCACCCGACACCTAACACCAGGTATCATGGCTCCACTTGGAGGAATTCAAATTTTATCCATTGTCCATTACTGAGCCAAAAGCAGGGTGCCAATGTTGGTGAAAGTCGGCCCTGAAAGCCCCAAAGTCTCAGATGCTTTAATCCAGGAGAGCCAGCGGAAAGGTGAGTCTCTGTAATTTGCACCATTTTATGTATTTGCTGGGACTGTTCTTTATGTTAGTGTCTGTTGGTATTTCAGTAAAGCATTGCCATATTGTTTTACCCTCACCCTTTATTGTCTGAATAGTGTTCTCTGTTCAGTTGGATGATCCCTGGTCCATGCAGACTTTCTAAAAGACAGCCAGGCAAATGGTCGAGAGCACCCACTGACCCTCATGTTTCCACACTTGGTGGCAGCAGTGGGATACTACTCAGCCCGGCAGCTACAGTCGCAGTGGCTCATTCCTTAGTAGTTCTCAGCCTTGGCACCGTCCAGGATGAAAACTGTTTATCCCCAGACATGGATTATGGCATAGACATAACAAAGGAGTCTGTGTCATTCTTTCAATTAATGGACTTTATTCTGGCTGTGTTTATGTAACATCCCTGCCGGCATCACCACATGGCCTCCCATCCCCCACCTGCCTTACCGCCTAACTTACTGACTACTCCAGGCCATGCTGTGAGTTCTGTTTTCTGCCAGCTCCATGCTGTGTACCTCATGTCTCCTGCCTGCTCTGTGCATACCACCTGGCTGTGTGCACAGGGGGGCGGCATCAGCACTTTCTGGTTCTTATAGAGTCAGTGTGCACCTTCCTAAGGTTCTTTAGGCATTCCCATCCATAGGGGAATACCTGAGCAATATTCTCAGTCAGTAAGTGTCCTGCTGCTGAGCTGCCAGGTCCTGTCCTGTTTTCCGCCTTCCCTGGGGGCTGTATGCCCAGACCTATTTCTGTGCTCTGTGTGTTACTTGTTCTGCCCTCCAGGAGGCTGCATATCCTGGTCTGTATCCTAGTTCCTGTACCTTATCCCGTACCTGACTTTGTCTGAACTGTGTCCTATACATGTACCTATTTGCATCCTTGTCTGTAGCCTTCCAACCCTGCTGTATGTATCCTTGTGTTTATTCCTTCTCTGTTCTGCTCACTGCAACCTGTAGCTCTGCTCTGCTCTCGGCTCCGCAACCTGCAGCTTTGCTCTGCTCTTGGCTCTGCAACCTGCGGCTTTGCTTTGCTCTCGGCTCCGCAACCTGCGGCTCTGCTCTCGGCTCCGCAACCTGCGGTTCTGCTTTGCTCTCGGCTCCCCAAACTGCGGCTCTGCTTTTCTCTCGGCTCCGCAACCTGCCGCTCTGCTGTGCTCTCGGCTCTGCAACCTTCAGCTCTGCTGTGCTCTCGGCTCCGCAACTTGAGGCTCTGCTCTGCACTTGCTCCGCATACCTGTGGTTCTGCTCTGCACTTACTCTGCATACCTGCGGTTCTGCTCTGCACTTGCACCACATACCTGCGGTTCTGCTCTGCTCTTTGCTCAGCAAACCTGTGGTTCTGTTCCGCTTTCAGTTCCGCATCCTGCGGGTCTTTCTTCTCCAGTCTGAACAGGTCTCTACCTGTTCCCATTTACCACTTACATCCGTCCATGCTCCTGTCCTTCCTGAATCAGCCCCAGCTTCTCCAGTCTGAACAGGTGCCTACCGGTTCCCATATACCTGTCTAAATTCCTGTTCTTCTCAAATTAATTCCTGCACCTCCAGTGTAAACAGCTCCCTACCTGTTCATATTTACCACTCATACCTGCCTGTGTTCCTGTCCCTACTGAGTCAGTTTCTGCCCCTTCCGTCTGAACTGTGCGCGCCTGCCTGCGTGCCAGTGTCTCAGCCATGTCCGCCTGCCTGCCTGTGTCTCAGCCATGCCCTCCTGTCTGCCAGCGCCTCAGCCGTGCCCTCCTGTATGCCAGTGTCTCAGCCGTGCCCGCCTGTCTGCCAGTGTCTCAGCTGTGCCCGCCTGCCTGCCAAGAGTGCCAGTCGTGCCCGCCTGCCTGCCAAGAGTGCAAGCCATGCCCACCAGAGTACAAGTCGTGCCCATCTGTATGTGCTTGCACATGCTAAGTGTAATTAGTCCCTCAGTGGGATCAGCTGCTACAGCCAGACACCGCCCTAGAGTGGTACCTGGTAGCCACCTGCCGCACAAGCCTGACCCCACCATCAGAGGCTCCAGTGAACACCAAGGTAGCTGCTTAGTTACACCCCTCCAGGCTCATCTGGTTTGTGGCACAGTGGTGCCACAATCCCCCACTCGTGCCACCCATCCAGGGCGTGAGCATAACAGTTTATTTACAATCCAATTATAGAATTAGTACTGGATAAGCCTCTTATAGACATCTCTCCATTACTAAAACATGGGCTTGAAGTCACCAGACAATACAAAGGTAGCATCAACCCCACTAATATGAAACCCACTTGTCTCCACCATATGGCAACTGGGAAGTGCCAGGCAAAGCTCCAGAATTGGGATTCTAATAGATGCACCCTTTCTGGCTCAACTGGGAACTGCTCTTTTTAGGCTGGGGGGCCAATATCCATGGCCTCTTTCCAGCCTGAGAATATCTGGCTGGTTATCAAAAATGCAGGGTAATTTCAAGTAATTTATTTATTATTATTTATTTATATATAGAGCAAACAGCAGCTGATGAATGCTCCCAATTTTTCCTCTGACTGTTTCACTCCTGTTTTTGACTTACAAATAGTGATTTAAAATACTGACTAAATACTGAATGTGTGAATGAAGCCATAAAGTGTACATGTTTAACCCCTCTTTGACATTAGACGTACTATCCCGTCCATAAAACCCGTGCCATTCTGACCATGGACGGGATAGTACGTCATAGGCGATTAGCTGCGCTCCCGGAGGGAGCGCAGCTAATCGCCGCCGGGTGTCAGCTGATTATCACAGCTGACACCCGTGACTGTGTGTCAGGAGCGGTCACGGACCGCTCCCGGCACATTAACCCCTTGCACACCGCGATCAAACATGATCGCGGTGTACTGGGGGCACAGGGGAGGATCGCGCAGGCAGGGGGCTCCCTGCGCGCCCCCCTGAGACCCTCAGACCAGCGCGATGTGATCGCGCTGCTCTGAGGGCTTCCTCCCTCCCAGGACCCGGATCCAAGATGGCGCTGGGGTCCTGGAGGGAGGCGGCTTCCTCAGTGCCTGCCGAGAGCAGGCATGAGGAAGCGTCCTGCACTGCCTGTCACATCGCTGGTGTGACAGAGTGCTATGCACACTGTCACACCAGCGATCTGATGAAATACAGTGATGTCCCACCCTGGGACAAAGTAAAAAAGTAAAAAAAAGTAAAAATAAACATGTGTAAAAAAAATTCCAAAAAAAAAAAAAAAAAAAAAAAAATATTCCCCAATAAATTCATTACTTATTGTAAATAAAAAAAATAAAACAATAAAAGTTCACATATATGGTATCGCCGCGTCCGTAACGACCCCCCCTATAAAACTGTCCCACTAGTTAACCCCTTTTGTGAACCCCTTAAAAAATAAAAAATAAAAACGAAGCAAAAAATCAGTGCTTTATCATCATACCGCTGAACAAAAAGTGGAATAACACGCGATCAAAAAGACGGATATAAATAAACATGGTACCGCTGAAAACGTCATCTTGTCCCGCAAAAAACGAGCCATCACACAGCATCATGAGCGAAAAAATAAAAAAGTTATAGCTCGCAGAATAAAGCGATGCAAAAATAATTATTTTTTATATAAAATTGTTTTTATTCTATAAAAGCGCCAAAACATAAAAAAATTATATAAATGAGGTATCGCCATAATCGTACTGACCCGAAGAATAAAACTGCTTTATCGATTTTACCACACGCGGAACAATAAAAACGCCTCACCCAAAAGAAATTCATGAATTGCTGATTTTTGTTCATTCTAACCTCCCAAAAATCGAAATAAAAAGCGATCAAAAAAGTCACGTGCTCAAAAATGGTACCAATAAAAGCGTCACCTCGTCCCGCAAAAATTAAGACCTCACATGACATTGTGGGCCAAAATATGCAAAAATTATAGCTCTCAAAATGTGGCGATGCAAAAAACTACTTTTTGCAATAAAAAGCGTCTTTTAGCGTGACAGCTGCCAATCATAAAAACCGCTATAAATAGTAAATCAAACCCCCTTTATCACCCCCTTAGTTAGGAAAAAATAATAAAATAAAAAAAATGTATTTATTTCCATTTTCCCATTAGGGTTAGGGTTAGGGTTTCGGCTAAAGTTAGGGTTAGGGTTGGCGCTAAAGTTAGGATTAGGGTTAGAGTTAGGATTAGGGTTAGGGTTGGGATTAGGGTTGGGACTAGGGTTAGGGGTGTGTTGGGGTTAGGGTTGGAGTTAGAATTGGGGGGTTTCCGCTGTTTAGGCACATCAGGGGCTCTCCAAATGTGACATGGCGTCTGATCTCCATTCCAGCCAATTCTGCGTTGAAAAAGTCAAACGGTGTTCCTTCACTTCTGAGCTCTGCCATGCGTCCAAACAGTAGTTTATCCCCACATATGGGGTATCAGCGTACTCTGGACCCCAAGAGTTATTGTGAAATTTGTCCTATTTCTTCTGTTACCCTTGGGAAAATAAAAAACTGGGGGCGAAAATATTATTTTTGTAAAAAAAATAAGATTTTTTTGTTTTTACGGCTGTACATTATAAACTTCTGTGAAGCACTTGGGGCTTCATAGCGCTCACCACACATCTAAATAAGTTCCTTGTGGGGTCTATTTTCCAAAATGGGGTCACTTGTTGGGGATTTCCACTGTTTAGGCGCATCAGGGGCTCTCCAAATGCGACATGACGCCCCCAGACCATTCCATCAAAGTCTGCAATCCAAAACGTCACTACTTCCCTTTCCGAGCCCTGACATGCGCCCATACAGTAGTTTTCTCCCACATATTGGGTATCAGCGTACTCAGGACAAATTGGACAACAACTTTTGGGGTCCAATTTCTCCTGTTGCCCTTGTGAAAATAAAATATTGGGGGCGAAAAAATCATTTTTGTAAAAAAAAAAAGGATTTTTTATTTTTACGGCTGTGCGTTATAAACTTCTGTGAAGCACTTCGGGGTTCAAAGTGCTCACCACACATCTAGGTAAGTTCCTTGTGAGGTCTATTTTCCAAAATGGGGTCACTTGTGGGGGTTTCCACTGTTTAGGCGTATCAGGGGCTCTCCAAATGCGACATGACGCCCCCAGACCATTCCATCAAAGTCTGCAATCCAAAACGTCACTACTTCCCTTCCGAGCCCTGACGTGCACCCATACAGTAGTTTTCTCCTACATATTGGGTATCAGCGTACTCAGGACAAATTGGACAACAACTTTTGGGTTCCAATTTCTTCTGTTACCCTTGTGAAAATAAAATATTGGGGGCGAAAAAATCATTTTTGTAAAAAAAAAAAAGGATTTTTTATTTTAAGGCTGTACGTTATAAACTTTAGTGAAACACCTGGGGTTCAAAGTTCTCACCACACATCTAGATAAGTTCCTTGAGGGGTCTAGTTTCCAAAATGGTGTCATTTGTGGGGGGTTTCCACTGTTTAGGCAGATCAGGAGCTCTCCAAACACGACATGGCGTCCAGCCAATTCAGCGTTGAAAAAGTGAGATGGCGCTCCTTCCCTTCCAAACTCTGCCATGCACCCAAACAGTGGTATACCCCCACATATGGGGTATCAGTGTACTCAGGACAAATTGCACAATAACTTTTGGAGTCTTGTTACCCTTGGAAAAATAAAAATTGGGGTGAAAAGATCATTTTTGTGGAAAAAATATGATTTTTAAATTTTACGGCTCTACGTTATAAACTTGTGTGAAGCACTTGAGGGTTCAAATTGCTCACCAAAGATCTAGATAAGTTCCTTAGGGGGTCTAGTTTCCCAAATGGGGTCATTTGTGGGGGGTTTCCACTGTTTAGGCACATCAGGGGCTCTCCAAATGCAACATGGCATCCAATCTCAATTCCAGCCAATTTTGGTTGGAAAAAGTCAAATGGTGCTCCTTCCCTTCCGAGCTCTGCCGTGCGCCCAAACAGTGGTTCCCCCCACATATGGGGCATCAGCGTGCTCAGGACAAATTGGACAACAACTTATGTGGTCCAATTTCTCCTGATACCCTTGGGAAAATAAAAAATTAGTGACTAAAAGATAATTTTTGTGGGAAAAAAATAGGATTTTTTATTTTCATGCCCGGGCATTATAAACTTGTGTGAAGCACTTGGGGGTTCAAAGTGCTCACCAAAGATCTAGATAAGTTCCTTAGGGGTCTAGTTTCCAAAATGGGGTCACTTGTGGGGGATTTCCACTGTTTAGGCTCATCTGGGGCACTGCAAACGGAACATGACCCCCATCAACGTCTGCATTCCAAAACGTTACTACTTCCTTTCCAAGCCCTGCCGTGCGCCCAAACAGTTTTCCACCCCCACATATGGGGTATCAGCGTACTCAGGACAAATTGGACAACAACTTTTGGGGTCCAATTTCCTTGGAAAATTCAAAAATTTAGGACTAAAAAATCATTTTTGTGGAATTTTTTTTTTTTTTTTCACACCCAGGCATTATAAACTTTTGTGAAACACTTGGGGTTCAAAGTGCTCACAACAGATCTAGATAAGTACCTTAGGGGGTCTAGTTTCCAAAATGGTGTCACTTGTGGGGGGTTTCCACTGTTTAGGCGCATCAGAGGTTCTCCAAGCGCGACATGGCGTCCAATCTCAACTCCAGCCAATTTTAGTTTGAAAAAGTCAAACGGCGCTCCTTCCCTTACGAGCTCTGCCGTGTGCCCAAACAGTGGTTTTCCCCCACATATGGGGTATTGGCGTACTCAGGAGAAATTGCATAACAACCTTATCTGTCCATTTTCTCCTTTTACCCTTGTGAAAATAAAAAAAAAGTTTGTAAAAGATCATTTTTGTGGCTAAAAAGTTAAATATTCATTTTTCCTTCCACGTTGTTTTAGTTCCTGTGAAGCACCTGAAGGGTTAATAAACTTCTTGAATGTGGTTTTGAGTACCTTGAGGGGTGCAGTTTTTAGAATGGTGTCACTTTTGGGTATTTTCTGTCATGTAGACCCCTCAAAGTGACTTCAAATGTGAGGTGGTCCCTAAAAAAAATGGCTTTGTAAATTTTGTTGTAAAAATGAGAAATCGCTGGTCAACTTTTAACCCTTATAACTTCCTAACAAAAAAAAATTTTGATTCCAAAATTGTGCTGATGTAAAGTAGACATGTGGGAAATGTTATTTCTTAACTATTTTGTGTTACATATTTCTCTGTTTTAAGGGAATAAAAATTCAAAGTTTGAAAATTGCTAAATTTTCAAAATTTTCGCCATATTTGCGTATTTTTCAAAAATAAACGCAAGTTATATGGAAGAAATTTTACCACTAACATGAAGTACAATATGTCACGAGAAAACAATCTCAGAATCGCGAAGATCCGTTGAAGCGTTCCGGAGTTATAACCTCATAAAGAGACAGTGGTCAGAATTGTAAAAATTGTCCCGGTCATTAACGTGCAAACCACCCTTGGGGGTGAAGGGGTTAAATATTGTTCTCTGTAACCCAAAGAATTATGACAAGTGCACACAGCTATACTTTCACTCATTAAAACAAAATTAGGATACAGTTGTGGAAAAAGTTTTTCCCCCTTCCTGATTTCCTATTCTATTGTATGTTTGCCACACTTACAGTGATGAGCAAAATGGTAACAATTAATGATGGGCGAACTCCCCGATGATCGGGATCAGTGGGTTCGCCCGAGTTTTTTTGTAAAGATCGAGCTCGGGGCTAGAGACGACGCGAACTTGCGTCTGAACCCCAAGCTTGGACTTTACAGATATGGGATGGGGCAGGGGGGCTGTAAAACAAAGCATAACATTAATAATAAACATTACAATTATACTTACCGGTACAGCAACGCGTCCTCCTGTCTCGCTGTTTCCCGGACGCATCTACTTATGAGGCCGCTCATTAACTTCTGGGTTATTCACTCCACCGCTCGGTGCTCAGCAATTTTCGGCCGGCGTCGGCAGTGTTCATGCGGTGACGTCAGGGTTCACTCCAGTTCATGGCCCGAGCCATGAACTCAGGTGAACTCTGACTGTCACTGTCAGTATCAGCCTGCTTCTCGCTCTGCATAGACACTTGTCTATACAGAGGATGTAGCAGAGCTGACATTGCTATCCATGTGGACTACGTCGTATGGAGGATTTTTTTATAATAAAGATGGAGTCTAAATTTTTTTGCTTTATTTCTAATAAAAAATGTTTTCTGTTTTGTGTTTTTTTATCTTTACTAGAAATTCATGGTGGTCATGTTAGCAATGTCAGTTCTGCTTCATCGCTCTGTATAGATAAATATCAGTCCGAGTTCACCCGTGTTCATGGTTTTGGGCCATGAACGCGGGTGAACCCTGACGTCACCGCACGAACACTGCCAGAAAAAGCCGAAGACTGCCGAGTGCAGTGAATACCGCTGGAAGTTAATGAGCGGCCCCGGAAGCAGATGTGGGCGGGAGTCAGTGGGAAAGGAGGATGCATCGCTGTCATAGGGTAGTTGCAGAAATACAGGGACGAGGAACCTGGGCCCCTGAACTTCCCTTAAGGCTAAGGAAGGGCCCTGTCTTTCCTTAACTTGGAGGTACACTTGAAGGTAGTGAGGCCCAAGCCACCGACCTATCCCTGTCTCCTGTTTAGCCCTGAGCTAAACCCACCAACCCCCTCCCAATTAGGTTAGACAGGGAATAATGTGAATAACACCAAAACAACAAAAGGAAAGACAGACACCTAGGGGTTAAATAACTAAATAACCTTAGCTTTCTCTGCTGCAAAGCACCGCACGGCAGAGTAAGGCAGCAGAACATGGAAATAGCAGAAGTACCTCAGCAGCTCCTGGCTCCAGCTTGGTTGGTCTCCAAAAGAAGCAATATCACCAACAGTCAGATGAGCCTCAGGTGACCTTTTAAAGGATGGTGGAAGTGGTCACCACCTTCCCTTGTCAAGTCAGCAGCAATGCAATTACACCAGCGGCCACCGAGGGAAAAGACTGACATTAACCCTTGATCGCCAGAAAGGAAAAAGGTTTCAACATGGAAAGCAAGATCTGCCACAGATCCAAAAGTGGATCGTGATAGTACCCCCTTTTAATGAGGGGCCTCTGGACCCTCCACACCGCACCTCATACAACCTACGGTGAGGATGCCTCGATCCACCAGAGTTCACCCCAGCAGTCACCAGACTTTCAGGCTTATGGCAAACGCGAGAGATGGAAGAGGCAATAACATATGCTCTGGGAGTGCCACAAATCTACAGAGCGCCGACCTGGGGAAGAGTTAAGCAAGGGCATTACTGGGAGTAACTCCAGCTGATAAGTCCCCGGGCCGAGAATGGCTGACACCCGATACGGCCCGATCACCCTAGAACTCCAGACTCCAGCAGCACAATTCCACCGGATGTTATTGGTGGGCATCCATACATACTCGTTCACATACAGGTCCGGACCAGAACGTTCATTGCCACACACACGTTTGCCACAAGATGGTAAACTCTTTGAGGAACTGACAAAGAGGCTGTCCCCCTGTGTCACCACACTCACACAATTCTCAAAGGAAACCACCACCCTCCCCTGACCCCTCTTCCCAAGAGGGCTCCAACTCTCTGGGTTGGTTAGTGGTGAGGGTTGGAACTTGCCCCTACTCCTCGGCAGCACCTCTGCTGCCCCACTGGAGGAGAAGGGGATGGTTGCAGAAAGATGGCAGACAGTAGCCCCACGGGCAGCAGCCCTCACATGACTGACCCCAGCTGACTACTTCCCTGGAAGGCCAATCTATGACAGGGTTGTGTTTTCTCAACCAAGGGAGGCCTAAAATGATGGGTGTTGACATAGATCAGCCTTGGGGATGTGCCCCTCAAGAAGGCCAGAGTATAAAGCTACTTCCCTCACTCCCTCAAGATGGCTGGCCCATCATTGTAAATGTACCATTGTATATACACACCTGTACTTTGTATCTCCCCCACCTCATTGTAGATTGTAAGCTCTCACGAGCAGGGTCGTCTTATTTTGCTTTATTTATTGTATTGTTAACACTGTTACTTATGACTTGCATTTTGAAACTGTTAAAATGTAAAGCACTGCGGAATATGTTGGCGCTATATAAATAAAGATTATTATTATTATTATTACCCTCCAAGATGTAGCATGACAGAAACTCTTCATGATGAGTCTCTATACGCAGTTGTATACTATCTACGACCTGGGTCACACTCCCCTGCCTGAGTGGGACAGAGTCAATGGCCTGGACGCCTAGTGGTTTTGCTAGCGTCCTACACATCAGACAATGGGTATGGACAAAGTGAGCATCCATCAAATTGATTCCTGCTCCACTGTCCAAAAGCACCGATATTTCCTTAGTTACCCTGCCAATCACCACTTTTGCAGACAGGGTACACTGAGGGAAGAAATGGAGGAAATATACAATCCCTGGTCGCCTCTCTCCACACGACCAGGGGGACGTGGCTTCTTAGATGGCACTGGTATTTTAGCGTGAGCTGGGCAGACCCCAATGAAATTACTAGTCTGCTCACAGTAAAAACATGCCCCCACACCATGCCGAACCGCAGGCAACCCCGTTTGGGAACCAACTGCTCCCACCTGCATAGGTTCGTCCGACTGCTCAGCTGTGTACTCCTCCCTAGAAAGGACAACAGGGGCAGATTTGTTGTATGCCTCTCCCTGAGGCAACTATCCACCTGGATGGCAAGGGACATGGCGGCATCCAATGACCTGGGAGCGGCGTACTGCACCAGAGTATCCTGCAACCTTGGGGACAGACCCTGCACAAAATGACTCCTGAGGGAAGGGTTATATCACTGTGTGATAGTGGCCCACCTTCTGAACTCTGAGCAATACTCCTCAGCCGGCCTGCCCCCCTGCTTGATATTACGGAGTTGGGATTCCGCCAGAGAGACGCCATCAGGATCACCATATACCAGCACCAGAGATGCAAAAAACGCATCCACCAACAGCAATGGGGGTGAATCGGTCAGTAGGGAGAAGGCCCAGGATTGGGGATCTCCCTTGAGAAGGGAGATAATAATCCCCACACGCTGTTCCTCACTCCCTGATGAACGGGGTGGAGCCTGAAGTATAATTTACAGGCCTCCTGACAAAACAGAAATTTATCTCTCCCTCCAGAAAACCTGTCAGGGAAAGATAGCTTAGGTTCTGGTTGAACCTGCACCTGAGCCGAGGCCCAGAACCCCACCAACTGCTGTAACTGCTACACCACCTCACTCCGCAGCAACTTAAGCTCATCAGTAAGTGTCAGAAGCAGTTGGGCAAAGGCCTGCATTTGGGCCATTTCTCACGGAAAGAGAAAAAAAAATGTGTATGTTGGTGATAATGTCACGGGGCAGTTGTAGAAATACAGGGGGCGAGGAACCTGGGCCCCTGAACTGCCCCTAAGGCTAAGGAAGGGCCCTGTATTTCCTTAACTTGGGGGTACACTTGAAGGTAGTGAGGCCCAAGCCACCGACCTGTTCCTGTCTCCTGTTTAGCCCTGAGCTAAACCCACCAACCCCCTCCCCAGAGGTGAGACAGGGAATAATGTGAATAACACCAAAACAACAAAAGGAAAGACAGACACCTATGGGTTAAATAAGTAAATAATAACACTTAGCTTTCTCTGCTGCAAAGCACCGCACGGCAGAGTAAGGCACCAGAACTGGGAAATAGCAGAAGCACCACTGCGTTCAGCAGCTCCTAGCTCCAGCTTGGTTGGTCTCCAAAAGAAGCAATATCACGAACAGTCAGCTGAGCCTCAGGTGACCTTTTAAAGGATGGTGGGAGTGGTCACTGCCTTCCCCTGACAAGTCAGCAGCAATGCAATTACACCAGCGGTCACCGGGGGAATAGATTGACATTAACCCCCGATTGCCAGGAAGGAAAAAGGTTTCAATATGGAAAGCAAGATCTGCCACAGATCCAAAAGTGGATCATGACAGTCGCTGGACAGGTAAGTATAATTAGAATGTTTATTATTAATTTTATGCTTTTGCAGGTCCTGGAGCCGAATGTTATTTTTATTATTTTTCTAGTATTTTGCAAATCCACCTTTGGCTTTCACCACTTCCTGAATCCTTCTGGTCATGTTCTTAACCAAATTCAAGCATGACTCTACCAAAATCCAATCCCAGGTCTCTTCTACACGTTCCCTAAATTTGTGCACACTGAACAACACACTAGGGAATTTATACAGCTTTTTCTTCATCTTTACCCACAAATGTTTGATTGGGTTGAGGTTTGGGGACTATATGAGCCAATCCAGCACTTCTGTTTCATCGTTCTTCACCATTTTTTCATACCATCATTCCAGACCTTTTAGCGTGTATCGCAGGTTGATTCTATGGGTGCCTGTGATCTCACTATAATGAAGCATACAACCCATCTCACTGCCATGTTTGTTGCATGAGAACTGATTGACCTTGGGATGGGGCTATTTGTTGACTCCAATATTTCTCCTGGACGTCCACCTCTTGGCTTTTGAATGGATGAATCGACTTAATTTCATCAAGGCACTCACATGATACAGATTGAACAATTTTCGTAGCCAAGAGAACGTTATCAATGATGCTGTTTCTCTCATTTGGGAAATTTTCTTCATGGCAGCTCCTCAGTTCAAATCAGTGACCTTTGTCTTGGGAATCAACGTAATAAAACAATGAACTGTTAGGGAATGTGAGAACAAGTTGTAATTTGTATTATACAGGAAGAAAAAGATTTTTCTACAACCAGGAACAAAACCTTAACAATGCAGTCACATGATATGAATCGGCATAATTATCATATGCTAAATAGTTGCAAGTCAAATTTATGTATGAGCTAACTAAGATGACTGTTTATAAAATGATGGTAGCCTTATGTTCAAAGTGGTAGTGGATGGTGAGATACAGAGCTCAAAAGTCAAAAATCCAAAACATTGTTACCATTTTGCTCATTACTGTAAATGTTTCAGATCACTAAACAAATGTAAATATTAGACAAAGATAACTCAAGTAAACACAAAATGCAGTTTTTAAATGTAGGTCTTTACTATAATTATTATTAAAAGTCGAGGCTGCTGTGTGGGACTCTTGTAGGGGCAACTACCTTCACCTGCTAACATCATGACTTCAGGTATACCTTCTCCCCTTTCTTAAAGGTTTTTTTTGCATTATAGCATAGGTTACCACTTATTAAATAAGAATAGGCTAATTGCTTTATATAAACTTTTCGTGGTAACCACATTACCATTTAACCTGACTATCTATTCGATATGCTGTATATTTTTTGCATTATAAAATCCTTTTAGGATAGCATTGGTGTCTGGGGGTTTATTCATTGATCTGGTTGGTTTACTATATGGAATTATGTATTAGCAAACCATTCATCTTTCAATTGAACCCCAGTAGGTTATGCTCCTATTTTTGTAGTCCCAGTTGTTTTTGTTATGTTGTATCATACTATGTATCAGCTCTCACAATTAGTATAAGTATTTTTCTAATAAATTTTATATTATGGATTAATATTTTTTATTCTGACCTTATTTCTATGTAGTTAATTTACTCTTTAGATTAAGTGTTCACATCTTGGTTGCCAGCTCTTTTTCAGCTGTATTTAGTGTGCTGATTTCAGCAGCGTGGTGGGCAGTAGCAGTCGACGTACTGGATAGGGGCTGCCCCTGTGCTTTTGCACCCTGCTCCCTCTTTTACTGTGCTGCTTTGGCATTGTGGCTATCTCCTCTGTCTCCGAACTGCTCATCTCCCTAGTAGAGATGAGTGAATATGTTCGGAAAACAATCGCCATACATAAATTTGGCACGAATATGGTACATTTGGATTCGTGATCTGTAACTCGAGCATTTTTTTTAAAATCTGAAAGTCGGTAACATTCGGTAAAAGTGCAGGAAAATAATTGCATTGCCACTAAAGTATTTTAAAGTAGAAGATAGATAGATAGATAGATAGATAGATAGATAGATAGATAGATAGATAGATAGATAGATAGAATAAAAGCCGGCAATTAATGTGCCGTGTACAGTATAATCACAGCATGACAGGTTAGAATAGTTTAGAATAGATGTATACAAATAGAAAACATATATACACACTGTATATAGATGTCAGTGACACACACACACATATATATATATATATATAAACAGCTCTGGCAAAAATTAAGAGATCACTTTCAAATGTTCAGTTTGTCTGATTTTGCTCTTTATAGGTATATTTTTGAGTAAAATGTAAATTGTTCATTTAGTCAATAAACTTCTGACAACATGTCTCCGAATTTCCAAGCAATAAATTTAGTATTTTTTTTCTGACAAAGAAAAATGGTCAAAAGTAAAAAAAAAAAAAACAGTGCTTTCAGAACTCAAATAATGCAAAGAAAGCAAGATCATAATCATTTAGAAAAAAACAATATTAATATTTTAACTCAGGAAGAGTTCTGAAATCAATATTTTGTGTAAAAACCATGATTTTTAAAAACAGCTTTCATGCATCTTGGCATGCTTGGCACCAGTCTTTCACATTGCTTCTGGTGCAAAAATGTAAGCAGTTCTTCCTTGTTTCATGGCTTGTGACTATTCATAATTCTCTTGATTATATTCCAGAGGTTTTCATTGGGGTTCAGGTCTGGAAAATGGGCTGCCCATGACAGGGTTTTGATGAGGTGGTCTCTTAATTTTTGAAATAAAGACACAGACTCCTTTAATAATCTTAATTAAACCATACTTATGACCTCACCCATTCCCCAGATGTCCTCGTTATCTGCAAAAGAGTTAAAAAAAATAAAAAATATTCCTTACTTTTCCACAGAGATGAGTTTAATCCATTTGTCCCACAATGTTTCTAGCTCTGCTACATCTATATGGCAGGCTGCATAGTTGCATGATGCGACCATGCAACCTGTCATCCTGTAGACACTGAGCACTGTGTGCTCAGTGACTGCCTGTGAACTGCTATTCCCTGTCTGAGAGCACTGTGAGCGTGAGAAAGTACTCCTGCTTGCGGTGCCGTCAGTAAGGTCCTGTGACTTCACGGCCAATGAACTCACTTCACCTGTGTGACGTCAGCGAGGAATTTCCCATGGCGCTCGTGCCGACATCACATGGTTTTTGTGCTGTGTATGTTCGGCTATATTTGTTGATTAAATCAACGATTAAATCAGTGAATATTGCAAATTTGGCGATCGTGAGCCAAACTGAATATTGAAATATTCGCTCTTCTCTAGTCACTAGGTTTTCCCCCACTCCATGTAGTGTCTAGGACCTTATCATATCTTGCATCATCTTCCACCAAGTCAAGCATGTCCTCCTTGCCAGTATGCACACTGCAGAAAGAGGTTGTTGTTGGCAGCTGAGTTTTTTGTCATCATCTGGCATGTTCTGTGATGGTCCATTGACCATGTGCACTAGACCTCCCACATACTCATCCTCTAGCAAAACAAGTGGTTGGTCATCAGTTTACTTAGTCTCTTTCACTTCTGTAGCAGGGCCAAGTGCATATGGCTATGAAACCACATCCAGCGGAGTCATCAAAAAGCAGAAGACTGCTGCTTGACTTGGGGCTCAGACTGCTTGGCTGATTTGAAAGGTGGGGAGGTGGAAGCCGGATGACCATGGTCCTCAGATACAAGCTGCGCACTTTCAGAAGTGGACCATGTGGAAGATAATATAAAGGACCTGGAGCCACTCTCAGCCATCCAGTCTAACACCTTTTCAACCTTTGTGGCCTCATCATTTGTGCATCGGTATTCGGGCCTACAAAAGAAAGCATAACTTCCTGTCACCTGTCTGCATCAGCGGAAGGTGTTGTATTTGGCTATGTAGGCGGTAGAGAATGACCATGTCCTCTTCCTGCATCAGCTACACAACTATCAAGATCAGCATCTACACCAACACCACCAGGGCCACGTCCACATACCCAATTTGATAATCTACTCATTCTTTTACGTTGTTTTTCTAAAAACTACTCGCAAAGAAGTGGTGGAACAGTAGATTTATTTATTTGCAACAATACTAGAAAACACACAGCAGTCCTGTAATTTTTTTTTCTTTGGCCTAGAAATAGCAACAAGACAGCTGATGCCAATTATTTCCCAAACTACTAAAAAGCGCACACCAGTCCAGAAGAAATATTTTTGGGGTCTAGAAATGGCAGTGAGATGACTGATGAGATATATTTATTTGCTTAACTACTAGAAAACACCTTCAGGTCAGCCGGGACTCCCTCTGACGTCACTGATGCTGTGCGGTGTCCCCGGCTGACCTGAACTGATTAGCCTGGGAAGCAATCAATTAAGCTTCCCACAATAATCACTTCCTCTCCTGTCGGCCGGGAGAGGAACTCCTTCATTCGGAGGCTTACAGCTGAGCTGCCAGCATTAGCTGTACTGCTAGCTGTAAGCCAGTTAACCCTTTGTGAGGGATTACAGTGTGGGACCTGACAGAGCACCGGATAGGTAAGAATAATGTTGTTTTATTTTATTTTTATTACAGGAGAACAAGTGCTTCGCACGGATTACCTGTAAAATAAAAGATGGTCAAAAACTGTGTGATTATTTCATTAAAATGATTTTTAATTAATTTGTGTGTGTTTTATTTTTATTTCATACAATAGGATTAATATTTTATAGTTGTCTAATTGACAGCTCTCAATTAGTAACCTGGCTTAAAGTCACCTTTCAACAGCAAGGTGGCTTTAACCCATTATTAACCCATTCGTCACCGCTACAGGGCAATGGGAATAGACAGGCTAAGTGCCAGAAAGGGCGCATCTAATTATAGATTTGCCTTTTCTGGGTGGCTGGGGCAGATTTAGTAGCAGGGGGGGCACAAATAAATGCACCCACCCTAGGTAATATTATCTGCCCCACTCGCTGCTTTGTCTGTCTGGTTGAGAAAATAGCGTGGGAGCCACGCATTTTTTCAACGATTTACACCTTTAATAACCCCTACATGTATGAAATTTTGCACACATACACTCATGTAATTGTTAGTGAAAACTAGAGTTGAGCGATACTTCCGATATCCTAAAGTATCGGAATCGGAATGGTATCGCCGATATCACTAAAATATCGGCGATACCCGATACCGATACCAGAAGTCCCATGTAAGTCTATGGGAACAAAATATCGCAACTGAAAAACCCATTCTTTTTGTAAACACTAAATATACACACATAGAATACATATATATTATAATATACATGTCATTGTGACATATATATATATATATACATTATGTATAGTTTATACACTTCTCATAGTAAATATCCTTTGATTCAATGCCGGTAAAGCCGCTTCAGTGAAAAGACAGAAGCACCCGACAGAAATGACACTTGGTGTACATAGGGTAACCATGCTTTTCATGTCCTTTGCTATCTAATTTGCACAAACAATTAAATCCAGACTATGTGTGCAAAATTTCACACCTGTAGGGGTTAATTAAAGGTGTAATTCGTTGTAAAAAAAACGACTTTTTGCTACAAATTTACACCTTTAATTAACCCCTACAGGTGTGAAATTTTGCACACATAGTCTGATTTAATTGTTTGTGCAAATTAGATAGCAAAGGACATGAAAAGACATGGTTAACCCTATGTACACCAAGTGTAATTTCAGTCGGGTCACCCGACATGAAATGACACTTGGTGTACATAGGGTTAACCATGTCTTTTCATGTCCTTTGCTATCTAATTTGCACAAACAATTAAATCAGACTATGTGTGCAAAATTTCACACCTGTAGGGGTTAATTAAAGGTGTAAATTTGTTGTAAAAAAACGGACTTTTTTGCTACGAATTTACACCTTTAATTAACCCCTACAGGTGTGAAATTTTGCACACATAGTCTGATTTAATTGTTTGTGCAAATTAGATAGCAAAGGACATGAAAAGACATGGTTAACCCTATGTACACCAAGTGTCATTTCATGTCGGGTTTGCTTCACAAAAGCGGCATTGAATAGCGGCTATTAACTATGTAGATGTATGAATACAAAATATAAATATATATATGTGTCACAAATTTCAATGAGTTAATTAAAGGTGTAAATTGTCTGAAAAAAAAGGCTTTGGCTACGAATTTTACACCTTTAATTAACCACTAAGGTGTGAAATTTGCCACATAGTCTGAATTAATTTTTGCCCAAATAGATAGCAAAGACATGAAAGCCCCATGGTTAACCCTATGTACACAAGTGTCAATTCAGTCGGGTCTGCTTTTCACTAAAGCCGGCAATGAATTAGCGCATTTCTATGTAGAGTGATGAACTACAAATATAAATTTATAGGGCACAAATTCAATGCATGTATATATAATTGAGCTGTAAAATTGCTGAAAATAATGCGTGGGCTCCGCCAATTTTCGCAACCAACAGACAAAGCCAGTGAGTGGGCAGATAATAATAGCCAGAGAGGGACCATTATTTGCCCCCCGGTACTAACATCTGCCCCCAACACCAGGAAGACAAATCTTATTAGATCCCTTCTGCACTTTGCCTAATTCCATTGCCCGTAGCGTGCGAATGGTTATATGGGTAAGCACTGCTATTGAAGGTGACCTTAACAGGTTAATATTGAAGCTGTCATAACACTATCATTATCTATTGCTGAAATAAATAAAACACACACCTTTATTAAAAACATTAATGAATAGACAAAGTTTTGACCTTTATTTTACTGCAAAACCATTCTAAAAAATAAATAAAAAAGCAAAATTATTCTTACCTATCCCATGCACAGTCAGGTCCCACGGTGTAATCCTTCAGAAAGGGTTAATGTTTACTGCAGGGACCGCAGCTAATGCTGCAGCCTCACAGTAAACCCCAAATGAATGAGTTCCTCTCCTGCCTGACAGGAGAGTAAAGGCTGGGTGTCACATAACGATACACCAGCGATCCCGACAACGATATGCACTTGTCAGGATCGCTGGTGTATCGCTACATGATCGCTGCTGAGCTGCCAAACAGGCAGCTCAGGCAGCGATCTGGGACAGCGACACTGCGGTAACATCGCTTAAGGGCCCGTCTCACATAGCGATATCGCTACCGAGATCGCTGCTGAGTCACTAGTTTTGTGACGCAGCAGCGAGCTCACCAGCGATATCGCTGTGTGTGACATTCAGCGACGATCAGCCCCTGCCGGGTATCGCTGATCGTCGCAGAAATGTCAGGACCTTTTTTTGATCGCTGGTTTCCCTCTGACAGGCACGCATCGCTGCGTGTGACAGGCGGGAGACCAGCGATCCGCTGGTAACCAGGTACACAGCGGGTTTCCAGGCACCGCGCAGCGCTTGGAAACCCGCTGTGTACCTTGGATACCAGCTCCCTGCATCAGGGCGCTGGTATCCAGGTACACAGCGGGTTTCTAGGCACAGCCCCACGCCTGGAAACCCGCTGTGTACCTTGGTTACCAGCGGATCGCTGGTCTCCCGCCTGTCACACGCAGCGATGTGTGCCTGTCAGCGGGAAACCAGCGATCAAAAAAAGGTCCTGACATTTCAGCGACGATCAGCGATACCCGGCAGGGGGCTGATCGTCGCTGAAGTCACACACAGCGATATCGCTGGTGAGCTCGCTGCTGCGTCACAAAACTAGTGACTCAGCAGCGATCTCGGTAAGCGATATCGCTATGTGAGAGGGCCCTTAAGCGATTTTACCCGCAGTGTCGCTGTCCCAGATCGCTGCCTGAGCTGCCTGTTTGGCAGCCCCAGCAGCGATCATGTAGCGATACACCAGCGATCCTGACAAGTGCATATCGTTGTCGGGATCGCTGGTGATCGTTAATGTGACCCCCAGCCTTTACTCTCCTGTCAGGCAGGAGAGGAACTCATTCATTTGGGTTTACTGTGAGGCTGCAGCATTAGCGCGGTCCCTGCAGTAAACATTAACCCTTTCTGAAGGATTACACCGTGGGACCTGACTGTGCATGGATAGGTAAGAAAAATTTTTGCTTTTTTATTTTATTTTTATTACAGGAAATGTTTTTGCAGTAAAATAAAAGATGGTCAAAAACAGGGTGTCTTTATTTCATTAAAATGATTTTTAATTTAAAAAGTGTGTGTGTTTTATTTTTATTTCATGCAATAGGATTAATAATTGATAGTTGTCTAATTGACAGCTCTCAATTATTAACCTGGCTTAAGGTCACCTTTCAATAGCAAGGTGGCTTTAACCCCATATTAACCCTTTGCCACCGCTACAGGGCAATGGGAATAGACGGGCAAAGTGCAGAAAGGGCGAATCTAATTATAGATTTGTCTTTCCGGGGGTGTCTGGGGGCAGATGTTAGTAGCCGGGGGGGGGCAAAAATAATGTCCCTCTCGGGGCTATTATTATCTGCCCCCACTCACTGGCTTTGTCTGTCTGGTTGCGAAAATAGGGCGGGAGCCCACGCATTTTTTTTTCAGCAATTTTACACCTCAAATATATATATACATGTCATTGAATTTGTGACACATATATATATATTTATATTTTAGTTCATACACTCTACATAGTATAATAGCCGCTAATTCAATTGCCGGCTTTGTGAAAATGCAGAACCCGACATGAAATGACACTTGGTGTACATAGGGTTAACCATGTCTTTTATGTCCTTTGCAATTAATTTGCACAAACAATTAAATCAGAATGTGTGCAAAATTTCACACCTGTAGGGTTAATTAAAGGTGTAAAATTCGTAGCAAAAAAGTCCGTTTTTTTACAACGAATTTACACCTTTAATTAACCCCTACAGGTGTGAAATTTTGCACACATAGTCCTGATTTAATTGTTTGTGCAAATTAGATAGCAAAGGACATGAAAAGACATGGTTAACCCTATGTACACCAAGTGTCATTCATGTCGGGTGACCCGACATGAAATGACACTTGGGGTACATAGGGTTAACCATGTCTTTTCATGTCCCCTTTTCTATCTAATTTGCACAAACAATTAAATCAGACTATGTGTGCAAAATTTCACACCTGTAGGGTTAATTAAGGTGTAAATTTTGTAGCAAAAAAGTCCGTTTTTTTTACAACGAAATTTTCACCTTTAATTAACCCCTACAGGTGTGAAATTTTGCACACATAGTCTGATTTAATTGTTTGTGCAAATTAGATAGCAAAGACATGAAAAGACATGGTTAACCCTAAGTACACCAAGTGTCATTTCATGTCGGGTTCTGCATTTTCACAAAAGCCGGCAATTGAATTAGCGGCTATTATACTATGTAGAAGTGTATGAACTACAAATATAAATATATATATATGTGTCACAAATTCAATGACATGTATAAAATATATATATGAGGTGTAAAATTGCTGAAAAAAAATGCGTGGGCTCCCGCCCTATTTTCGCAACCAGACAGACAAAGCCAGGAGTGGGGGCAGATAATAATAGCCCAGAGAGGGACCCAATTATTTTTTGCCCCCCCCGGCTACTAAATCTGCCCCCAGACACCCCAGGAAAGACAAATCTATAATTAGATTCGCCCTTTCTGGCACTTTGCCCGTCTATTCCCATTGCCCTGTAGCGGTGGCGAATGGGGTTTAAAATGGGGTTAAA
The DNA here is from genome assembly GCA_033576555.1 of Oophaga sylvatica. Lineage (NCBI taxonomy): Eukaryota > Metazoa > Chordata > Amphibia > Anura > Dendrobatidae > Oophaga > Oophaga sylvatica. Next base: position 754,128,742 of record JARQOD010000001.1, on the reverse strand, counting down.
GCCACCTTGCTATTGAAAGTGACCTTAAGCCAGGGTTAATAATTGAGAGCTGTCAATTAGACAACTATCAATTATTAATCCTATTGCATGAAATAAAAATAAAACACACACCCCTTTAATTAAAAAATCATTTTAAGAAATAAAGACACATGTTTTTGACCATCTTTTATTTTACTGCAAAAAACCATTTCCTGTAATAAAAATAAAATAAAAAAGCAAAATTATTCTTACCTATCCCATGCACAGTCAGGTCCCACGGTTGTAATCCTTCAGAAAGGGTTAATTTTACTGCAGGGACCGCAGCTAATGCTGCAGCCTCACAGTAAACCCCAAAGAATGATTCCCTCCTGCCTGACAGGAGAGTAAAGGCGGGTGTCACATAACGATACACCAGCGATCCCGACAACGAATGCACTTGTCAGGATCGCTGGTGTATCGCTACATGACGCTGCTGAGCTGCCAAACAGGCAGCTCAGGCAGCGATCTGGACAGCGACACTGCGGTAACATCGCTTAAGGGCCCGTCCTACATAGCGATATCGCTACCGAGATCGCTGCTGAGTCACTAGTTTGTGACGCAGCAGCGAGCTCACCAGCGTATCGCTGTGTGTGACATTCAGCGACGATCAGCCCCCTGCCGGGTATCGCTGATCGTCGCAGAAATGTCAGGACCTTTTTTTGATCGCTGTTTCCCTCTGACAGGCACGCAACGCTGCGTGTGACAGGCGGGAGACACGTCCGCTGGTAACCAAGGTACCCAGCGGGTTTCCAGGCACCGCGCGCGCGGAAACCCGCTGTTACCTTATACCAGCTCCCTGCATCAGGGCGCTGGATCCCGGTACCCAGCGGGTTTCGGCCCCGCCCCACCCTGGAAACCCGCTGTGACTTGGTTACCACGGTCGCTGGTCCCCCCTGCCACACCAGCGAGTTGCCTGCAGCGGGAAACCCGATCAAAAAAAGGTCCTGACATTTCGCGACGAACGATACCCCGGCAGGGGGGCCTGATCGTCGCTGAATGTCACACACAGCGAATCGCTGGTGAGCCGCTCGCGTCCCAAAACAGTGACCACACGAACTCTAGGATACGCTATTGAGAAGGGCCCTTAAGGGAAAGCTTAATTGTTTTCTTTCCACTTTCATTCAGGTCACCAGGGCCAATCAGTGACGTCGAGGGAACTTTAACAAAAATAGGGGTTCCCTTCGAAAAAAAAAAAGGCGCGGGGCCCCCCTATTTTTTGTTAAACCACCAGATGAAGCAGACCGCTGAGGCCTGGATTTTCACGTTAAGGACCAAGACCAGGACCTTGCCAGCCTAAATACCAGGCCACAGCACTCATAATTTTGGGGGGATTAACAAAAATAGGGATCCCCTCGAAAAAAAATGGGGGGGTCAACCCATTTTTTAACCAGCCAGATAAGCAGACCGCGAGGCCTGGATTTTCAGGGCTGTTAAGGCCCAGATCCATGGACCGCCACCTGATAAACCAGGCCACAGCAGTCGCAAATCTTGGCGATTAACAAAAATAGGGGATCCCCCGAAAAAAATTGGCGTGGGGTCCCCCCTATTTTTTTAACCAGCCAAGAAGCAGACCGCTGAGGCCTGGTTTTCAGGCTGTTAAGGAGCCAAGATCCATGGACCTTGCCAGCCTGATAATACCAGGCCACAGCATTGCATACTTGGGATTAACAAAAATAGGGGATCCCCCGAAAAAAATTGGCGTGGGTCCCCCCTATTTTTGTTAACCAGCCCCGATGAAGCAGACCGCTGAGGCCTGATTTTCAGGCTTAAGGATCCAATATCCATGGACCTTGCAAGCTAAATCCAGGCCCACATCTGCTTACTTGGTTTAACAAAAAAAGGGGATCCCTCGAAAAAAAAAAACGGGGGGGATCCCCCTATTTTTGTTAAACCAGCCAAGTAAAATGCGACTGCTGCGGCCTGGTATTAAAAACTGTCAAGGCCATGGATTTTGGGCCCTCCCAAAACCTGAAATACCAGGCTACGCAGCCCCACATTTGGGCATCAAAAGGTGCCAAATTTTGGACTTTTTCCCCGGGTCTTCCCCCCCTTTCCCCTGTAGCGGTGGCAACGGGAAAAA
>JARQOD010000001.1:754105053-754126544 GCA_033576555.1 Oophaga sylvatica | reverse complement strand
AAGAGCTTCATCCATCAGGAGATTTATCATGAAAAAAAACTTTCTTCCTCTCACTGGTAAAGGGAGCAGGTTGCATCTGGAAGTATATGCGGCATTGATTGAGGAATCCTCGGTACTGCTTGCGATCCCCACTGAACTTTGCAGGCAGCGGCAGCCGCGCGTTTGATTCGGACCTGAATTGCGCACGTCCAGAAGTTGTTTTTGTAGCTCAATTACTTCCTGTTGTATCACCGTGAAATCAGTTTGTAACTTAGCATATTTTCCTTGAGAGTCAGTACAAAAACTTTGAAGCTCCGTAACTTGCCGCCTCAGGGTGTTCACAGCGGACTCCATTTTGGCGCGAGATTATTCTGTCAAGATCCCGTCTGGGTTGGAGCCGATGTTACTGCAAACACTAGGGGAAGCAGAGGCAGGTAGCGTAGTCAGGTGGCAGCCGGAGGTCGGTACACAGGAAAGCAGTGTTTGTAGCAATGGATCAGGCGGATAACGTAGTCAGGTGGCAGCCGGAGGTCGGTACACAGGAAAGGCAGTTCGGTAACAGAGGAGCAGGCAGATAACGTAGTCAGGTGGCAGCCGGAGGTCGGTACACAGGAGAGCAGTGTTTGTAGCAATGGATCAGGCGGAGAGCATAGTCAGAAGGCAGGCCGAGGTTGGTTCACAGGAGAGCAGTGTTTGTAGCAATGGATCAGGCGGAGAGCGTAGTCATAAGGCAGGCCGAGGTCGGTTCACAGGAGAGCAGTGTTTGTAGCAATGGATCAGCAGGAAACGCTTGACTAAAGGCTTGGAGCTCAATAATCTCGCAATGACACACCCACAGGGCCAGGTTTATATAGTGTGTGTAATTGGCAATCAGAGGCCCAATCAAGAGAGCACTAGGTGTAGCCAATCAGGAAGAACAGTCAATGGTATCTGGGTTCAGCAAGGAACTTTGCAGCCAGCAGAATAGCTCAGATGGTAGAGCTGCTGGCCAGTGGACAAGAGGTACTGGGTTCGACTCCTGACAGCTATACAATGTTTTATGGTATAGCACTTAGGTCAATGATATACTATGGGGCAGTGCAGATCTGCAGTTCGTTTCTTATTCTGATTCGCAGCATGCTACAGGTGCATCTGGTAAAGAAGAACGAGCACTAAAATGCTCGGGTTCTCATTGCTCCAACCAAGCAATTCCTAAAACGCAAATACTCCTTTCGAGTAATGAGTATAATGGGAGTAAATGGCAAAGCAGAGTTTTTTTCTGGAAAACCATACAGAGGTCTGAGGGGAAGTGAAAATGTTCAAATGGATGGAAAATCTCTCTGAAGGAGAACCACATGGGGAAGACCCCTGGAAGCATCCCTGACTCCAAGATCGCTCCAGAGAACAATGGTGTCACACTTTTTCTCCACTTTAAGGAGTGACAATAAAACATTCCAAACTGATGAGAAACTGCATTTTACAGAAAAAAGTTAACAAACATTTTTCCCGGGGGGATTTGTAGGTTTTGTAGTCCATCCATGCTTGCATGTGTGTGGCACCCCAGGAGTTTGGTTGCCACAGTGACCTTGCCTCCCTCCAGGGGGAGTGATGTCATGCCTGAAAGCAAGGAAGGATCCCTTTAACAGGTAGCACAGCATACAACACCTTTCCTACTCCGGACTAGAAGTGGGAGATCCAACACCAGATTTCAGGAGAGCTCCTCCAGAACATTCTGGCTGGGGAGGAGTTACTGAGTGTGGCTGGAGGGACAAGAGAGGAGAGACGTGTGAAGACAAGCTGGTGAAAAGAGGGGCTATAGAGAGCTCACCCCCAGGTCGGAGCCCCAGAAACCGGACCCCCGAAGTCCGAGGCTGAGTGGGTAAACTAAAGTCCCAGCAGCAGAATCCAGAGGGCAGTAGACAGCAGGTTCTCTGCCCCAACTAATACTCTACTACACAGCAGCAGCACATGTGAGCCGGAGACTCCATAAGTGAGTGATTCCTTAAGCAGGTTACAGCTGCCTGTTATGAGACTGAAGTTCTACCTAGACAAGAGACAGAGAGAGGAACTTGGATGGAGCTTATAGCAGCCAGTGATTCAGAGAATAGCGCTAGAAAGGAGACCTCACATCCCACCTGATCTAAGGGGATTCCAAATTGCTTTCAGGCCGACCGCCTCCAGCACCATCTGTACTCAGTGCCCTTGACACTTTGCCTGCAAAAACTGAGAAGAAAGCTTTGGAAACTGCTTCTGACTGTGTCTCCTCAAGTCCTTCCTGCAAAATACACTCCACTTTGCTACATCTTTCAGCATCATTACTTTCTATACCTTCTCTCTGCCATGGGACAAGCTACACTTGTGGGAAGCTATTCCAACTCTGCTGCATCACACCATCTGTCCCAGAGGATCTGCACTGCAGCGCTTGTCACCTCTGACCAGAAACCACAGGTGGCGTGATGAATACCTTACTACAAACTCTATCATCCCCTATACATATTCCCCTTTAATTGGATGCCCAGGGCCACGGACTGGGTCACTGCTGCTGTGACACATCCCTTTTAAGACACCGGCCCGTTACCGAGTATCCCACTGCCCTGGCGGGCGACCCAAGTGCATGTTCATGAAATGTCTAAGCATGCATCTGGTATTAACAATTCTGAGATTTTTCCCTTGGCTAAAGGTCCTTCCGCACTGTTTAGAGATAACCTTTGCCTCATCAATAGGATTTCGGTCCAAAATATGGCACACTGGACTATTCTTACTATGGTATTAATTTTCAGGGCATGCACGCTGTGCAAATTTGACCGTCTGGCCAAGCTGTCCTGCAACTCTCTTTTTGTTTTTTAACACCTTTTTGGATTGCCATAGGCCTACCTGATAACCGCTGATGTGATGTCGATGCCTGCTGCGGATCCTTCTCCTCTTCTGAGCTATTGCCAGCGGCACCCTCTTCCCCAAATGGATGCCAATCCGTGTCAACAACTGGGTCATCCATCACCTCCTCTTCAATGTAATCTGGGGCACCTGAGTTTCATCAGGGTCAGATTCTGGCTCAGTAGACTGCGAGGGAAATGTAGTGCTCTGGGTGAATGTACCAGCAGAATCATCTAGCAGTGGCTGTGCATCATGATGTGCACTCCATCTCAGATTCATGTTGGACTGGGGAATTGAGGATTTGACTTCATAACCCAGGTATGGTATGTGTAAAGAGCTCCATGGACTAATCTGAAGTGTTGGCTGATGCATGCTTCACTTTTGGTGGGGGTGAAGCACACAAAGAAAGGTGTTGTTCCTGACCAGGAGCCAGCACTGACGACTCAGTCCTTGCATTTTTTGAAAGTTCAGAAGGGAGGCGATATACAAAATAATGGAAACACCTAACGTTTGGGCATCATCATCTTCGAAACATGTTATAAACCTTCAAACCGTGACATATGGTAATGTTTTGTAGTTGATTATTTGTGTTATGTCATATGTGTATGTAAATTAACTGTTTGTTTTGCATAATTGTAAGAACATTGATGAGAAACTGATACCAATGGCAGACCTCTCTGATTTTCAAAGAGGCAAAACTGTTGGTGCCTGAATGGCCGGCGCTAGTGTAACCAAAAGTGCCTGGATGCTTGGCATGTCAAGAGTTACTGTCTCCAAAGTAATGACTGCGTTAGAAAGAGAAGGAAAAAACGTCCACAGTAAAGCACAGGTCCGGCCAAAAGTCGAAGTTGAGTGAGAGAGTCCGTCGGACTGTAAAGTGAATTGTGAGAGAGGATTGCAAGACCACGGCTCCGAAAATCACTGCTGAGCTCAATGAACACCGACAGAACCCAGATTCCATGAAAATGCTTTGTCGGGAGCTGAACAAATCTGGATTCCACGGAAGAGCTGCAATTGGAAAACCGCTGCTCTCAATGACAAATGTTTCCAAGCATTTAGAGTGGTGTAGAAACCTCCAGAATTGTTCCCTCAACCAGAGGAAACATGTGATATTCTCAGAAGAATCATCGTTTACCCTATTTCCTACCTCCGGCTGAGTGTACGGGGCCAATGATATCCCTTCATGGAAGAATTAACAGCCGCAATTATTTAGGCATTTTGGCCGACCAAGTGCATCCTATGGTTCAAGCACTGTTCCCGGAGGGGAACGCCATCTTTCAGGATGATACCTTGGAGAAATGAGGTTGTAATCGCCGACAAAGGTGGACCTACACCATATTAAACTAACTTTTGTTGATGTTTCCAGGTGTTAACTTTACATTATTTTCTCCAACCCCTGTAGATGGAGGGGTTTTCGGAAATGTAAGCCAAAATCTGTTCCTGATGCCCAGGCTTTAAAAGCTGTTTAACTACTCCCAGTAAAGGGAGCCTTCCAGCCCTTCTTCAGCCCGAAGACTCTTTATGATAGCACACTATTTTCAGGGCAAGCGAGCTCCTGTATAGTCCAAAAAATGTTCTAAATGTCCATATATATTTCAGGAGGCAGACACTGACACTCTCAGGCTCAGTGTGGATTACCCAATAATCTAAGAAGATAAAAAAGGGGTACTGTATCACCATATAGAAGGTATTTATAGTATAGTGAATATATAATAAATCTCCGTATATATTTCAGGAGGCAGACTCATATGCTCACAGTCTCAGTCTGTATTACACAATAATATAAAAAGCTGAAAAAGGGTACTGTTTCACCAGATACAAAGTATATATAGTATGGTGAAAATATTCTAAATCGCAGTATATATTTCAGAAGGCAGACTCCGACGCTCACAGGCTCAGTCTGGATTACACCAGAATATAATAAGAAAAAGGGGTACTGAATCAACAGATAGCTGGTATATATAGTATAGTGAAAATATTCTTAATCTCCATATATATTTCTTGAGTCAGACAAAGACGCTCACAAGCTCAGTATGGATTACACAAGAACATAAAAAGCAGATCCGCAAGAAATAATGACACATGTGGCCCAATGTTCCCGATGTCAATGATGCACTTAGAGTGGTGGGTGGAGGAGGACTTTATGGCTAAAAGGGTACTGTATCACAAGCGTCCAGCTTTATACAGTCTAGGAGTCATTGTAAATCTCTGTATATATTTCCGGAGTAACAGACAGACTCTCAAAGACTCAGTATGGATCACACCAGAATATAATAATAAGAAAAAGGCGTACTGTATCCACAGATTTCAGGTATATATAGTATAGTGAAAATATTCTAAATCTCCGTATATTTTTCAGGAGGCAGACTGATGCTCAAAGGCTCAGTATGGATTACACAAGAATCTAAACAGTATGTGGGTGTAGGAGGGGGGTTTTGGCATCCCAGATAGGGAGGTGGCAAAAATGCCATATGTTGAGGTGTTAATGGACGTAAAGCAGCTGCAAATTGATGAATTGGAGAAGTCCGAGGAAGAGGAGGCCAAAAAAAGGGTTACTGTATCAAAGGATACAAGGTAGTATAGTGAAAATATTCAAAATCTCTGTATATATTTCAGGAGTCAGACACTGACGGTCACATGCTCAGTATGGATTACACAATAATATTAAAAGATGAAAAAGGGGAACTGTTTTAGCAGATACCAGGCATATATAGTATAGTGAAAATATAATAAATCTCCGTATATATTTCTGGAGGCAGCCACTCACGCTCTCAGACTCAGTATGTATTACACAATAATATAAAAAGTTGAAAAAGGGTACTGTTTCACCAGATACAAGGTATATATAGTATAGTGAAAATATTGTAAATCTTCGCATATATTTCAGAAGGCAGACTCCGACGCTCACAGGCTCAGTCTGGATTACAACAGAATATAATAAGAAAAAGGGGTACTCAATCAACAGATAGCATATGGGAGGATATTGGGCTGGAGTGAGTCGTGAAAAGGCAGATATATGAGGGAATGCATTCAGGTGGCTACTACAGAGAAACCCGCAGATCTTACTTCTCTTCCCAAATACTATTGGGCTTATGCAGACGTGTTCTCCAAGAAGGCTGGGGAGATCCTTCCGCCTCACCGTCCCTATGACTGTCCTATTGACTTCTTGCCCGGAGCAGAACCTCCTCGGGGACGAGTCTATCCCCTCTCTCTCCGGAGACGGAGCCTATGTCTCAATACATTCAGGAAAATCTGGCAAGAGGATTCATTAGGAAGTCAGTGTCACCTGCAGGGGCGGGGTTCTTTTTAGTTTAGAAGAAGAACGGAGAATTACGTCCATGCATCGATTACAGGGGTCTTAATGCCATTACCGTTAAGAATAAATACCCGTTGCCCCTGATTTCTGAGCTCTTTGATAGGCTCCGGGGAGCAAGGGTATTTACCAAATTAGAACTGCGGGGTGCTTATAACCTGATTCACATCCGTGAGGGGGACGAATGGAAGACGGCTTTTAATACCAGGGATGGGCACTATGAATATCTGGTGATGCCCTTCGGGCTCTGTAATGCCCCAGCCGTTTTCCAAGACTTTGTTAATGACATCTTCCGGGATATGCTTTCCACCTTGGTCGTACTCTATCTGGATGATATTCTCATCTTCTCTCCAGATATTGACTCCCACCGGAGAGATGTCTGCAGAGTCTTTGACCTCTTGCAGGCAAATTCCCTTTATGCAAAGTTGGAGAAATGTGTGTTTGAGCAGTAGTCTTTACCATTCCTGTGCTATATCATCTCCGCCCAGGGATTGGCTATGGATCCTGCCAAACTACAGGCTGTGATGGACTGGCAAGAACCCCATTCCCTTAAAGTGGTGCCACGCTTTATGGGGTTCATTATGTATTATCGCCAGTTCATTCCCCATTTCTCAACTTTGGTAGCTCCCTTGGTAGCCCTTACCAAGAAGAGAGCAAATCCCAAATTGTGGTCCGAAGAAGTCTCCAAGGCTTTCACCTCAATTAATTCTCATTTTGCTAGCGCTCCCATCCTACACCGCCCTGATGTTGATAAGCCATTCATATTGGAGGTAGATGCCTCATCCGTTGGTGCTGAAGCAGTCCTCTTTCAAAAGGATGCTCAAGGTCGGAAGCATCCTTGCTTCTTCTTCTCCAAGACCTTCACATCAGCGGAGAGGAATTATTCCATCGGGGACAGGGAGACATCTGTTGGAAGGGGCTCGCTTTCCCTTCCAAGTCTTCACCAACCACAAGAATTTGGTATATCTTCAGACAGCCCAGCGGCTTAATTCTCGCCAGGCCAGATGGTCCTTGTTCTTCTCCCGGTTTCATTTCACACTCCATTTTCTCTCTGGAGAGAAGAACATTCGTGCTGACGCTTTCTCTCGCTCTGTGGTGTCCTCTGAGGAGGAGGAGGAGCCTCGTCTTATTGTCCCCACAGAGAACCTGAGAACAGTGGCCCGGTTTCGCTAGAGTCTGTGCCTCCGGGCAAGACTTTTGTGCCTACCAATTTGTGACAGGAGGTACTCTCTTGAGCACATTCGTCCAGGGTGGGTGGACACTTTGGGGCAAAGAGGACATCTGAGTTGCTGGTGAGGACATACTGGTGGCCGCATATGGTCCATGACATTGGGGACTATGTTCGGGCGTGTGTCTCCTGCGCCAAGAATAAGTCTCCTCGACATCGGAAAGCTGGGTTACTTTACCCTTTGCTGGTGGCAGACAGTCCCTGGGAGATGGTTGGGATGGACTTTGTGGTAGGCTTGCCAAGTCTCGGGGCTGCACCATCATTTGGGTAATCACCGACCATTTTTCCAAAATGGTGCATCTGGTGCAACTACCTCGGTTACCTTCTGCACGGGCTCTGGCAGCGTTATTCGTTAGGCAAATCTTCCGTCTACACGGCATGCCAGACAAAATTGTCAATGACCGAGGTCCCCAGTTTGCGTCTCGGTTCTGGAGAGAGCTTTGTCATCTACTCAGTATTGAGTTAAATCTCTCTTCAGCATACCATCCCGAGATGAATGGGTTGGTAGAGAGGGCCAACCAGACCTTGGTCACCTATCTACGACATTTTGTCTCGGCCAGGCAGGATGACTGGGTATCCTTGCTATCGTGGGCTGAGTTTGCACTAAACAATGCTGTGGCTGACTCCACCGGACAGACTCCATTCCTCCTAAACTTCGGTCAGCATCCGCGGGTTCCGGTGCCCATGTCCGTGTCTTCCGCCGACTCCAGGGTGGCAGACTGGGTTGTGGAGGTACGGGACATTTGGGACCGTACCCAGGATGCCATTCTGGCATCCAAGGAGAGGATGAGGTCCTCCTCCGACGCACATCGGCGCCCCGCTCCGACATTTGCTCAGGACTTGGTGTGCTCTCCGCCTGTAACATCAGCCTGCGAGTTGAGTCCACTAAGTTGGCACCCCGCTACCTGGGTCCTTTCAAAGTCCTCAAGCAGGTTAACCCTGTGGTATACCGTTTGGCTCTTCCACTATGCCTGGGTATCTCCGACACCTTTCACGTATCTCTCTTGAAACCCGTGCTCATGTCCCGGTTTTCCGAGTCATCTGCTGGGACATCGAGTTCGTCTACGGATTACCATGAGGTGAACGCCATCGTAGGATGTAAGGTGATACGGGGCAAATAATTTTATTTGGTGGATTGGAGGGGTTATGGGCCTAAGGATAGGTCCTGGGAGCCTGCCGAGCACATTCACGCTCCGCAGCTCATTGCTGCCTTTGAACGCAGTGAGGCCCAAAGAAGGCGGGCCCTAGGAGGGGGGTAATGTTAGGGATCGAGTACCCACTGCTGCACAAGGGGAATCTCGATCCAGTCCCTCTGCGGTCCCCAGACATCTCCAGCCGCAGTGGAGCCTGCTCAGCGGAGACTTCGGTCCCAGCGTCTGTGCAGAGGCTTGTTGCTGCCTCTTCTGGTTCCTCTTTTATAACCAGTACTGGAGCAGGCAGTCTTGAGACTAAGTCCTGCGTTTCTCCATCTGAGCATGCCCAGGGCAAGATCTCCCATTTGAGATCAGGGGTCATATGCTCGTTTACAGCAGCGACTCCCATTGGTCCGCCAGGAAGGTCCTGAAACTGCTTGTGTTCTGGAACAGTTTCTCATTGGTCCTTTTCTGGAAGGTCCTGTAGCTGCTACTATAAAAGGTGTGCATGACCGCTCGGCCATGCGCTAGTATCAATTGTGTTATGTGCTTTCCACCAATGTGATCATGCACGCATGTGGTTAGGGCTCGGCTGAAATAAGCCCCTAGAATACAGGCACCTCCGGTGAGGAGATTTGTATGCACGTGTTCAGGGCTTTGCTGAATTAGCCTCTAGAATACCGGCTACTCCGGTGAGGAGTTGCTTGTTTGCATTGCTGACTGCATGACCACGGACTGCTATCCGCACAGCAGTTATCTGTTGACCCTGTGGTGTTAACAGGACACAGTCTCTATCTCTGCATCTCTACCTCAGCGACTCTGTGGTGTAAAAGAGTTCGCTTATACCACCATCTTACTAGCAGCAGGCTCTGCCTGCACGGTGGACCCCGGGCTGCGAACGCACCAATTATTTATATTTGCTTGGTGCGTTCCGCAGACCCTAACACCGTATATATTTACGGAGTACCAGACAGACGCTCACAGGCTCAGTATGGATTATACCACAATTTGAAAAGCTGAAAAAGGGTACTATATCAGCAGATACAAGGTATATTTAGTATAGTCAAAACATTCAAAATCTCTGTATATATTTCAGGAGGCAGATCGTGACGCTCTCAGGCTCAGTATGTATTACACAATAATACAAAAAGGGTACTGTTTCAACAGATACAAGGTATATATAGTATAGTAAAAATATTTTAAATCTCCTTATATATTTCAGGAGTCAGACAATGATGCTCACAGGCTCAGTATGGATTACACCAGAATATTAAAAGTTGACAAAGTGTACTGTATCAGAAGCGTACAGCTGTATACAGTGTTGGGGTAATTTTTAATGTTCGTATATATTTCAGTCTCAGTAAGCCAGTCAGGACTCTCCGCTACAGGAAACTAGATGGATACAAGTACACACTGATAGTACAGTGATTGCATAAATGTGGGAATTCCTAATTACGGTAAAACCTTCAAGTAGAATTCGCAGAGGCGATGCTGACCCTCAATTATTTTGTCTGTGGAGACAGCGAAAACGGTTCTTTGAGAAGAAAGGGTTGCGGTATCGCAGTAGCGTGGATCCCATCACCGTTAGTCGTCTCCATCAAATTGTGATCCCAAGGAGAGATGTAGATATGGTCCTCTCTGCCTATCATGATCAGTCTGGTCATTTTGTAGTGCAAAAGACATGATACACAGGCCGTAGGCGATTCTATTGGATTGGCATGAGAGGAGACATAGAAAAATGGTGCCAGGAATGTCATACGTCTGTGACTAGGAAAACTGTGAAAGCTGATCAGAAAGCACCACTGCATCCGATTGTGAGTAGACGTCCATTAGAAATGGTAGCCATTGATCATCTGAAGGTAGAGCCCAGCAGGACAGGCCATAGCTACATCTTAACCAGCATCGATCAGTTAACCAAATTTGTAGTGGCTGTACCTGTGAAGGATTTAACTGCCCAAAACCCACAGTGGTGGAGCAGGGAGAGGTAAGTAATGCAAGTGCTGGGGCGTTGAGCAAGCAGGGGGCGCCCACTCATGGGCGATGGCACTGGCACAGGGCTCCTCATAGTACGCCCATGTGTCTGACGGCGAGAGGGCCCATCCCACCGTCAGAGACACTTTTTTGTCTTATGAGGGACCATGTGCCAGTGCCATCGCCCGGGTGCACCAGGAGGTGACCCCGGCCCTGGAGGGGACAGCCCAGATAGAGAGGTGGAAAAAATGGCATAGGTTAAGGTGTAGGCTGGACTTTCAGCAGCTGCAAATGGAGGAATTAGAGAAGTCAGAGGAACCTATGTCTCATAGGGGAAAGTGGGACAAAATCCTTTGAAACCCATGCATAGTTCATTTTAATAAAGGTTAGATCATCAACATTTTGTGTCAACAGACCGGTCCTTCTTTCTGTCAGGATTGATCCAGCAGCACTGAAGACTCTGTCTGATAGCACACTACCAGCAGGGCAAGCGAGCTCCTGTAAAGCATATTGTGCCAATTCAGGCCAGGTGTCCAGTTTACAGGCCCAGTAGTCAAAGGGGAATGACCGTGAGGGAGAACATCGATAGGGGAGGAGAAGTAATTTGTAACCATAGTTGACAACTGCTGTCTCCTGTCTGTTGCTATAGATTGCTGATTACCAGGCGTTTGAGCTGTCTGGGAGAAATAAGTCCACAACATGGTCATGAAACCCCTGTCTCCAATGCCTCTTCGGCTGTGCGCACCACGAACACCTCTTCCATTTGGCCCAGGAAGGCTCATGGTAGAACCTGCACCGCTGCTGTTTGCTGGGAATGCCTATAACAAACGGTTTACCAGAGTTGCTTGTTTGTTGGCCAATATTAGCTCGAGGTTCTCCTGTGGCATGATGTTCTGTAATTAGCCTTTATAGCGTGGATCGAGGATGCTGGCCAACCAGTAGTCGTCATCCTTCATCATTTTGACAATGCAGGGGTTCCTTTTTAGGATCCGCAAGGCATAATCACACATGTTGGCCAATGTTCCAGCTGCCAGTGATGCACTACCAGCGGTGGGTGGAGGAGCACTTTCTGCCAAGTCCACATCCCTCCAGTCACACACAAACCCTGGACCTGAACTTGGCAAGCCAACAATTTCTCTTGCCCTCTGAGAAGCATCCTTCTCCCCAAAATAATCATTCTCCCTCCTCCTCCTCCTCTTCCTTTTCTTCCTCCACCTCGTCCAGGACAGTTCTCTAAGTAGACAATGGCTGAATGTCATCAAGGCTTCCCTCTTTCTCCTCTTCCTCCTCCACTGCAGACGCCTGATCCTTAAATTGCGTCAAAGTTTGCATGAGCAGACGCATAAGTGGGATGCTCATGCTTATGATGGCGTCATCTGCGCTTACCAGCCATGTGCATATCTCAAAACACTGAAGGACTTTACAGAGGTCTTTCAGCTTTGACCACTGCACACCCGAAAACTCCATGTCTGCCCTCAAACTAACTGCCCGTGTATCCTCCCATAAATGCATTACAGCCTGCCTCTCTTTGCACAGCCTCTCCACCATCTGTATGGTGGAGTTCCACCTTGTTGCAACGTCTATGATTAGGTGGTGCTTGGGGAGGTTGAGCGCTCGCTGCAGCTTCTGCATGCGACTGCAGTCTACGGGCGAGCGACGGATGTGCGAGCACAGTCTTCGCACTTAATGGAACAGGGCTGTTAACTCAGGATAATTATTTAAGAAGCACTGCACCACTAGGTTCAAGGTGTGAGCCAGGCAAGGTATGTGTCTGAGTTTTGCCAGGGCTATGGCCGCCAGAAAATTACGGCCATTATCACTGACTACCTTGCCTGGCTCAAGATGTATACTGCCCAGCCATGTCTAAGTTTCTCGCTGCAAGTATTGGGCCAGTACCTCCACGGTGTGTCATTTGTAAAACAGCCTGCTGATGCTTACCACTAGCTGTTCGATAGTGGGACACCTCGTGTGCAACACTGGCAGTTGCGGATGGAGTGCTGGTGCGACTGCGCTCTGTTGACGAGCTTTTGCTTCAGGAGTAGAAGGAGGAGTGTCGAGCGCCTACTGCCAACTGTTGCCTATACCGTGGGCTAGGCAGCACTGTCCTACCGCCGCTGTCCCCTGTGGACCCTGCATCCACCACATTAACCCAGTGCGCAGTGATGGACACGTAACGGCCCTGGCCATGCCTACTGGCCCATGCATCTGTTGTGAGGTGCACGTTTCCACTCACTGATTGTTTGAGTGCATGGACAATGTGGTCTTTCACATGCAGGCTGAGTTCAGGTATGGCTTTTCTAGAAAAGAAGTGGAGACTGGATAGGTCATAGCGTGAGACAGCGTAGGTCATGAGTTCTCGGAACGCTGCGCTTTCAACCAAAAGGAAGGGCATCATCTCTAATGAGATCAGTTTTGTAATGCAGGCGTTCAAACCCAGTGTACGCAGATGAGAGGCTGAGTACTTTCTTTTCCTACTCATAGTGTCTGGTAGGGTGAGCTGGACTTGAGAGCTGCATCTGGTGGAACTATCGGTGGACATGACGGACTGAGAGGGGGTAGGTGATGGTGATGGTGGTGGTGGTGGTAATGGCCTAGATGCAGTCTTTCGTTGCAAAAACATTTTGATTTCCTGACTGCTTTGGCCTTGCGACGACAAGTCAATATTTCTTGCTGTTGGTTTGCCAACTGGTGGGCTTACAGTGGGAGAAGCGATGGAGCGTTGCTGGCTAACTTCAGTCGAAGCCGGTGCACATGTGTTACCTGAGTTTTTGTAGTCCACGCTTGCATGTGCATGTTTAGTAAATGTCTAAGCATGCAACTGGTATTCAAATTTTTGAGATTTTTTCCTCGGCTAAAGGTTCTTAGGCACTCTTACAGATTACCTTTGCCTCATCACTAGGATTTTGGTCAAAAAAGTGCCACACTGGACTCTTCATACTATGGTATAAATTTTCAGGCCTTGCACTCTGTGCTAATTTGACTGTCTGGCCAACCTGTCCTGCAACTCTTTTTTTTTTTTTACACCTTTTTGGAGTGATACGGACATGCCAGATAACCCCAGCTGCGATGTCGATACCTGCTGCGGATCCTTCTACTCTTCTGAGCTAGTGCCAGCGGTACCATCTTCCACCACTAGATGCCAATCCGGGTCGACAACTGGGTCATCCATCACCTCCTCTTCAGTTTCATCTACATCTTCCTTTGTGTCACCGTGTAAGGTGGTAGAGTATGCGTGAAGGGGCACCTGAGTTTCATCAGGGTCACATTCTGGCTCAGTAGACTGCAAGGTCAATGTAGTGCTGTGGTTGAATGTGCCAGCACAATCATCCAGCAGTGGCTGTGCATCAGTGCACTCCATGTCAGATTCAACTTGGACTGGGGAATTCAGGATTTGGCTTGATAACACAGGCATGGTATGTAAAAAGAGCTCCATGGAGTAATCTGAAGTGTGGGCTGCCGCATCCTTCACTTTTGGTGGGGGTGAAGAACACAAGGAAAGGGGTTGGTCCTGACCAGAAGCCTGCACTGACGACTCAGTTCTTGCAGCTTTTGAAACCTCAGAAGAGGAGGAGATAGAGCTGGAGTTTCTTTCGGCAATGTAAGACAAAACCTGTTCCTGATGCTCCGGCTTTAAAAGCGGTTTACGTAGTCCCAGAAAGGGGAACCTTCCAGGCCTTCTGGAGCCAGACAATGAGGCAGGCTCAACACCTCCTTAGGTGCTATTGTGCTTTTGGCACTACCAGCAGATGCACCACCACCACCACCATCAGTAGCAGGTGGCCCCCCATGACCACATCCGCGACCTCTTCCACCATACTTCCTTATGTTTGTGTAAATGTACCCAAAATAACAGCAGATATATGGTACAGTATCAGAAGCGTACAGCTGTATACGGTGCAGGTGAAAAATTTTAATCTCCGGATATATTTGCGGAGTAACAGACACAGACTCTCACAGGCTCAGTATGGATTACACTAGAATATAAAAAACAAAAAAGTGTACAGTATCTGAAGCGTACAGGTGTATAGACTGTTGGGGGAATTTTAAATCTCTGTATATATTTCAGCAGTAAGACACACGGTCACCGGCCCAGTCTGGCTAACACCAGAATATCAAAATCAGGAAAAGTGTACTGTCTCAGTAGCGTACAGCTGTGTACAGTGTTGGGGGAATTTTAAATCTCCGTATTTATTTTAGCAGTAAGACACACGGTCACAGGCCCAGTCTGGCTAACACCAGAATATCAAAATCAGGAAAAGTGTACGGTCTCAGTAGAGTACAGCTGTATGCAGTGTTGGGGGAATTTTAAATCTCCGTAGATATTTTAGCAGTAAGACACACAGTCAGGCCCAGTCTGGCTAACACCAGAATATCAAATCAGGAAAAGTGTACGGTCTCAGTAGTGTACAGCTGTATACAGTGTTGGGGGAATTGTAAATCTCCGTAGATATTTCCAGAGTCACACACAGATAGTCATCCTGTATTTGTCCGTGATACCAGCCAGTACACGGTACTGTGAGGAGCGAACAGCTCTATACGGTGTGGGAATAAATGAACACTCGGTAACTGAAAGAAATTTCCCCTTATCACTGGCAGGCAGCCTATTAATCAGCTCTGCTGCTCCACACAAGCAATTTCTACTCTGTCACTGGCAGGCAGCCTAATAACCAGCGCTGCTGCACACACCAAAATCCTCCCCTGTCACTGCACAGTAACTGCACAGCTAATTGTAATTAGCAGAAGGAAATTTTTTTTTTTTAGGTCCTGCCTAACGCTCTCCCTGTTGAGAAGCAGCGGCAGCAACCTGTCCCTACATTGAGATCGGCAGAAGTAAAATGGCGGTCGGCGCTGAGGGATTTTATATGCACTGTGATGCCACACAAAGCCATCCAATCACTGCAATGCCCTTCTCTAAGAAGGTGCTGGCCGCTGCCCATGTCATCGCGTTGCCCACAGCCTGCGTCCTTGCTCATTGGCCGAGAAAAGGCCTTTAAAGTGATATGGGAAAACCGACTCCGGCAAAATGGTCGCCGAACACGTGACCGACCTCACGCCGCGGTCGGGTTTCGTTTCATGAAGCCCGACTTTCGCGAAAGTCGGCGATTTTTGAAAATGAACGACCTGTTTAGCTCAACTCTAGTGCTGAGTATCGCATGGTACTCTAGTGCTCAGGTTATTCATTTTAATATCAGCCACAGCCCTGAAGCCAGAAACAGTTTCTCTCTTTCTCTCTCTTTCTCCTTCCAGGTCTCTCTCCCACCAGTCGACTACAGGTCTCCCGGAAAAATGCTTAACCCCTTCACTCCCGGAGCTTTTTTCTATTTTTCGTTTTCGTTTTTTGCTTTTCGCTCCCCTTTCTTTCCTGAGCCATAACTTTTTTATTTTTCTATCAATATGGCCATGTGAGGCCTTATTTTTTGCAGGATGAGTTGTACTTTTGAACGACACCATTGGTTTTACCATGTCGTGCACTGTGATGCCACACAAAGCCATCCAATCACTGCAATGCCCTTCTCTAAGAAGGTGCTGGCCGCTGCCCATGTCATCGCGTTGCCCACAGCCTGCGTCCTTGCTCATTGGCCAAGAAAAGGCCTTTAAAGTGATATGGGAAAACCGACTCTGGCAAAATGGTCGCCGAACACGTGACCGACCTCACGCCGCGGTCGGGTTTCGTTTCATGAAGCCCGACTTTCGCGAAAGTCGGCGATTTTTGAAAATGAACGACCTGTTTAGCTCAACTCTAGTGCTGAGTATCGCATGGTACTCTAGTGCTCAGGTTATTCATTTTAATATCAGCACAGCCCTGAAGCCAGAAACAGTTTCTCTCTTTCTCTCTCTTCTCCTTCCAGGTCTCTCCCCACCAGTCGACTACAGGTCTCCCGAAAAATGCTTAACCCCTTCACTCCCGGAGCTTTTTTCTATTTTTCGTTTTCGTTTTTTGCTTTTCGCTCCCTTTCTTTCCTGAGCCATAACTTTTTTATTTTCTATCAATATGGCCATGTGAGGCCTTATTTTTTGCGGGATGAGTTGTACTTTTGAACGACACCATTGGTTTTACCATGTCTTGCACTGTGATGCCACAAAAAGCCATCCAATCACTGCAATGCCCTTCTCTAAGAAGGTGCTGGCCGCTGCCCATGTCATCGCGTTGCCCACAGCCTGCGTCCTTGCTCATTGGCCAAGAAAAGGCCTTTAAAGTGATATGGGAAAACCGACCCTGGCAAAATGGTCGCCGAACACGTGACCAACCTCACGCCGCGGTCGGGTTTCGTTTCATGAAGCCCGACTTTCGCGAAAGTCGGCGATTTTTGAAAATGAACGACCTGTTTAGCTCAACTCTAGTGCTGAGTATCGCATGGTACTCTAGTGCTCAGGTTTATTCATTTTAATATCAGCCACAGCCCTGAAGCCAGAAACAGTTTTCTCTCTTTCTCTCTCTTTCTCCTTCCAGGTCTCTCTCCCAACCTCGACTACAGGTCTCCGGAAAAATGCTTAACCCCTTCACTCCCGGAGCTTTTTTCTATTTTCGTTTTCGTTTTTTGCTTTTCGCTCCCCTTTCTTTCCTGAGCCATAACTTTTTATATTTTCTATCAATATGGCCATGTGAGGCCTTATTTTTTGCAGGATGAGTTGTACTTTTGAACGACACCTTTGGTTTTACCATGTCGTGCACTGTGATGCCACACAAAGCCATCCAATCACTGCAATGCCCTTCTCTAAGAAGGTGCTGGCCGCTGCCCATGTCATCGCGTTGCCCACAGCCTGCGTCCTTGCTCATTGGCCAAGAAAAGGCCTTTAAAGTGATATGGGAAAACCGACTCTGGCAAAATGGTCGCCGAACACGTGACCGACCTCACGCCGCGGTCGGGTTTCGTTTCATGAAGCCCGACTTTCGCGAAAGTCGCGATTTTTGAAAATGAACGACCTGTTTTAGCTCAACTCTAGTGCTGAGTATCGCATGGTACTTAGTGCTCAGGTTATTCATTTTAATATCAGCCACAGCCCTGAAGCCAGAAACAGTTTCTCTCTTTCTCTCTCTTTCTCCTTCCAGGTCTCTCTCCCACCAGTCGACTACAGGTCCTCCCGGAAAAATGCTTAACCCCTTCACTCCCGGAGCTTTTTTCGATTTTTCGTTTTCGTTTTTCGCTTTTCGCTCCCCTTTCTTTCCTGAGCCATAACTTTTTTATTTTTCTATCAATATGGCCATGTGAGGCCTTATTTTTTGCGGGATGAGTTGTACTTTTGAACGACACCATTGGTTTTACCATGTCGTGGTACTCGAAAACTGGAAAAAATTCCAAGTGCGGTGAGATTGCAAAAAATTGCAATTGCACACTTGTTTTTTGCTTGGCTTTTTTGCTAGGTTCACTAAATGCTGAAATTGACCTGCCAATATGATTCTCCAGGTCATTAGGAGTTCATAGATACCAAACATGTCTAGGTTCTCTCTTATCTAATGGTTAAAAAAATCCAAAGTTTCCTAAAAAAAAAATGCGACATTTTCCAAGACCCATAGCATCTCCATTTTTCGTTATCTGGGGTCGGGTGACGGCTTTTTTTTGCACACCGAGCTGAAATTTTTAATTATACCACATTTGTGCAAATACATTCTTTTGATCGCCCGTTATTGCATTTTAATGCAATGTTGCGGCAACCAAAAAAAACGTAATTCTGGCATTTTTAATTTTTTCTCACTACGTCGTGTAGCGATCGGGTTAATCCTTTTTTTTATATAGATTGGGCAATTCTGAATGCGGCGATACCTAATATGTGTAGGTTTGATTTTTCTTTCTTTTTTAATTTTGATTGGGGCGAAAGGGGGGTGATTTGACCTTTTACGGTAGTTTATTTTTTTAATTTTTAAACACATTTTTTTTTTACTTTTGGCATGCTTCAATAGCCTCCATGGGACGCTAGAAGCATGCACAACTCGACCGGCTCTGCTACATATAGGCGATGAGCAGATCGCCCATATGTAGCAGATTTACTGCATTGCTATGAGCGCCGTCCACCGGGCAGCGCTCATAGCAATGTACCTTCAATAACCATAGAGGTCTATATGAGATCTCTGGTTGTCAAGGCAATGCGTCGCCGACCCCTGGTCACGTGACGGGGTCGGCGATGCGCTCAATTCTGGCCCTGCGGCCGAAAGCTCTAGTTAAATGCCTGCTGTCAGCTTTGATAGCGTGATTTAACTAGTTATTAGGCGCGAGTGGATCGCGATTCTGCTCGCGCCTATTGCGGGCACATGTCAGCTGTTTATAACAGCTGACATGTTGCGGCTTTGAGGTGGGCTCACCGCCGGAATCCACCTCAAAGTAGGGGATCCTTACCGATGACGTACTATCCCGTCATCGGTAAGGAAGGGGTTAATGACTTCATTGATGTACATTATGCTCGATACTTAAGTCGAGCACCCGAACAGTCTGATGTGCTCATTTGAGTACCGAGCATCCAAGCAGTTTACTGCTCTTTCATCATTATTGATCACCCTAAAATGATAGAATCCTGGAGGCTCAATAGGCTAAATAGATGATGTATAAGACTAGCTGCTAACAATGCAATCATGATGATGAAATAATAAAGACGCAACTTTTCTATTAACCTGCATGAAAGGTGTCATAAGTAATTACAACCTCTTCTTGATCTTGATATTAGAGCCAATCTGCAAATTTAAGCATTAGATCTCAGCACCACAAAAAGGGTGAGTTAAAGTATTTTCATCTCTGAACGAATTTGGCTATAGAACAGTGTTATTTGCACATTAATTTTTTTTAAACATTTGATGAAGCGGCAAATTCAAATTTCAAACTAATCACTCACCTTTATTCCATCAGATTTGTTGCGGAATTTCCTGCAAGTGTCCTATTTTCCTGAACAGTTCTTACAGAAATCCATGCATGTGACATGATTTTGTTCTTTATGTTGCAGAAATTTACACAAGTCTGTTGTGGCTGTAATCACACATGCAGCTTTAGTAGAAAGTATGTCATTTTTAAAACTAAAATTGTGTGTCCAAAATAAACAAAATTTCAAGTAAAAAACTGATGCTTTTCATTATTTGTATATCTAATGCATTTGTCCCCCAAAAATATCAAATACAAAATGTCACAAAACACCAGCACATAATCTTTATTGAATCAGCCTGCATAGGTCTTTTGCGTATCTTGGCTAATTAATAAATTACATGTACTATCTCCATTTTAAGTAAAAATATTTTTGTAATGTTACATCTTTAGTAAAAAAAATGTCTTGTGGATTTCATAACATAAACATTGTATTTATATAGAGTATGGAAAATCTTTTTAAACTACTTATACATAGTATACAGGCAAGTCACTGAATATGGAGTTTTAAATTAACTGCTGTTCCAAAAGTTATATTTATTTTGTATT
Source organism: Oophaga sylvatica (assembly GCA_033576555.1). NCBI lineage: Eukaryota > Metazoa > Chordata > Amphibia > Anura > Dendrobatidae > Oophaga > Oophaga sylvatica. The sequence continues at coordinate 754,106,672 of JARQOD010000001.1, read as the reverse complement.
GCAGTATATAGAGCTGTGGCCATCATGGCTCATGGATAGAATTGAAGAAATAATGTGTTAACCTAAATTGAATAATACAGTTTGATTTTTACAATTCACACAGACAAAACTGTGTCAGAGGAGGTCAGGAGAAATAACTATGTCATTTCAATTTACTCTAAATGCTTCTATTGTTTAAAATGTATATATTTAATATTCTCAAATAAATCTTGCATAGACTAGAGCTTTTATGCTTATAATACAATTTTATTTTGAAACAATAAGCTGTTGACCTATGTATATATTAATTTTGTATTTCCCATATCACTATATATATAGTTCTACCAGCCCATAAATTGTAGGCTTAGCCCAGTAGTGACATGTTTATCCAAAGCTGCAGGCTGGTGGCCCAGAAGTGGCTTGTAGTGTAGAGCAGGGACCCATCAGAGGGAGGTCACCTTGCTGCGGTTGATGGGCATACATGAATTGGCCAATTTATGTGCTAAGAACCTTCATTTTACATCTATCACTGTAAGTAAAAAAAATTTTCAAACAAAATTTTGTTTTTAAAATTTTGAGGAATCTGGTCTTATTGAGGGTTTTTAATGTTTTCATTGTTTTCACATGGTCCATATTCATACGCATGTGCTGCTGTGAATTTTTTTGTCTATATTGTGCAGTCGTCACAGCTTGCACTTGTTCACACCAGGAGGTGCTGATCAGGTTTTTCTTTGTTTTATATAAATATTTATATATATATTTAAAAAAAATTAAATCCTTTTAAAACTGCCCACAAAGCCTAGTATTATTAACATAGTTCATGGTTTCTGAAGTATTATTTTGAGCAAGTATATGCACAAGGCAGCAACGGACTGGTTTTAGCTCTTTGTCTTCTACAGGAGAGCATTCAAGGCAAACTATGATTTTTGGCAAAGGTCATTGTGTAGTAAGTGAGTTATGGCCATCGGCCATGATGATAAATGATGGATGCTGTGTTGTCTACTGTATATGCAGGTGTTATCTGTCATTTTAACCCTTCACAACTGTGGAAAAAGACATAGACCACACATCCAAAAATCATACATTGATCTAATGACGCTAGCCAAAAATTTACAAAACTGAACATTAGTTTAATATTCTGAACAGAATGCAGGATGCCCACTACTATGTCATGATGAACCTTTCAGTGGGTCCTTAGATTTCTTGGGTCCATAGCTTTAAAGGAGCGGCGCAGTGCATCAACTAGCTCTTCAGCAACAGTGCACCTGCAGGGTTGAGCAATTTGCTGCCTCGCAGCACCCATGGTGCAAGGCTGAGTCCCTATTACTCCAATCCATGCCACCCCACAGGAACAGCAACAAAGTAATAGTGGCTGTCATACAGATTCAAAACCAAATAAAAAATATCTATTTCCAGCAGGTACAAAGACAAGCCATTTACAGATTGCTTCTGACTCATTTAGAGCTTTCTAGGCATGCTTGGATCTTGACAAAAATCATTGTAATGAAGGTAACTTATGAGCATCAAATATTGTGAAAGATGGATCCGATGTTATCTACATTATATACAGGTGTCATCTGTCATTTTACTCCTACAGGAGGAAATGTGAGACAACCAGCAGGAAAACTGCAAGAAATTTT
>JARQOD010000001.1:754047349-754104953 GCA_033576555.1 Oophaga sylvatica | reverse complement strand
ATTAACTCACCCAGGGGCGGTCCGCCATCCGGTCCAGTCCGATGGGCGTCGCGGTCTGGTTCGGCGCCTCCCATCTTGTAGCGAAGCTGGCCTCTTCTTTCCATCCTGTCGCAGTTCCTGCGCAGGCACACTGATCTGCCCTGTGAGGGCAGAGTAGAGTACTGCAGTGCGCAGGCGCTGGACCTCTCTGACATTTTCCGGCGCCTGCGCACCGCACCGCCGCAATGGGACGGAAAGAAGTGGCCGGCTTTGCTAGAAGATGGGAGGCGCCGAACCAGATCGCGACGCCCCTCGGACCAGACCGGACGGCGGACCGCCCCTGGGTGAGTATAATATAACTCGTTTTTCTTATCTTTCAGGTAACATCGGGGCTTATCTACAGCATTACATACTACCAAATAAAATGTGGAATTAAAATGCTATATAAAAGTCAAATGGAAATTAAAATGATATGGCTAAAAATGCCATCTTCTCCCACGAAAAAAACGAGCCTCCATACAGCACTGTTAGTGGAAAAATAAAAAACCTAAAGCTCTAAGTAAGCAAAAACAATTCTGTTTTCTATAAATTTTTTCATTATATAAAAGCAAAACATTAAAAAATATTATGAATGTTGTATTATTCTAATTGTTCCATATTACTTTTGCCATACAGTGAACAGCATAAAAAAAATTAAAAAAATTCCTGAGATTCTGTTTTTTGTTCTTTCTGCCTCTCAAAAATTAGAATAGAAAGCAATCAAAAAATGTTATGTGCCCAAAAATTGTATCAATAAAAATGCAACTCATCCCACAAAAAAAACTCACATGACTTTCTCGGCAGAAATATAGAAAAATGTTAGCTCTCAACATATAATAAATGATGCAAGAACTTTTTTTGAAAAAAAAGCATCTAGTGTATTATAGTAGCCAAACATAAAAATAACTATATAAATCTGGTTTCTCTGTAATCAAACCCACCCAAAGAATAAAATCATCTAATCACTTATACCGCATGAGGAACAGAGTAAAAAAGAAATAAGACCAATTCTTGACCTGTTGTTGATTTGTTCATTTTGCCTCCCAAAGATCACAGTAAGGCCTGTGCTCTAAGCTCAGCACTTGCATCAGGATTTCTGTGTAAATCTCTGAACTATGTGATTCAGATGGAACCCCTGTAGGAAAAATCCCTATAAGTAGGCAGATGGAGACACTGTGGATGCCGCTGGCCTATGATCCGGTGGTATAAAAGAACGGTCAGTCACAGTTTTCTGCACTTTTGAAAATAGGACACCTATGAACAGAGAACAGACAGAGTCCATAGTAATTTTTCTGCCTCATTATAGTGAATGGATGACTTGGGGGTTTCCTCTGAATCATGTCACTCTGAGATTTAGATGGAGACCCAATGTAAGCCCTCAGCGTAGAGTGCAGGATAAATGTGATCCCCAATGTTATGTTGACTGTTCCACAAAAAATTTTCAAATCAGTATTGCAATTGCATGCCAACAGAGGCTGTCGAGCAATGCTGCAGGGATCACAATGCGAAATATAATACTGTACAAGACAATACTAGATTGCTATATAAAGTGTGCTTCCATAGTGAGGATAGATTACCGTATATAAGCTACTTCTAGAGATAGTCAAAGTGCACTAAGAGTTAAGTAAATAAATAACACTTACAAGTAATTGAGTGAGGTTGATCCTTGCCGCCCCAACCCATGTTTCGTGGCAACTTCTTCAGGAGACGTGTGTTGGGGTAGGCATGAACATATTAATTAGGTTGGATTGACCTATCAACGTCTGTCTGGAGGCTCATGTGAGCGCTGTTAATGAAAAGCAGCTGTGTCTAGCATAAATCATGCCATCGGAACGATGCATGCGCGGTCGGCTGCTCTCATTCTGTGAGAGAGTTCGGGTTCACGCTGTGCAAACACACTATGTAGTCAGGGCGACGACCCGTGCGCACACGCTCCTTTTGGCTGTTCACCCGAAAACTGATGTGGCGCAGAACGCGCATGCGCTCAGGGGGTGAAGTACCTAGGCAGAGAAAACTTGGAGATTTTCTTGCAAAAGACTATCGGACATGTAAGTATATAAGGAAATTTTTGTTTTAAAGTGACAAATGTGCTTAGAAACGAATAAAAGAGAGAAATAGTGAAGATTGATATTGGGAATATTCATATCATATCAATAGAAATGTGGTTGCATCAATAAACATGGACAGATGTATGTGAATCAATGTAAAAAAAAGGGCATGAAAAGACATCAGAAATCCAGTCCTTAAACAGCTCTGCCCATAGTGCGGTCTATAGCATTAGATCACCATTGTTATGCGGAGAAAATGCTGCAATCATAGAAAAAATGGTATAAGACACTGATGATAAATGAACCAAAAACAGATATTATACATCTTTTGAATTTGGAATAAAATGTCTGAAATCATGAAAATAAACATAAAAGTACAGTACAGACCAAAAGTTTGGACACACCTTCTCATTCAAAGATTTTTCTGTATTTTCATGGCTATGAAAATTGTAGAATCACACTGAAGGCATCAAAACTATGAATTAACACATGTGGAATTATACATTACACTTTACAAAAAAGTGTGAAACAACTGAAAATATGTCTTATATTCTAGATTCTTCAAAGTAGCCACCTTTTGCTTTTATTACTACTTTGCACGCAGAAAAAGGTGAACGGATGGATTCTATATGCCACCGTGAAGCATGGAGGAGGTGGTGTGATGATGTGGGGGTGCTTTGCTGGTGACACTGTTGGGGATTTATTCAAAATTGAAGGCATAGTGAACCAGAATGGCTACTACAGCATCTTGCAGCAGCATGCTATTCCATCCGGTTTGCGTTTAGTTGGACCATCATTTATTTTTCAATAGGACAATGACCCCAAACACACCTCCAGACTGTGTAAGGGCTATTTGACCAAGAAGGAGAGTGTTGGGGTGCTACGCCAGATGACCTGGCCTCCACAGTCACCAGACCTGAACCCAATCGAGATGGTTTGGGGTGAGCTGGACCGCTCACTGCTTCAATTTTGAATAAATTCCCAACAGTATCACCAGCAAAGCACCCCCACACCTTCACACCACCTCCTCCATGCTTCACGGTGGGAACCAGGCATGTAGAATCCATCCGTTCACCTTTTCTGCGTGCAAAGCAGTAATCAAAGCAAAAAGTGGCTACTTTGAAGAACCTAGAATATAAGACATATTTTCAGTTGTTTCACACTTTTTTGTAAAGTGTAATGTATAATTCCATATGTGTTAATTCATAGTTTTGATGCCTTCCGTGTAATTCTACAATTTTCATAGTCATGAAAATACAGAAAAATCTTTGAATGAGAAGGTGTGTCCAAACTTTTGGTCTGTACTGTATATAAATATAATTATATGTAAATCTAATTTAAAAACACCCCTAACCCCTAAAAAGTGATAACATCTTATAAGAAAGTCCCAAACCCAAAGATCTCAGTAAGTCCAATCGAGGCCACTGTGTTCAGTCTATAGGCAGGGTTCACCATTGGATACGATACATTGATGATATCCTGTTTAATTGGGAGGGTTTACGTAAACAACTTTGTGAATCTATGGACACTCTAAATAACAATGAGCTAAATATTAAGCTGACTTTTTCTCATGGAAGGCAAATTAATCTTTTAGATATTGCCCTGCAAGTATTTAATGATGGACACATTCTTACTGATGTATTTTAGCAAGCCGACTGCTACTAATTCTTTGCTACATGCTGAATCGTCGCACTCTGCTTTAATCTGTATGGTTTATCCCTATTGAATATGTGCTCCATAAACAATGCCATCAGGTGTGCATTTTGTGAGATGTATGCATGCATAGAACAGACATTTGAGGGTGAATATGTCTGCACTCGATGCCAGCAAGTTACATGTTTGGAAGCTCAGATAACGGATCAAAATGTACAGATTGCAACACTCTAGAGCACTGCAAACCTGGAGAGGAGTTTAGAGCTCACTAAGCTTGCACTGGCTGGGGTCTGTAATATGGAGGAGGGTGGAAGTGGGGGAGAAGTACACAGCTTGGTAAATATTACAAGAAGGGGTATTGGTAGAGGGAAAAGTGCCAGGGAGCCCAGTCCTGATCTGGCACAACCTAATAAACATGCCTGTTTGGCTGATATTAGGAATGCCAGCCCCGAGCTGGGATCACTGGAGCAGGATGTTGCTCCTAGCAACCATGAAAAAGACTGCTGTAGAAAGGAGGGAAATAGGAGTGCAGCAAAGGCAGATGTTGGTGACAGAGGACTCTATTATTAGGCAGAAAGACAGAGTCATCTGCTGCCAAGACCGTGAATGCCAAACAGTGTGTTCTTTGCCGGTTACTCGGGTTCGACATATTGCAGATTGGATAGACAGATTGCTGGGTGGGGCTGTGGAAAACTCAGCGGTCATGGAACACATCAGTACCAATAACAAAATTAGAGAGAGGTGGAAGGTCCTTAAGAATGATTACAGGGAACTATGAGAGAAGCTGTAGGCCAGGAACTCCAAGGTGTTTTTTTCAGAAATATTACTAGTGCCACAAGCGTCACTAGATAGGCAATGGGAGCTTAGGGAGATAAATAAGTGGTTTAGAAATTGGTGCAGGAAGGAAGGGTTTGGGTTCCTAGTGAACTGGGATGACTTCTCCGTTAGCTGCAGGATATGCGATAGGGCAGGCTGCACCTCAATGGTGAGGGTGCAGCAGTGCTTGGGAAAAATGGTAAAATGGATGGAGGGGCTTTTAAACTAAGATCTGGGGAGGGAGGGTAGTGGTGCTAATAAGGGGATAGATAGAGTAGACAGAGAGGGAGGCAGTAAGGGTAAATGAGGATTTGGGGGGCTGGGATATGCAAACAAAGCAGGGAGCTGAGTAGGAGTTGCAAGTGTGCTAATATTATTAAATTAAATCAACAAAGAATCCAAAAAATATTTTGTGCCAAATACAATCATATAAAACCCGTCTGCTCAACCAACATGACAAAATTGTAGCGCAGAAAAAGCACAATCGTCAAATGATTAATTGAAAATATATTTATTGATTAATTTATACAATATTATCAAAAAATAGAAAATAATACAAAATCTGGTAACCTCCGTTGTGAGACAAAAAAGTGGGCTACAGACTCCTTGAAACACACGGAGCAGCAACAGTCTGCAAGACACAGATGTGTCTGTATTAAGGCAAGGTCAATATGCCTTTAAATAGCACCATGAAAGGAAATAGGATCCATTTCCCACAATCAATACAAATGGAGCCCGATCTCAGTCATAGCCCATGACATGTGGCATTGTTAATATATATAGATAACACAGCCATATGATATAGAGCGAATGACAGCCTGAATAAATGTGTGTGACAACTCACATGTATGGAGTCTTATGCCTTGTCCTTCACCCCGACGCGCATTTCGTCCTCTTCTTCAGGGCCATGATGTGACGTGAGGAAGTATGGTGGAGGAGGCCGCGAGCAGGGGGGGCCAGCTCGTACTGATGGTGGTGGTGGTGTATCTGCTGGTAGTGCCAAAACAACAATAGGACCAAGGGCAGGAGGTGTTGAGCCTGCGTCATCGTCTGGCTCCAGAAGGCCTGGAAGGCTCCCTTTTCTGGGAGTAGGTAAATCACTCTTAAAGACGGAGCATCAGGAACAGGTTTTGGCTTACATTGCCGAAACAGCCTCCTTTTCTGAAGTTACAAAAAATGCAAGCACTGAGTCGTCAGTGCAGGCTCCTGGTCGGGAACAACACCTTTCCTTGTGTCCTTCACCCCCACCAAAAGTGAAGGATGCGGCAGGCCACACTTGCAGCTCTTTTCACATACCATGCCTGGGTTATCAAGTCAAATCCTGAATTCCCCAGTCCAAGATGAATATTACATGGAGTGCACTGATGCACAGCCACTGCTATATGATTCTGCTGTACATTCACCCAGAGCACTGCATTGCCCTCGCAGTCTACTGAGCCAGATTCTGACCCTGATGAAACTCAGGTGCCCCTTCCCGCATACTATACCACCTTACACGGTGACACAGAGGAAGGTACAGATGAAATTGAAGAGGAGGTGATGGATGACTCAGTTGTTGACCTGGATTGGCATCCATTGGGGAAGAGGGTGCCGCTGGCAATAGCTCAGAAGAGAAGGAGGATCCGTAGCAGACATCAGCATCACAGCTGCGGTTATCTGGCAGGCCCGTAGCAGTCCAAAAACGTGTTAAAAAACAAAAAGAGTTGCAGGACAGCTTGGCCAGACGGTCAAATTAGCACAGCGTGCAAGCCCTGAAAATGTATCTCATAGTAGGAAGAGTGCAGTGTGGCACTTTTTTGACCAAAATCCTATTGTTGACGCAAACGTTATCTGTAAGAAGTGCGGAAGGACCTTTAGCCGAGGGAAAAATCTCCGAAATTTGAATACCAGTTGCACGCTTAGACATTTAAACACTATGCACTTGCAAGCGTGGATGGACTACAAAATCTCAGGTAGCACAAGTGAACCTGCTCCGACTGAAGGTAGCCAGCAACGCTAAATCGTTTCCCCCACTGTAAGCCCACTGGTTAGCACACCACCAGCAAGAAATGTTGAGGTGTCGTCGCAAGGCCAAAGCAGTCAGGGAATCCCAATGTTTTTCCAACAAAAGACTGAATCCAGGCCATCACCACCACCATCACCATCACCAACCACCTCTTATTCCGCCATGTCCACCGCTAGCTCCCCCATATGCAGCTCTCAAGTCCAGCTCACCGTAGCAGACACTCTGAGTAGAACAAGAAAGTACTCATCCTCTTATCCGCATACACTGGTTTTGAACGCCTACATTGCCAAACTGATCTCATTAGAGATGATGTCCTTCCATTTGGTTGAAAGCGCAGCGTTCCGAGAGCTCATGGCCTACGCTGTCCCACGCTATGACCTATCCAGTCGGCACTTCTTTTCTAGAAAAGCCATCCCTGCCCTCCGCCTGCATGTGAAAGACCGAATTGTCCATGCACTCAAACAATCAGTGAGTGGAAAGTTGCACCTCACAACAGATACATGGGCCAGTAGGCAAGGCCAGGGCCATTACGTGTCCATCACTGCGCACTGGGTTAATGTGGTGGATGCAGGCTCCACAGGGGACAGCGGCAGTGGGACAGTGCTGCCTAGCCCACGGTATAGGCAACAGTTGGCTGTAGGCGTTTGACTCTCCTCCTCCTTCAGAAGTGAAAGCTCATTGACTGAGCGCAGTCGCACGAGCACTCCATCTGCAGCTGCCAGTGTTGTCCACGAGGTGTCCCACTATCGAACAGCTAGTGGTAAGCGTCAGCAGGCTTTTTTAAAGATGATGTCTATGGGCGACAACAGACACACTGCAGAGGTACTGGCCAACTACTTGCAGCGAGAAACTGAGTCATGGCTGAGCAGTCTACATCTTGAGCCAGGCAAGGTAGTCTATGATAACGGACGTAATTTTGTGGCAGCCATAGCCCTGGCAAAACTCAGACACATACTGTTAGGGTCTGCGGAACGCACCAAATATAAGATGTAGAGAGGTGCGTTCGCAGCCCGGGTCCAACGTGCAGGCGGAGCCTGCTGCTAGTAAGATTGTGCAAGAAGCGAACTCTGTTATCCCGCAGAGTCGCCAAAATAAACGCCGTAACGCGCTGTGGCAATATGTGCGAACTATATGGCAATGTGTGCGAACTCAGTTAACACCACTGAGTCGCAAAGTAAACATGCTAGGGCGCTGTCTTGCGTTGAAAGCGAACCCTGTTGCGTCACAGAGCCGCTGAGACAAACTTCTGTGTTCTGTTAGGCACCCAGGTACACAGTTGACTGCTAAGCGAACATAGAAAATGATGCGCTAATGTCCTCGCGGGAGTCACCCGCAATCTATGGCATCTGAACGCCAGGCCCTGAATACGGCAATCAAACTCCTCACCGGTTATGCCGGTAATCTAAGGCATCTAAGACACCGACCCTGACCAGATAGCATACCAAGCTCCTCACCGATTGGGTCGGTATTGTAATGGCGTATTTCAGCCGCCCTAACCACACACACGCATGACCATACTGGCGCAAAGCATATAACGGTTGATACTAGCGCACGGCCGTGCGGTAAGGACAGCCTTTTATAGCAGCCACGAGAAAAAGACCTTCCAGGAAGGACCAATGGGAAGCTGCTTCAGAACATCAACAGCTACAGGACCTTCCTGAAGGACCAATTGTAATGTATGTAGTACAGTTCATATAGCGTCTTGTGCTTGGGTGCGATGAAAATACATGAGACACAGGTTTGATATAGAAAGTCTTGTATTACTTCATACAAGTTGGCAAAAATAGTCACACAGTTTGCAGACACAGAAGCAGGAGACACAGCAGGCCATAGTAATCTAAGCTCAGCAATCACTCTCCACAACAGGTTCAGGATCTTCTTCTCTGTTACCGTAAGTCCATGCAAACGTGGGTCTTTCAAAGAGCAGGGTTCCAGAGTCCACAAGTGCTTCAGAGTTCCTCAGTAGGAATAGCTGGAGTACAAGGTCCAAGGCTTTAGGAGTCAGGTCACAGGTTCACTGCAGGCTAGATTCTGAAGCACTGATTGCTCAGCTGTGGCTGCTTAAGAAGCAAAAGGAGAGAATCAGGGCGGGAACATGCAAGCTGGAAACTCCATTTTGACTGAGGGCAAGATAGCTGCAGCAAGACAGAAAGTAAAATGGCTGACGAACAAACTGAGTTTCAGGAACATGTACACAGAACCTTACATTACTCCCCCCTTAGGGACAACCTCCGGATGACCTCAGGCCAGGCTTGTGTGGGTACCTCTGATGAAACTGACGGAGCAAGCGAGGAGCATTAACGTTATTGACTGGTTCCCATGAGTTGTCCTCCACTGGGTAGCCCTGCCATTTAATCAGATATTGTAACTGATTTCTATACAACCTGGAATCTAAAATCCTTTCCACCACAAATTCTTCCTGACCATCGACTAGCACTGGGTCAGGGCAAGGAGAAGAACGTCCAGGAAACGTATTGGGTGTCGCAGCCTTTAGTAGGGATACATGAAAGACAGGGTGAATTCTCATAGTTCTGGGCAGTTGAAGACGACAAGCAACGGCACTTATAATTTTACTGATTTTATAGGGTCCAATGTACTTATGTCCCAACTTAGACGATGGAATCCTTAACTTAAGATTTCTGGTTGACAGCCAGACCAAGTCTCCTACCTTGAAAGCTGGTGCAGGTTTACGAAATTTATCTGCTGCTTTCTTGTACCTTTCCTGAGCCGATTCCAGATTCTCCTTTAGAAGATCCATATTCTTCTGTAAAGACGTGATTCTTTCAGCCACTGCTGGTAAAGGCGTTTCTATGGGAAATCGTGGTAGAATGTTAGGATGATAACCTAGATTAGAGTAAAAAGGAGACTGCTTAGTGGAGGCACTCTGAGAGTTGTTATACGAGAACTCAGCTAATGGAAGTAGATCCACCCAATCATCCTGTAGGTGGCAGATAAAGCAGCGGAGATACTGCTCCAGGGTTTGATTGGTTCGTTCGGTCTGTCCATTAGTCTGGGGATGAAAAGCAGAAGAAAGGTTTACTTTAATGTCCAATGCTGCACAGAAATTTTGCCAAAACCTAGAAGTGAATTGCACCCCTCGATCCGAAATAACCTCATCCGGTACTCCATGTAAGCGAAACACATCTTTAATCATCAAATCTGATGTCTGTTTTGCAGTGGGTAAGCCGACACAAGGATAAAATGAGCTGCCTTTGTTAGACGGTCAACCACCACTAGAATGGTGTTCTTCCCTTGAGAGGTTGGTAACTCCACAATGAAGTCCATAGAAATGGATCCCCACGGGCGGGACGGGGTGGGAAGAGGCTGTAACAGACCAGTTGGTGAGGAGCGAGGTGTTTTGCATCTTGCACAGACTTCACATGAAGTGACATAGTTTAAAACATCCTTCCTGCAAGTGGGCCACCAAAAGAAACGAGAGAGAAATTCCTGTGTCTTTAGAATTCCTCTATGCCCAGCTATCTTGGAATCGTGAATGAGTTGCAATACTCTCAATCTGACTGTTTCAGGAATATACAGGCGTTGTCCCTGAATCCACACACCATTCTTAAAGACAAGACTTACGTCCCTTGGGGGTTGTGCCAAAAAGGAATCCGCATGGTATGCTTCCTTGATGTCCTTAAGTAGGTCTTGATTATGAATTACTCCTAGGAATCTAGAGTCAGGAAGAATAGTCTTAGGAGGAGTAATTGGACGTGTCTCTGCTGAGTAAATCCTAGAGAGTGCATCAGCCTTTCCATTGCGCGATCCTGGTCTATAAGAAATGATAAAATTAAATTGGTTTAAGAAAAGATTCCAGCGAGCCTGGCGAGGAGTCAGGCACTTAGCCGACCTGATAAACTCAAGGTTACGATGGTCTGTCAGGACGACTATTTGCTGTGCAGCTCCCTGAAGAAGGTGTCTCCATTCTTTGAAGGCGGCAATAATGGCCAACAACTCTCTATTGCCCACATCGTAGTTCCTCTCAGCCGAAGACAACTGCTGGGAAAAGAAGGCACAGGGATGCAAGACATTCTTCTCACCTGTTCTCTGAGAGAGTATAGCTCCAACGGCACAGTCTGAAGCATCCACCTCTATTATGAAGGCAAGCTCGGGGTTGGGATGTACTAGGATAGGTGCAGTGGTAAATTTATCTTTTAGACGGGAAAATGCTTCCTGGGCTTGGGAGTCCAGGAGAACCTAGACTCTTTCCGGGTAAGTTGGGTGATAGGTGACACTACCTCAGAGAAATTTCTAATGAAACGTCTATAGAAGTTGGCAAACCCGATGAAGCGCTGTACCTCCTTCACATTTCTAGGACTTGGCCAATCCTTGATGGCTTGGGTTTTGCTTCCATCCATACTAATTCCTTGTGTAGACAGTACATACCCCAGAAATTGAATTTCGGTCCTATGGAATTCACACTTTTCAAGTTTGATGTAAAGATGATTTTGTCTTAGACGTTCCAAGACCATTCTCACATGTCCATGATGTTCCTCTGTGGAGTTAGAAAAAATTAGAATATCATCCAAATAAATTACCACGAATGTATCTAGGAGATCCCTGAAGATGTCATTCACCAAGTGTTGGAAAGTGGCTGGGGCGGTACTCAGACCAAAAGGCATAACTAGATATTCAAAGTGTCCATAGCGTGACCTGAATGCAGTCTTCCATTCATCCCCAGGTCTAATACGGACTAAGTTATAGGCCCCACGAAGATCTAGTTTAGAGAAAATTTTGGCATGTCGCACTCTCTCCAATAACTCAGGGATTAAAGGCAATGGATAACGGTTTCTAATAGTAACCTTATTGAGTTCCCTATAGTCTACGCATGGTCTCAGAGATCCATCTTTCTTCTTTACAAAGAAGATGGGTGCACCTGCAGGAGATGAAGAGGGGCGTATGAAGCCCTTGGCTAGATTTTCGTCTATGTAATCCTTTAAAGCCTTTAGCTCGGGCCCCGCCAGGGGTAGATCTTACCAAAAGGTATCTCTGCTCCAGGCAATAATTCAATTGGACAATCATATGGACGGTGAGGAGGAAGCTGGTCAGCGTTCTTCTTGTCACATAAATCCACATAGTCCTGGTATACAGCTGGTAGTTCAGGGACTGACATGGTTCCTTTAGGAACAGAGCAAGCTGAAACTTTTGGACTCATCTGTTTCTCTGGAAAGTGTAATTCCTTGGTCTCCCAGTTAATGGTAGGATTCTGAGCCTGCAGCCATGGTAGCCCTAGAATAATGGGAAAGTGGGGAGAAGAGATAAGCATAAAGGACAGTTTCTCTTGATGATCTTTACCCATAAGAACCCTCAAAGGCTCTGTTTCCTGATCCACTGGTCCAGAGTCAGCAGGGAGCCATCCACAGTTTCCATCTGTACTGGAGTAGCCTTCTTCACTGAACGTATCCCCTGTTTCAGAGCAAAGGAGACATCCATAAAATTTCCACTTGCCCCTGAGTCGATCATAGCAGAGCTAGACACCCAAGCTGAGTCAACCCAGAGTTTGATGGAAAGAAAGCAATGAGAATTGTTTTTCTTACAACTCAGCTGGGACAACCGCTGAGGAAACTTGAAAAATGGCAGCGTTTACACAGTCAACGTCCTCAGAGGTAACGGAGTTTAAGTCCGAGAAATCAAGATCTGTTGCTGCAGATCTCTCTGGAGCCTGAGGCTCGGACCTGACAGATCCCCTCTCGCAACACTCACAATGAATGAGTGCTGCAGTAGTCTTACGAGAACGGCTGGGGCAGTTTATAATGAAGTGCCCTGACTTACCACAATAGAAACATAGATTCTCCTTAAAACGATGTTCCTTGCGTGCATCACTAACCCGTCGTTGTAAAGAGTCTACCTGCATGGGTTCAGGTTCAGGTTCCCGTGTAATCCTACTCAAAGGTTCCTTAGCTGGAGAGGAAGGTAGGAAAAGGTTAGTGCGATTGCTTTCGAACCATCTCTCTTGCCTGCGTTCAGTCAGACGAGTATCAATACGGATGCAGTAGTTAATAAAGTCACCTAACGCAGTGGGAGGGTCGGCACGAGCAAGTTCATCCTTAATCAGTGGAGATAACCCTTTTCGAAAAATAGATTTTTTGGCGGAACTGTCCCAGGTGGTATCAAGGGCCCATCTCCTGAAATCCAAGGCATATTCAGCTACCGAGTGCTTACCTTGGCGCAAAGCTAACATGGCTGCTTCAGCTGTTGCACCTCGATTGGGGTCATCAAACACCTGCCCCATGGCTGAAATAAAAGCATCAAGGTGATTCAAACAATCATCCTCAGTCTCAATCAGAGGGTTTGCCCACATCAAAGCCTTGTTGGTAAGCAACATAATTATAGTAAGCACCTTAGATCGTTCAGTGGGAAATTGTGAAGCATGTGCAGAAAAAAAAAGATTGCATTGATTAATAAATCCCCTGAATTTCTCACGTTCACCGCCAAAACGAAAAGGGGGCAACTTGGGAATCCCAGAACTCGGGGCTACGGCAGGAGCCTGGACTCGCTCTTCTAGAACCTCAATCCTGGCTCGCAAATCCTGGGCAGTCTGTCCAAACACTTGCAAATTGTGATTAGTGAGGTCCTGTAGGCTTGAAAAACGGGTCTTTATATTCTGCAAATCTGCAAGGATATTATCAGTCACTCCGCAAAGTTCCTTTATGCGGGCCTCCATTTTCCAGATCTTTTAAGACAGGAGTACTGGAAGAAGAGGAGAGGAGAAAAAAAAAACAATAGTGTTTACCTGTGGTAACACTGCAGAGAGAAAAAAAAAATTAAGGGAACTGCTCACCTGGAATGGTTGTGAGAAGTCACAACCACTATCATCACAGAAAGTTCACCCGGACATCTGATATCCACAGTTACAGCAGACAAAAAAGAGAAAAAGAAAAAAAAAAACAATAGTGTTTACCTGTGGTAACACTGCAGAAAAAAAAAACACTTAAGGGAATTGCTCACCTGGAATGGTTGTGAGAAGTCACAACCACTGTCATCACAGAAAGTACAACCGGACATCCGATATCCACAGTTACAGCAGACACAGCCTTTCCAGACCCAGCAGACACTAACGTTTTGGCTTCAGAATCTTGTAATGTATGTAGTACAGTTCATATAGCGTCTTGTGCTTGGGTGCGATGAAAATACATGAGACACAGGTTTGATATAGAAAGTCTTGTATTACTTCATACAAGTTGGCAAAAATAGTCACACAGTTTGCAGACACAGAAGCAGGAGACACAGCAGGCCAGAGTAATCTAAGCTCAGCAATCACTCTCCACAACAGGTTCAGGATCTTCTTCTCTGTTACCGTAAGTCCATGCAAACGTGGGTCTTTCAAAGAGCAGGGTTCAGAGTCCACAAGTGCTTCAGAGTTCCTCAGTAGGAATAGCTGGAGTACAAGGTCCAAGGCTTTAGGAGTCAGGTCACAGGTTCACTGCAGGCTAGATTCTGAAGCACTGATTGCTCAGCTGTGGCTGCTTAAGAAGCAAAAGGAGAGAATCAGGGCGGGAACATGCAAGCTGGAAACTCCATTTTGACTGAGGGCAAGATAGCTGCAGCAAGACAGAAAGTAAAATGGCTGACGAACAAACTGAGTTTCAGGAACATGTACACAGAACCTTACACCAATAGGATGTGTAGCTGTATCTGAGCATGTGATCCCTGATCTCCAATGGAGATCTTTCCCTGGCATGCTCAGATGAAGCAACAAAGGACTTAGTCCCAAATCTGCCTGCTCCAACACTCGTTTCAGCAGCAAGTCTCTGCACAGTACTGGCCGGGCAAGACGCTGGGACCGACGTCTGTGCTGAGCAGGAACCACTGCGGCCGAAGACGGATGGGGGACCGCAGCGGGAACAGCTCAAGATTCCCCTTGTGCAGGAATTGTAACTCGAACCCTAACATTACCCCCCTCCTAGGGCCCCCCCTTCTTTGGGCCTCGCTGCGCTCAAAGGCAGCGATGAGCTGCGGAGCATGAACATGCTCGGTAGGCTCCCAGGACCTATCCTCAGGCCCATAACCCCTTCAATCCACCAAATAAATTGTTTTGCCTTGTATCACCTTGCACCCAACAATGGCGTTCACATCATGATCGTCGGTAGATGAACCCGATGTCCCGGCAGATGACTCGAAAACCGGGAAATGGCCACGGGTTTCAGGAGGGACACGTGAAAGGTGTCGGTGATACCAATACGAGGCGGAAGGGCTAGGTGGTAAACCACCGGGTTCACCTGCTCAAGAACTTTAAAGGGACTCAAAAAGCGAGGTGCCAACTTGGTGGACTCTACACGTAGCATGATGTTTCGGGCAGAGAGCCACACTAGGTCACCCGGAGCAAATGTAGGAGCGGGGCGCCGATGCACATCGCCCGAAGACCTCATCCTTTCTTTGGAGGCCTGAATGGCATCTTGGGTGCGGTCCCAAATGTCCCGTGCCTCCACAGCCCAGTCTGCCACCCTGGAATCAGCGGAAGACACTGGCATGGGCATGGTACCCGCGGATGCTGACCGTAGTTCAAGAGGAATGGGGTCTGTCCGGTGGAGTCAGCCACAGCATTATTTAGAGCGAACTTAGCCAACGGTAGCAAGGATGCCCAGTCATCCTGCCTGGCAGAGACAAAATGTCGCAAGTATGTGACCAAGGTCTGGTTGGCCCTCTCTACCAACCTATTCGTCTCAGGATGGTATGCAGAGGTGAGATTCAACTCAATGCTGAGTAAACGACACAGCTCTCTCCAGAACCGAGACGCAAACTGGGGACCTCGATCACTGACAATTTTGTCTAGCATACCGTGTAGGTGGAAAATATGCCTAATGAATAATGCTGCCAAAGCCCGTGCAGACGGTAAACGTGGTAATGGCACCAAGTGCACCATTTTAAAGAAGGGGTCGGTTATCACCCAGATGATGGTGCAGCCCAGAGACTTGGGTAAGCCCACCACAAAATCCATCCCAACCATCTCCCAGGGCCTGTCTGCCACCGGAAAAGGAAAAAGTAACCCAACCGGCCATTGTCGAGGGGATTTATTGTTGGTGCAGGAGACGCACGCCTGAACATACTCCCTGACGTCACGGGCCATCTGCGGCCACCAGTATGTCCTCGCCAGCAACTCAGAAGTCCTTTTTGTCCCAAAATGTCCACCCACCCTGGACGAATGTGCCCAAGAGAGTACCTCCAGTCGCAAATTGGTGGGCACAAAAGTCTTGCCCGGAGGCACAGACTCAAGTGAAACCAGAGCCACCGTTCTTTGGCTCTGGGGACAATAAGCTGAGGCTCCTCCTCCACCTCCTCAGAGGGCACCACGGAGCAAGATAGAGCGTCGACACGAATGCTCTTCTCACCGGAGAGGAAATGGAAGGAGAAATGGAACCTGGGGAAGAACAAGGACCTTCTGGCCAGACAGGAATTTAGCCTCTGGGCTGTCTACAAATACACCAAGTTCTTGTGGTCCGTGAATACTTGGAAGGGGAAGCGAGCCCCTTCAGAAGATGTCTCCACTCAGAGAAGGCCAACTTCATAGCCAGTAACTCCCATGCCCGATGGAATAATTCCTCTCTGCTGGTGTAAAGGTCTTGAAAAGAAGAAGCAGGGATGCTTCCGACCCTGGGCATCCTTTTGAAAAAGGACTGCTCCAGCACCAACAGAAGAGGCATCCACCTCTAAAATAAAAGGTTTATCACATCGGGGCGATGTAAGATGGGAGCACTGGCGAAATACGACTTGATGGAGGAGAATGCCTTGGTGACCTCCTCTGACCACAACTTGGGATTAGCTCCCTTCTTGGTGAGGGCTACCAAGGGAGCTACCAAAGTAGAGAAGAGGGGAATGAATTGACGATAGTAGTTAATGAACCCATAAGCGCTGCACCGCTTCAAGGGAGTGGGGTTCTTGCTAATCCATTACAGCCTGTAGTTTAGCAGGATCCATAGCCAATCCCTGGCGGAGATGATATAGCCCATGAAAGGTAGATACTCCTGCTCAAACATGCACTTCTCCAACTTCGCATGTAGTAGAGAATTTGCTCGTAAGAGGTCGAAGACCTTGCAGACATCTCTTCGGTGTGAGCCATATCTGGAAAAAGATGAGAATGTCATCCAGATAGACTACCACCGATGTTGTCAACATATCCCGGAAGATGTCGTTCACAAAGTCTTGGAAGACAGCTGGGGCATTACAGAGCCCAAAGGGCATTACCAGATATTCGTAATGCCCATCCCTGGTGTTAAATGCCGTCTTCCATTTGTCCCCCTCACGGATGCGAATCAGGTTATACGCAACCTGCAGGTCTAGCTTAGTAAATACCCTTGCTCCCCGAAGCCTGTCAAAGAGCTCAGAGATTAGCGGCAAAGGATACTATTTTTCACGGTGATAGCGTTGAGACCCCTATGATCAATGCACGGACGTAATTCTCCGTTCTACTTCTGCACAAAGAAGAACCCCGCTCCCGCTGGTGACACCGACTTCCTAATGAATCCCCTTGTCAAGTTCTCCTGAATATATTGGGACATGGCCTCTGTCTCAGGAAGAGAGAGGAGATAAACCCTTCCTCTGGGAGGCTCAGCTCCAGGCAAAAGGTTGATAGGACAGTCATAGGGGCGATAAGGCGGATGAGTCTCCGCAGCCTTCTTCGAGAAAACGTCAGCATAGGACCAATAGACCTTGGGAAGAGGAGAGAGGTCTATGGGTATCTCAGTGGTGGTGACCTGCATGCTGTCACTAATGCATCTGCCTTTACATAAATTACCCCAACCCAGAATTCTCCCTGAAGACCACTCAATATGGGGAGAGTGGTGGCGGAGCCAGGGTAATCCCAACAAAACCTCATCTATACCCTCAGGGAGGATAAAAAATGATATATTCTCCTGATAGGGTAGGAGACATAGACAAGGTGAGTGGGACAGACTGATGGGTGATTTGTGTGGGCAGAATTGCTCCGTTCAACACCCGTACTGACACTGGTTCAGCCAGCAACACCAAAGGCATGGTGTGGCGAGAAGCAAAGAAGGACGACATAAAATTCCCCTCTGCCCCAAAATCCACACACAGCTTGACGGGTAGGGTGGTAGAACCGTGGGTAATTATCCACTTGAGGAGCACTTTAGGGGCAAAACTCATGGCGTCAAGTGACCCTGTTCCTACTGTTACGTGGCGCGACCGTTTATTCAGCCGCTGTGGACATCGGTTGGCAAAATGTCCCTGCTGCTAGCAAATATAACAAATCAGGGATGGACGAGTGGCCTGAGATTTAGATCCCGCAGGAGCAACCTCCTGAAGGTCGGGCGCCTGAACGGGCGACTCCAGAGGGGTGGCGAAGGTAGGAGCCAACCGAACCCTCTGCCTACACTGGGCACGTTCCAGCTTCCGCTCGTGGAAACGGAGGTCGACGCGGGTGGAAATAGTGATAAGCTTCTCCAGTGTGGCAGGAATCTCCCCGGTAGCCAAGGCGTCTTTCACATGACCCGCCAATCCTCTCCAGAACACGGGAATGAGGACTTTATCTGGCCAATAGTGTTGAGCGATACTGCCCGATATCCTAAAATATGGATTGGATTGGATCGGCCAGATACTCAAAAAGTATCGGGTATCGCCGATCCGATACTGGAAACACAATGCAAGTCAATGGGACAGAAATATAGGAACTAAAAAAACCTTTCTTTCCTTGTAAACACTAGATATACACACATAGAATAAATATATATATATATATATATATATATACATGTCATTGTGACATATATATATATATATATATATATACATATATTTATAGTTCATACACTTCTACATAGTAAAATAGCCTCTGCCGGGTATTGCTGGGTAATGCCGGCTTTTGTGAAAATACAGAAGCACCCGACATGAAATAACACATGGTTTACATTGAGTTAATCATGTCTTTTCATGTAGTTTGATATATGGTTTTCACAAACAATTAATGAGTGTATGTGTGCAAAATTTTACACATGTAGGGGTTAATTAAAGGTGTAAATTCGTTGTAAAAAATGCATTTTTTTGCTATGAATTTACACCTTTAATTAACCCCTACATGTGTCAAATTTTGCACACATACACTCATGTAATTGTTAGTGAAAATAATAATAAAACTACATGAAATGACATGGTTAACTTATGTAAACCATGTGTCATTTAATGCGGGTTCTGTATTTTCACAAAAGCCAACAATTGAATTAGCGGCTATTATACTATGTAGAAGTGTATGAACTATAAATATAAATAAATATATATATATATATATATATATATGTGTCACAAATTCAATGACATGTGTATATATATATATATATATATATATATATATGAGGTGTAAAATTTTTGAAAAGAATGCGTGGGCTCCCTCCTATTTTCTCAACCAGACAGACAAAGTCAGCGAGTGGGGGCAGATAATAATAGCCCAGAGAGGGACCATTATTTTTGGCCCCACCCGGCTACTAACATCTGCCCCCAGACACCCCAGAAAAGGCAAATCTATAATTAGATTCGCCCTTTCTGGCACTTTGCCCATCTATTCCCATTGCCCTGTAGCGGTGGCAAATGGGTTAATAAGGGGTTAAAGCTACCTTGCTATTGAAAGGTGAGTTTAAGCCAGGTTAATAATTGAGAGCTGTCAATTAGACAACTATCAATTATTAATCCTATTGTATGAAATAAAAATAAAACACACACACTTTAATTAAAAATCATTTTAATGAAATAAACACACAGTTTTTGACAAGATTTTATTTTACTGCCATTCCTTGTGAAGCCCTTGTTCACCTGTAATAAAAATAAAATAATAAAGCAACATTATTCTTACCTATCCGATGTTCAGTCAGGTCCCCCGATGTAATCCTTCTGAAAGGGTTAATGTTTACTGCAGAGACCGCAGCTAATGCTGACAGTCTCACAATAAACCCCCGACTGAATCATCTCCTCTCCTGGCTGACAGGAGAGGAAGTGGCTAGCATAATTGATTGCTTCCCACTTTCACTTCAGGTCAGCCAGGGACACCCACAGCATCAAAGGGAATCCCGGATGACCTGATGTGAACTGATTAACAAAAATAGGGGATCCCCTCGAAAAAAAAATGGCGTGGGATCCCCCCTATTTTTGTTAACCAGCCTGATTGTTAACAGACTACTGAGGCCTGGTTTTTCAGGCTGTTAAGGAGCCAATATCCATGGACCTTGCAAGCCTGATAATACCAGGCCACAGCAGTCTGCTTATCTTGGCTGGTTAACAAAAATAGGGGATCCCCTCGAAAAAAAATGGCATGGGGTCCCCCCTATTTTTGTTAACCAGCCAGATGAAGCAGACTGGTGAGGCCTGGTTTTTCAGACGGGTAAGGATCCAATATCCATGGACCTTGCAAGCCTGATAATACCAGGCCACAGCAGTCTGCTTAGCTTGGCTGGTTAGCAAAAATAGGGGATCCCCTCGAAAAAAAAATGCCGTGGGGATCCCCCTATTTTTGTTAACCAAACAAGTAAAATGCAGACTGCTGCGGCCTGGTATTAAAAGACTGTCAAGGCCCATGGATTTTGGCCCTCAACAGCCTAAAAATACCAGGCTGCAGCAGCCCCACAAATGGCGCATCCAAAGATTGCCCAATTGTGACACTTTACCCGGTTCTTCCCACTTGCCCTGTAGCAGTGGCAAGTGGGGTAATAAGGGGTTAATGTCACCTTTGATTGATCAGTGACAATAAGCCCCGTTAATAATGGAGAGGCGTCAATAAAACACCGATCCATTATTAATCATAGTTTGAAAATTTTTAAAAAAAGACACAGTCAGAAAAAAGTCTTTTAATGAAATAAAACACCACACAGTTTTCATTATTTTTATTACACGCTCATCCTGCGACGCCATCGTTCTCCTGTAAAAAAACAAAAATAGCAAACCAGCACAAATACTCCTTGTCCGACGCATTCCAAAATAACGAATGTCCCACGACAAATCCAGCTCTGATACATCTGGATGCCAGGCTGAGCCTGACATCCACATAGAGCAGAGCTGCTTACCAGAGCTGCGTCCTCGGCGGTGACGTCATCCGGACTGGTTTACGGCCAGCTGTCGAAAGAGTACAGCTGGCCGAGATTACCCAGTACCCGGCAGTCACTGCAGTTATCGCGAGATTCTGCACGTGACCGCCAGGGACAGGGTAATGGCGGCCATCCAGGAGGACGTGACCACCGGGAAGGGGATCTTCTGCCAGGTAAATGCTGACTCTGCTGAGTCCTGACACCTGACAGACCCGACCGACACTGACAGTGACAGTTTCGGGAAGTTCCTGTGTCACGTACTTCGTTCTGTTACACAGGAACTCCCCATAGACTTTGTAGGAAAACTCAAATTCCGGTGTCCGATATGACAAAAATATCGGAAGTCAGAATCGGAATTCCGATACAGCAAATATCGGCCGATACCCGATATTTGCAGTATCGGAATGCTCAACACTACTGGCCACTCTAATTCCGATGCCAGAGTCCGAAATTGGACAGCAAAATGGCTGACCAAAGCCGAACCCTGGGTACTTGCCAGCATTTGGAGCGCCGTATCGTGGGTGACCTGAGGTCCTAGAAAAACCTTTTTCAGAGCCTCCAGAAAACGAGACGCGCTCTGCACCACACGGTCGTCACGCTCCCACAGCGGCATTGCCCACTCCAACGCTCTGCCCGACAGAAGAGCTATCACAAAGCCCACTTGTACCCGATCCGTGGGGAAACGTGCAGCCAGAAGTTCGAGGTGTATGGAGCACTGACTTACGAATCCCCGACATTGCTTGTGTCACCAGCAAACTTGTCTGGAGGTGGGACGTGGGATAATGTAGGGACAGAGGTGGCAGAGGACAAACTGGCTGCAGCTAAGCTAGCAGCCTGAACAGCGACTGCGGAAACATCCACAGCTGAGGTTGTGCGCTCAAGAGCAGCCAACCTACCCTGTTCATCTTCTATTTTACTAGCCAGACCCTGGCTCTAGTATTATGTTAGGGTCTGCGGAATGCACCAAATATAAGATGTAGAGAGGTGCGTTCGCAGCCCGCGGTCCACCGTGCAGGCGGAGCCTGCTGCTAGTAAGATGGAGCAAGAAGCAAACTCTGTTATCCCGAAGAGTTGCCAAAATAAACGCCGTAACGCGCTGTGGCAATATGTGCGAACTCTGTTATTCTACAGAGCAGCTAGAAGGAGTGCCGCAGCGCTATATGGCGATGTGTGCGAACTCAGTTAACACCACTGAGTCACAAAGTAAACACGCTAGGGCACTGTCTAGCGTTGAAAGTGAACCCTGTTGCGTCACAGAGCCGCTGAGACAAACTTCTGTGTCCTGTTAGGCACCCAGGTACACAGTTGACTGCTAAGCGAACATAGAAAATGTTCATGCGCTAATGTCCTTGTGGGAGTCACCCGCAATCTATGGCGTCTGAACGCCAGGCCCTGAATACAGCAATCAAACTCCTCACCAGTTATGCCGGTAATCTAAGGCATCTAAGTCACCGACCCTGACCAGCTAGCATACCAAGCTCCTCATCGATTAGGTCGGTATTGTAATGGCGTATTTCAGCCGCCCTAACCACACACGCGCATGACCATAATGGCGCAAAGCATATAACGGTTGATACTAGCGCACGGCCGTGCGGTAAGGACAATCTTTTATAGCAGTCACGAGAAAAAGACCTTCCAGGAAATACCAATGGGAAGCTGCTTCAGAACATCAACAGCTACAGGACCTTCCAGAATGACCAATAGGAGTGGCAGCTGTATGTGAGCATGCGATCAGGCATCTGCAGCGGAGGAGGAGGAGGAGGAGGGAAGCCTTGATGACAGTATGCCATTGCCTGCTCAGGGAACTGTCCTGGATGAGGTGGAGGAAGAAGAGGAAGAGGAGGAGGAGGAGGATGAGGGGGATGATTATTTTGGGGAGGATGATGCTTCTCAGGGGGCAAGAGAAAATGTTGGCTTGCCAAGGTCAGGTACAGGATTTGTGCGTGAATGGAGTGATGTGGATTTGGCAGAAAGTGCTCCTCCACCCACCACTTGTAGTGTATTATTGACACATGTGTGATTATGTCTTGTGGATCCTAAAAAGGGACCCTCGCATTGCCAAAATTTTGAAGGATGATGACTACTGGTTGGCCCGCATCCTCGATCCACACTATAAAGGCAAATTGCAGAACATCATGCCACCGGAGAACCTAGAGCTAATATTGGCGAACAAACCAGCAACTCTGGTAAACCATTTGTTAGAGGCATTTCCAGCACACAGCAGTGGTGCAGGTTCTACCACGAGCCATACTGGGAACATGGAAGAGGTGTTGTGGTGCACACAGCCGAAGTGCCGTTGGAGACAAGGGTTTCAGGACCATGTTGTGGACTGGTTTCTCGAGTACCGCTCAAATGACTGGCAATACTGAATCGATTGCAACAGACAGGAGTCAGCAGTTGTCAACTATGGTTCAAAGTTAAATCTCCTCCCCTATCAATGTTCTCCCTCGTTTGCCCTGCTGGTAGTGTGCTATCAGAAAGAGTCTTCAGTGCTGCTGGATCAATCCTGACCGAAAAAAGGACCCGGCTGTCGACCCAAAATGTAGGTGATATCACCTTCATTAAAATGAACCATGCCTTGGTTTCAAAGGATTTTGTACCACCTTCCCCTGATGACACATAGGTTGCCAGCAAAATGGCTCGCTTTGTGCTCCTCTTCCTCCGACTTCTCCAATTCCTCCATTTGCAGCTGCTGAACATCCAGCCTACACCTCAACACATGCCAGTTTTTCAACCTCCCTAACTGGGCTGTACCCTCCTCCAGCGCCGGCATCAGCACCTGGGGGGCCCACTTGCCGTCAGAGACACCGGCGTATTATGAGAGGCCCTGTGCCAGTGCCGGCACCTACGAGTGGGCCCCCCTGCTTGTTTAGGGCCCTAGCACTTGCAATACTTACCACTCCCTGCTCCACCGCTGTGACGTCTCCTGACAGTGACATTCAGGTCAGAGAGCGCGATTACGTCATGTCTGTACACCCTCTGCCTGAACAGTCCAAGTGCAGAGAGCTGGAAGATGGCGAGGCTGAGGAGTCCAGAGTAGAGCAGTGCCCAGCGAGGAGAGGTATTTAATTCTTTTTAATGTTTGGAGCAATTTATGGGGAGCATTATACACTGGAGAATTATATATGGGACCAATCATACACTTGAGCATCATAGATAGGGCCCATTATACACTGGAGCATTATATATGGGGCCCATCATACACTGGAGCATTATAAATGGGGCCCATCATACACTGGAGCATCATATACGGGGCCCATTATACACTGGAGCATCATATATGGGGCTCATCGTATACTAGAGCATCATATGGGGTTCATTATTTATGGGGCATCATATAGGGCCCTTTATATATGGAGCATCATATGGAGCAAATATGGGGCCTATTCTGTATGGAGCATTATATGGAGCCCATTCTGTATGGAGCAATATATGGGACTCATTATTC
This sequence comes from Oophaga sylvatica, assembly GCA_033576555.1. Lineage (NCBI taxonomy): Eukaryota > Metazoa > Chordata > Amphibia > Anura > Dendrobatidae > Oophaga > Oophaga sylvatica. Next base: position 754,080,941 of record JARQOD010000001.1, on the reverse strand, counting down.
TGTATGGAGCAATATATGTGGCTCATTATTCTGTATGGTGCACTATGTGGTGCCCAAAATACTGTATGGAGGACTATACTGTCCGGTTTTTGAGCTATTGTAGAATTTACAGTAGATATCACTCATGTAATGTAAGAAGTGAAGTATTTGGCATTGTAATATACTGTACCAATCTTTCTATGCCGTATCGGAGCATCATGAATTGTGGTATGTGTTAAAGGGGCCCACTGAGACTCTTTCGCCTGGGGCCCACTAAAGCCTGGAGCCAGCCTTGCCCCCCCAAAACTTTAGCCAAATAACCCCCAGTTTTCAATGTGTTACTATTATTATAAAGTAAATTAAGGTTGAGAAGCTTAAGTAATAAGAATTGATGTCGTTGTCATTGAAATGGGCACTGCTGGTGTGTTTACTGTCCTCCATTCACTGGCGACTGTTATTCCCAATTAACTTGCATTGGGGTCGGGTTTCGTTTTTGGCCGAACTTCGACTTTTGCCGTGAGCTAGTCGGCCGATCTCGTTCGACTCGACTTTTTGTAAAGTCGGATGGTCCGAAACCCGACTCGACCCTCCCGGAGGCAAAGTCGCTCATCTCTAGTGCTTAGTTTTTCTCCAGATAAGCTTTTACCTTTGTCTACTTTGACTAATAGGATATTAAGATTAGGCGTCCTCTTAAGGCTAGTATGATGGACCTGCAGGCTCCAGGGTCCATCCCTTTCAAGGGTCAGTCTCTGCCTACCAACACTGAATGTTTAAAAAATATTATTTTATTACTTAAGAAGACATTACTATAAGAAGCAATAAGGTTGCTTTAGTGGTTTAGATTAAGTTACAGTGGGTACAGAAAGTATTCAGACCCCTTTAAATTTTTTACTCTATGTTTCATTGCAGCCCTTTGGTAAATTCAAAAAAGTTCACTTTTTTCTCATTAATGTACACTCTGCACCCCATCTTGATGCAAAAAACAGAAATGTAGAATTCTTTGCAAATTTATTAAAAAAGAAAAACCGAAATATCACATGGTCATAAATATTCAGACCCTTTGCTCAGTATTGAGTAGAAGCACACTTTTGAACTAGTACAGCCACGAGTCTTCTTCAAAATAATGCAACAAGTTTTTTTACACCTGGATTTGGGTATCCTCTGCCATTCTTCCTTGCAGAGCATCTCCAGTTCCGTCAGGGTCTGTTTTGTTCTTTTACCCGGAACGGTTGATGAAGTTAAATAAACTTGCCTGGATGTTGCATGAAAACCGCCACCTGTGCCTACCTCAAGAGCAGCTGAGTGAGTACAGACCTCTACAATTTGTGCTAGATGCATGGCATGAAACCCAAGGGGCAGCAGAGGATGTCAAAGTGGCGGACACTTTATCCTGCTCACAGAAGCAGCAGTGCTGGGAGTTACAAAAGTGGAAGAAAGACCTGTTCTCAGAACTCCCAGAGTATATGAAGATTATAAAGCATGAGGTTCTGCCAGAGCCTCATGTTTGGGTCAACGTGAAAGCATATCGGATTCCTGAAGCTCATCAAGAGGTAATCTCGAAGGAGGTAAAGCAGATGCTGAGCCTGAGAGTCATCGAAGAGTCCAAAAGTGGCTGGTCCAGTCCAATAGTCTTGGTGTCAAAGCCAGATGGGGAATGGCGGTTTTGCAATGACTATACAAAGCTGATCAAAGTATCTAAGTGCGATTCTTTCCCAATGCCCCATGTCGATGAACTGATTGAGAGTCTAGGGCCGGCTCGATACACTTCTACCCTTGACCTCACAAAAGGGTATTGGCAAATTCCTATGTCCCAAGATGCCAAGGAAAGGACTGTCTTTTCAACGCCAGATGGGTGCTTCCATTATGCAAGGATGCCATTTGGGTTACAAGGCGCTCCAGCTACATTTCAGAGAGCCATGGACCGGATCCTGGCCCCACAAAAGGTACACTGTGGCCTACCTGGATGACATTGTAATCTTCAGCCAGGAGTGGGGGAGCCATCTGAACAAAGTGCAGGTGGTACTTGATGATGTGCGGAAGGCGGGGTTTTCTGTAAACCTGAAAAAATATGCCTTGGGAATGGAGGAAGTGTGATACTTGAGCTAAGTTGTAGGCAGGGATGAAAGAAATCCCCAGATAAATAAAGTTGAGGCGTTCTTTCAACTAAGCAGGTCAGGACGTCCCTGGGCATTGTGGCCTGTTTCCACCAATTTATCCCAAACTTCGCCATTGTAGCTGCCTATCTGACAAACCTCCTTAAAGGGACAGAGTTGTCTATGGCTTTGTCGTCTCCAGAAGCTGAGACGGCCTTCCAATGCTGGTAGCACCCAATTTCTTCAAGGAGTTTGTGGTCCTGATGGACAAGTCAAATGTAGTCTGGGTGCTGTCTTATCTCAAGAGGTGAATGGGGAAGAGCACCCCATCATGTATCTTAGCTGAAAGTTGTCATCCTGCAAGAAAATCTATTCCATAGTGGAGATGGAATGTTTAGCCATCAAGTGGGCGTTGGACACTCTAAGGTATTACCTCTTGGGTAGGAAGTTCAGGCTGGTGTCAGACAATGCACCACTGAAGTGGATGAAGTAGAAAAAAGGGAACAATGCCCGAGTGACTAGGTGGTTCCTAGCATTTCAGGATTTTAACTTCCATGAGGAGCATAGGTCAGGGAAACTGCATGGCAATGCTGACGCTCTGTCGAGAGTCCACTGCTTTTTGGCGAAAGTTGCCAAGCTCCCCGGCTTTGGGCAGAGGGAGAGGGTAAAAAAGAAAGTCGCTGGACAAGTCCTTGAGGGGAGATATGTGTCATCACGGCTGTTAAGGTACAGCCACACTAAGCTATCCGCTAGCGATCTCGTTAGCGTTGCATACTAATGAGATCGCTAGCGGATTGTTCTATACGCTTTAATGCGGCCACATTTAGCGATATAGTTACCGACGCTATCGCCGTTAGCGATCTTCTTAACGACTTAGCGGTACAAAAGTACCGCTAAATCGCTAAGAAAAGGTGCCACACAGCGATTAGATACTTACCCAGGGGAGCGCCGACGAGAAAATAGGGTCCGGAACGATTCCAGGACGAGCGAGATCACAGCAGGAAGCTCGTCGCTGGAAGCTGCCGCACTGAACAATATCGCTAACGGGATCGCTAAATAGTGACGTTTTTTAGCGATCCCGTTAGCGATATTGTTTAGTGTGGCATACCCTTTAGCTGCGGTGAGTGAGATCGGAAGTATGCTAAAGCATATAAGTGCTGAAAGAGTTATTTGGGCCATTCCAGGGCAAGGTTTTAGGAGCAGTCAGAGATGGGTGGGAATGACCGCTTACATATCCCAGTCCCAGGGGCATGTTTTGGAGGTCAAGTCGCTCATTCTGGTTCTGTGGCTGGAGGTTGGAAACCTCCAGTGTGTGTTGCTAAAGACACTGACCTGAGTGGGCGGAACCGCAGTGCTATATGGACTATTTACTTGCAGTTCGTGTTCGCCTTCAGTGTATGCACTAAAGGCACTGACCTGAATGGGAGAACCCGCAATGCCATATGTACGATTTGATTTCAGTTTGTTTTTACTTGTGCCTGACAAGACTCTGTTTTGTTTTGCCACCCAGAGCGGTTATGAGTTAAATAAACTTGCCTGAACTTTGCATGAAAACCACCTCCTGTGCCTCCCTCAAGAGCAGCTGAGTGAGTACAGACCTCTGCAATATATATACTGTACATATAAACATAAATATTAAAAAAGAAAAACTGAAATATCACATGGTCATAAGTATTCAATCCTTTGCTCAGACACTCATATTTAAGTCACATGCTGCCCATTTCCTTGTGATCCTCCATTAGATGATTCTACTCCTTCATTGAAATCCAGCTGTGTTTAATTAAACTGATAGGACTTATTTTATAAAGGCACATACTTGTCTTTATAAGACCTCACAGCTCACAGTGCATGTCAGACCAAATGAGAATCATGAGCTCAAAGGAACTGGCCAAGGAGCTCAGAGACAGAATTGTGGCAAGGCACACATCTGGCTAAGGTTACAAAAGAATTTCTGCTGTACTCAAGGTTCCTAAGAGCACAGTGGCCTCCATAATCCTTAAATGGAAGAAGATTGGGACCACCAGAAGTCTTCCTAGACCAGGCCATCAAGCCAAACTGAGCAATCGTGAGAGAAGAGCCTTGGTGAGAGAGGTAAAGAAGAACCCCAAGATCACTCTGGCTGAGTTCCACAGATAAACAGGCACAAAAAAAACAAATATCCAAAAATGAAATAAAAAATCTTTTTGCAAAAATGCATGAAGGTAGTAAAAATAATAAGGGTATTTAGTAAACATAATTTTGATCAAAATAATGTACAAGCCATCCCGCCACGTCAAGGCAACCCTCTGTGGGACAGTCCTACTCTAATATTGAAAACCTTTCCACTTGTCAAGTGACTTAAATGTGAACAAGGGCAGAGGGACTGAACCCACCAGTTGAAGCTCCGGCCAGACAGGATGGATTTTCTCAACTCAGAAAACAGGGCGGTCACACCCTTATATGCACGGAATGCACTATGAACTACATAGAAAACTAGATCTGAACTGAAAAAGTAAGTTAATGTGTATGCAAAATGTAAATGCATATTAACACATGACCATTACACAGAAAAACAGGCACAAAAAAAACAAATATCCAAAAATGAAATAAAAAATCTTTTTGCAAAAATGCATGAAGGTAGTAAAAATAATAAGGGTATTTAGTAAACATAATTTTGATCAAAATAATGTACAAGCCATCCCGCCACGTCAAGGCAACCCTCTGTGGGACAGTCCTACTCTAATATTGAAAACCTTTCCACTTGTCAAGTGACTTAAATGTGAACAAGGGCAGAGGGACTGAACCCACCAGTTGAAGCTCCGGCCAGACAGGATGGATTTTCTCAACTCAGAAAACAGGGCGGTCACACCCTTATATGCACGGAATGCACTATGAACTACATAGAAAACTAGATCTGAACTGAAAAAGTAAGTTAATGTGTATGCAAAATGTAAATGCATATTAACACATGACCATTACACAGAAAAACAGGCACAAAAAAAAACAAATATCCAAAAATGAAATAAAAAATCTTTTTGCAAAAATGCATGAAGGTAGTAAAAATAATAAGGGTATTTAGTAAACATAATTTTGATCAAAATAATGTACAAGCCATCCCGCCACGTCAAGGCAACCCTCTGTGGGACAGTCCTACTCTAATATTGAAAACCTTTCCACTTGTCAAGTGACTTAAATGTGAACAAGGGCAGAGGGACTGAACCCACCAGTTGAAGCTCCGGCCAGACAGGATGGATTTTCTCAACTCAGAAAACAGGGGGTCACACCCTTATATGCACGGAATGCACTATGAACTACATAGAAAACTAGATCTGAACTGAAAAAGTAAGTTAATGTGTATGCAAAATGTAAATGCATATTAACACATGACCATTACACAGAAAAACAGGCACAAAAAAAAAAAATATCCAAAATGAAATAAAAAATCTTTTTGCAAAAATGCATGAAGGTAGTAAAAATAATAAGGGTATTTAGTAAACATAATTTGATCAAAATAATGTACAAGCCATCCCGCCACGTCAAGGCAACCCTCTGTGGGACAGTCCTACTCTAATATTGAAAACCTTTCCACTTGTCAAGTGACTTAAATGTGAACAAGGGCAGAGGGACTGAACCCACCAGTTGAAGCTCCGGCCAGACAGGATGGATTTTCTCAACTCAGAAAACAGGGCGGTCACACCCTTATATGCACGGAATGCACTATGAACTACATAGAAAACTAGATCTGAACTGAAAAAGTAAGTTAATGTGTATGCAAAATGTAAATGCATATTAACACATGACTATTACACAGAAAAACAGGCACAAAAAAAACAAATATCCAAAAATGAAATAAAAAATCTTTTTGCAAAAATGCATGAAGGTAGTAAAAATAATAAGGGTATTTAGTAAACATAATTTTGATCAAAATAATGTACAAGCCATCCCGCCACGTCAAGGCAACCCTCTGTGGGACAGTCCTACTCTAATATTGAAAACCTTTCCACTTGTCAAGTGACTTAAATGTGAACAAGGGCAGAGGGACTGAACCCACCAGTTGAAGCTCCGGCCAGACAGGATGGATTTTCTCAACTCAGAAAACAGGGCGGTCACACCCTTATATGCACGGAATGCACTATGAACTACATAGAAAACTAGATCTGAACTGAAAAAGTAAGTTAATGTGTATGCAAAATGTAAATGCATATTAACACATGACCATTACACAGAAAAACAGGCACAAAAAAAACAAATATCCAAAAATGAAATAAAAAATCTTTTTGCAAAAATGCATGAAGGTAGTAAAAATAATAAGGGTATTTAGTAAACATAATTTTGATCAAAATAATGTACAAGCCATCCCGCCACGTCAAGGCGACCCTCTGTGGGACAGTCCTACTCTAATATTGAAAACCTTTCCACTTGTCAAGTGACTTAAATGTGAACAAGGGCAGAGGGACTGAACCCACCAGTTGAAGCTCCGGCCAGACAGGATGGATTTTCTCAACTCAGAAAACAGGGCGGTCACACCCTTATATGCACGGAATGCACTATGAACTACATAGAAAACTAGATCTGAACTGAAAAAGTAAGTTAATGTGTATGCAAAATGTAAATGCATATTAACACATGACCATTACACAGAAAAACAGGCACAAAAAAAACAAATATCCAAAATGAAATAAAAATCTTTTTGCAAAATGCATGAAGGTAGTAAAAATAATAAGGTATTTAGTAAACATAATTTTGATCAAAATAATGTACAAGCCATCCCCCACGTCAAGGCAACCCTCTGTGGACAGTCCTACTCTAATATTGAAAACCTTTCCACTTGTCAAGTGACTTAAATGTGAACAAGGGCAGAGGACTGAACCCACCAGTTGAAGCTCCGCCAGACAGGATGGATTTTCTCAACTCAGAAAACAGGCGGTCAACCCTTATATGCACGAATGCACTATGAACTACATAGAAAACTAGATCTGAACTGAAAAAGTAAGTAATGTGTATGCAAATGTAAATGCATATTAACACATGACCATTACACAGAAAAACAGGCACAAAAAAAACAAATATCCAAAAATGAAATAAAAAATCTTTTGCAAAAATGCATGAAGGTAGTAAAAAAATAAGGTATTTAGTAACATAATTTTGATCAAAATAATGTACAAGCCATCCGCCACGTCAAGGCAACCCTCTGTGGGACAGTCCTACCTAATATGAAAACTTTCCACTTGTCAAGTGACTTAAATGTGAACAAGGGCAGAGGACTGAACCCACCATTGAAGCTCCGCCAGACAGGATGATTTTCTCAACTCAGAAAACAGGGCGGTCACACCCTTATATGCACGAATGCACTATGAACTACATAGAAAACTAGATCTGAACTGAAAAAGTAAGTAATGTGTATGCAAAATGTAAATCATATTAACAAGACCATTACACAGAAAAACAGGCACAAAAAAAACATATCCAAAATGAAAAAAAAAATCTTTGCAAAAATCATGAAGTATAAAATAATGTAAACATCGATCACAATATATGCACAATGCACTATGAACTCAGAACTAGATCTGAACTGAAAAGTAATTAATGTTATGCAAAATGTAACAATACACATGACCAACCACAAAACAGGCCAAAAAACAAATATCCAAAAAATAAAAATCTTTTGCAAAATGCATGAAGTAGTAAAATATAGGATTTAGTAAAATAATTTTGATCAAAAATGTAAACATGCCAGTCAACACCCTGACATTACCAAAAAACCCACAAAATACAATGTAAAAAGAATGAACCCACCAGTTGAAGCTCCGGCCAGACAGGATGGATTTTCTCAACTCAGAAAACAGGGCGGTCACACCCTTATATGCACGGAATGCACTATGAACTACATAGAAAACTAGATCTGAACTGAAAAGTAAGTTAATGTGTATGCAAAATGTAAATGCATATTAACACATGACCATTACACAGAAAAACAGGCACAAAAAAAACAAATATCCAAAAATGAAATAAAAAATCTTTTTGCAAAAATGCATGAAGGTAGTAAAAATAATAAGGGTATTTAGTAAACATAATTTTGATCAAAATAATGTACAAGCCATCCCGCCACGTCAAGGCAACCCTCTGTGGGACAGTCCTACTCTAATATTGAAAACCTTTCCACTTGTCAAGTGACTTAAATGTGAACAAGGGCAGAGGGACTGAACCCACCAGTTGAAGCTCCGGCCAGACAGGATGGATTTTCTCAACTCAGAAAACAGGGCGGTCACACCCTTATATGCACGGAATGCACTATGAACTACATAGAAAACTAGATCTGAACTGAAAAAGTAAGTTAATGTGTATGCAAAATGTAAATGCATATTAACACATGACCATTACACAGAAAAACAGGCACAAAAAAAACAAATATCCAAAAATGAAATAAAAAATCTTTTTGCAAAAATGCATGAAGGTAGTAAAAATAATAAGGGTATTTAGTAAACATAATTTGATCAAAATAATGTACAAGCCATCCCGCCACGTCAAGGCAACCCTCTGTGGGACAGTCCTACTCTAATATTGAAAACCTTTCCACTTGTCAAGTGACTTAAATGTGAACAAGGGCAGAGGGACTGAACCCACCAGTTGAAGCTCCGGCCAGACAGGATGGATTTTCTCAACTCAGAAAACAGGGCGGTCACACCCTTATATGCACGGAATGCACTATGAACTACATAGAAAACTAGATCTGAACTGAAAAAGTAAGTTAATGTGTATGCAAAATGTAAATGCATATTAACACATGACCATTACACAGAAAAAACAGGCACAAAAAAAACAAATATCCAAAAATGAAATAAAAAATCTTTTTGCAAAAATGCATGAAGGTAGTAAAAATAATAAGGGTATTTAGTAAACATAATTTTGATCAAAATAATGTACAAGCCATCCCGCCACGTGCATACACATTAACTTACTTTTTCAGTTCAGATCTAGTTTTCTATGAGTTCCACAGATGTAGTAGGGAGATGGGAGAAAAATCCACAAAGTCAGCTATCACTTCAGCCTTCCACCAGTTGGGCCTTTATGGCAAAGTGGCTCAACCGAAGCCTCTCCTCAGTGCAAGACATATGCAAGCCTGCATAGAGTTTGCTTAAAACACATGAAGGACTCCCAGACTATGAACAATAAGATTTTCTGCTTTGATAAAACAAAGATAGAACTTTTTGGTGGTAATTCTAAGCAGCATGTGTGGAGAAAACCAGGCACTGCTCATCACCTGCCCAAAACAATCCCAAAAGTGAAACATGGTGGTGGCAGCATCATGCTATGGGGCTGTTTTTCAGCTGCAGGGACAGGACAACTGGTTGCAATTGAAGGAAACCTGAATGCTGCCAAGTACAGAGAAATCCTGGATGAAAACCTCTTCCAGAGTGCTCTGGACCTCAGACTTGGCCGAAGGTTCCCCTTCCAATAAGACACTGACCCTAAGCACACAATTAAAATAACAAAGGAGTGGCTTCAGAATAACTCTGTAACCATTCTTAACTGGCCCAGCAAGAGCTCTTACCTAAACCCAAATGAGCATCTCTGGCGAGACCTGAAAATAGCAGTCCACCAACGTTCACCATCCAACCTAACGTAACTGGAGAGGATCTGCAAGGAAGAAAGGCAGAGGATCCCCAAATCCAGGTGTGAAAAACTTGTTGCATCATTCCCAAGAAGACTCATGGCTGTACTAGCTCAAAGGGGTGTTTCTACTCAATACTGAGCAAAAGGTCTGAATACTTATGATGTGGTATTTAAATTTTTCTTTTTTAATTTGCAACAATATCTACATTTCTGTTTTTTTTTCAGTCAAGATAGGGTACAGAGTGTACATTAATGAGGAAACAAAATGAACTTTTTTGAATTTACCAAATGGCTGTCGCGTTCTCTGCAGCCCCCCTGCTTCTCCCAAGGTCTCTGGCGCCTGTGTTCAACGGTCACATGAAACCGCTCATTAAAGTCACGAATATGAGCATATTCATGACTTTAATGAGCGGTACCAGGTGACCGATGAAGTTAGGAATAGCTGCCGTAGACCATAGGAGAAGAGCAGGGGCTGCAGAGACCGCGCCAGGAGGGGGTAAGCATATGCGATATTCACCTGTCCTTGTTCCACCGCTGCTCGCCACTCTCTCATCTGCGTCCTCTGCCTGAGCATTCACTGACAGAGGACCCGGAAGACAGCGGCGCGCAGCGGAGGAACGGGGACAGGTGAATATCGCAGGTGCCAGGGGCCTGAGCCAGCGGTGACACCGGCACCTGTCCCCCAGTGACGACATGTGAGTATGTCTTTTTTTATTATTATTATTCGCAGCAGCAGCATATGGGGCATAATCTATGGAGCATCTTATGGGGCATAATCTATGGGGCATCTTATGGGGGCATAATCTATGGGGCAGCATATGGGGCATAATATATGGAGCATCATATGAGGGCATAATCTATGGGGCATCATATGGGGCATAATCTATGGTGCAGAATATGGGGGCATAATCTATGGGGCATATTATGGGGGCATAATCTATGGAGCATCTTATGGGGGCATAATCTATGGGGCAGCATATGGGGCATAATATATGGAGCATCATATGGGGCATAATCTATGGAGCATCATATGGGGCATAATGTATGGGGCAGCATATGGGGCACAATCTATGGGGCAGCATATGTGGCATAATATATGGGGCAGCATATGGGCATAATGTATGGGGCAGCATATGGGGCATAATATATGGAGCATCATATGGGGATAATATACAGAACATCTTATGGGTCAGCATATGGGGGCATAATCTATGGAGCATCATATGGGGCATAATCTATGAAGCATCTTATGGGGCCATAACCTTTGTGCAGCATTATATGGGGCATATTTTACATGGAGCATCTTATGCTGCCATCATGAACTGTATGGAGCATTATATGGGGATCCTGATTCAATATGGCTATTCAAAAACATTTAACCTACTTTAATTTTACTTGAATACTTTTCTCATTGAATATTTTGTACTGTACAAAGTTGAATGTGCTGACAACAACATCACACAAAAATCATCAATGGAAATCAAATTTATTAACCAATGGAGACCTGGATTTGGAATCAAGCACAAAATTAAAGTGGAATGTAATGTCCTTAACACAAGCTAAAATGATGCTCAGTAGTGTATGTGGCCTCCACGTGCCTATATGACCTCCCTGTGCTTATATGACCTCCCTACAATGCTGGGCATGCTCCTGATGAGTTGACAAATGGTCTCCTTAGGGATCTCCTCCCAGACCTGGACTAAAGCATCCCCCAAATCCTGGACAGTCTGTGGTGCAACGTGATGTTGTTGGATGGAGCGAGACATGATGTCCCAGATGTGCTCAATCAGATTCAGGTCTGGGAAACGAGCGGGGCAGTCCATAGCTTCAATGCCTTCATCTTGCAGGAACTGCTGACACACTCCAGCCACATGAGTTCTGGCATTGTATTGCATTAGAAGGAACCCAGGGCAAACCGCACCAGCATATGGTCTCACAAGGGGTCTGATCTCATCTCGGTACATAATAGAAATGAGGCTACCTCTGGTGAGCACATGGAGGACTGTGCGGCCCTCCAAAGAAATGCCACCACACACCATTACTGACCCACTAAAGGATGTGGCAGGCAGCAGATCGTTGTCCTCGGTGTCTCCTGACTCTGTCACGTCTGTCACATGTGCTCAGTGTGAACCTGTTTTCAGCTGTGAAGAGCAATGGGCGCCAGTGGCAAATTTGCCAATCATAGTGCTCTGTGGCAAATGCCAAGCGTCCAGCATGATGTTTGGCTGTGAGCACAACCCCCATCTTTGGACGTCGGGCACTCAGACCATCCTCATGGAGTCGTTTTCTAATCGTTTGTGCAGACACATGCACATTTGTGACCTGCTGGATGTCATTTTGCAGAGCTCTGGCAGTTCTCCTCCTGTTCCTTCTTGCATAAATGCAGAGGTAGCAGTCCTGCTGCTGGGTTGTTGCCCTTTTACGGCCCTCTCCATGTCTCCTGATGTACTGGCCAGTCTCCTGGTAGCGCCTCCAGCCTCTGGACACTACGCTGACAGATACAGCAAACCTTCTTGCCACAGCTCGCATTGATATGCCATACTGGATAAACTGCACTACCTGAGCCACTTGTGTGGGTTGTGGAGTCCGTCTCATGCCACAAGAGTGTGAAAGTACCACCAACTTTCAAAAGTGACAAAAACATCAGCCAGAAAGCATTGGTACTGAGATGTGGTCTGTGGTTCCCACCTGCAGAACCACTCCTTTATTGAGTTTGTCTTGATAATTGCCAGTAGAGTTGAGCGATACTTTCCGATATCCTAAAGTATCGGAATCGGAATGGTATCGCCGATATCACTAAAATATCGGCGATACCCGATACCGATACCGAAAGTCCCATGTAAGTCTATGGGAACAAAATATCGCAACTAAAAAAACCTTTATTTCCTTGTAAACACTAAATATACACACATAGAATACATATATATATATATATATACATGTCATTGTGACATATATATATACATATATGTATAGTTTATACACTTCTACATAGTAAAATATCCTTTGATTCAATTGCCGGGTAAAGCCGGCTTCAGTGAAAAGACAGAAGCACCCGACATGAAATGACACTTGGTGTACATAGGGTTAACCATGTCTTTTCATGTCGTTTGCTATCTGATTTGCACAAACAATTAAATCAGACTATGTGTGCAAAATTTCACACCTGTAGGGGTTAATTAAAGGTGTAAATTCGTTGTAAAAAAACGGACTTTTTTGCTACGAATTTACACCTTTAATTAACCCCTACAGGTGTGAAATTTTGCACACATAGTCTGATTTAATTGTTTGTGCAAATTAGATAGCAAAGGACATGAAAAGACATGGTTAACCCTATGTACACCAAGTGTCATTTCATGTCGGGTTCTGCATTTTCACAAAAGCCGGCAATTGAATTAGCGGCTATTATACTATGTAGAAGTGTATGAACTACAAATATAAATATATATATATATGTGTCACAAATTCAATGACATGTATATATATATATGAGGTGTAAAATTGCTGAAAAAAAATGCGTGGGCTCCTGCCCTATTTTCGCAACCAGACAGACAAAGCCAGTGAGTGGGGGCAGATAATAATAGCCCAGAGAGGGACCATTATTTTTGCCCCCCCCGGCTACTAACATCTGCCCCCAGACACCCCAGGAAAGACAAATCTATAATTAGATTCGCCCTTTCTGGCACTTTGCCCGTCTATTCCCATTGCCCTGTAGCGGTGGCGAATGGGTTAATATGGGGTTAAAGCCACCTTGCTATTGAAAGGTGACCTTAAGCCAGGTTAATAATTGAGAGCTGTCAATTAGACAACTATCAATTATTAATCCTATTGCATGAAATAAAAATAAAACACACACACTTTAATTAAAAATCATTTTAATGAAATAAAGACACATGTTTTTGACCATCTTTTATTTTACTGCAAAAACCATTTCCTGTAATAAAAATAAAATAAAAAAGCAAAATTATTCTTACCTATCCCATGCACAGTCAGGTCCCACGGTGTAATCCTTCAGAAAGGGTTAATGTTTACTGCAGGGACCGCAGCTAATGCTGCAGCCTCACAGTAAACCCCAAATGAATGAGTTCCTCTCCTGCCTGACAGGAGAGTAAAGGCTGGGTGTCACATAACGATACACCAGCGATCCCGACAACGATATGCACTTGTCAGGATCGCTGGTGTATCGCTACATGATCGCTGCTGAGCTGCCAAACAGGCAGCTCAGGCAGCGATCTGGGACAGCGACACTGCGGGTAACATCGCTTAAGGGCCCGTCTCACATAGCGATATCGCTACCGAGATCGCTGCTGAGTCACTAGTTTTGTGACGCAGCAGCGAGCTCACCAGCGATATCGCTGTGTGTGACATTCAGCGACGATCAGCCCCCTGCCGGGTATCGCTGATCGTCGCAGAAATGTCAGGACCTTTTTTTGATCGCTGGTTTCCCTCTGACAGGCACGCATCGCTGCGTGTGACAGGCGGGAGACCAGCGATCCGCTGGTAACCAAGGTACACAGCGGGTTTCCAGGCACCGCGCAGCGCTTGGAAACCCGCTGTGTACCTTGGATACCAGCTCCCTGCATCAGGGCGCTGGTATCCAAGGTACACAGCGGGTTTCTAGGCACAGCCCACGCCTGGAAACCCGCTGTGTACCTTGGTTACCAGCGGATCGCTGGTCTCCCGCCTGTCACACGCAGCGATGTGTGCCTGTCAGCGGGAAACCAGCGATCAAAAAAAGGTCCTGACATTTCAGCGACGATCAGCGATACCCGGCAGGGGGGCTGATCGTCGCTGAATGTCACACACAGCGATATCGCTGGTGAGCTCGCTGCTGCGTCACAAAACTAGTGACTCAGCAGCGATCTCGGTAGCGATATCGCTATTTGAGACGGGCCCTTAAGTGGAAAGCTTAATTGATTGCTTTCCACTTTCACTTCAGGTCAGCCAGGGACACAATCAGTGACGTCAGAGGGAACTGATTAACAAAAATAGGGGTTCCCTTCGAAATAAAAATGGCGTGGGGTCCCCCCTATTTTTGTTAACCAGCCAGATGAAGCAGACCGCTGAGGCCTGGATTTTCAGGCTGTTAAGGAGCCAAGATCCATGGACCTTGCCAGCCTGATAATACCAGGCCACAGCAGTCTGCATATCTTGGCTGATTAACAAAAATAGGGGATCCCCTCGAAAAAAATTGGCGTGGGGTCCCCCCTATTTTTGTTAACCAGCCAGATGAAGCAGACCGCTGAGGCCTGGATTTTCAGGCTGTTAAGGAGCCAAGATCCATGGACCTTGCCAGCCTGATAATACCAGGCCACAGCAGTCTGCATATCTTGGCTGATTAACAAAAATAGGGGATCCCCTCGAAAAAAATTGGCGTGGGGTCCCCCCTATTTTTGTTAACCAGCCAGATGAAGCAGACCGCTGAGGCCTGGTTTTTCAGGCTGGTAAGGATCCAATATCCATGGACCTTGCAAGCCTGATAATACCAGGCCACAGCAGTCTGCTTAGCTTGGCTGGTTAACAAAAATAGGGGATCCCCTCGAAAAAAAAAACGGCGTGGGGATCCCCCCTATTTTTGTTAACCAGCCAAGTAAAATGCAGACTGCTGCGGCCTGGTATTAAAAGACTGTCAAGGCCCATGGATTTTGGCCCTCAACAGCCTGATAATACCAGGCTACAGCAGCCCCACATTTGGCGCATCAAAAGATGTGCCAATTGTGGCACTTTACCCGGCTCTTCCCACTTGCCCTGTAGCGGTGGCAAGTGGCGTAATAAGGGGTTAATGTCACCGTTGATTGCACGGTGACAATAAGCCCGGTTAATAATGGAGAGGCGTCAATAAGACACCGATCCATTATTAATCCCAAAGTTATTAAATGTATAAAAAAAAGACAAAGCAAGAAAAAAGTATTTTAATGAAATAAAAGAGACAACACAGTTTTCATTAATTTTATTACTCTCTCATTCCTGCGACGCCATCGATCTCCTGTAAAAAAAGAAAAAAAACAAACCAACAGTATACCACCTGTCCGACGCAGTCCATAACGACAGTCCCACGACGATCCAACTCTGCTACATCGCAATGACAGGCAGAGCCTGTCATCGCGACGCAGCACAGCTGATTACCTGCTTCCCCGGCGGTGACGTCATCGGACTGACTGCTTTACGGCCGCGATTACCCAGCAGTCACTGCAGTTATCGCGAGAAACTGCATGTGACCGCCGGGGAAAGAAGATTGCGGCCATGAAGCAGTGCAGGACGTGACCGCCGGAGATCTTCTGCCGGGTAAGTGCCGCTGACTCCTGACAGACCCGACCGACGGACACTGACAGTGACAGTGACATCCCGATTCCGGTATCCGATAAGACGAAAATATCGGAACTCGGAATCGGAATTCCGATACAGCTAATATCGGCCGATACCCGATATTTGCAGTATCGGAATGCTCAACACTAATTGCCAGTAATTTCAATCTGTTGTCTATCCATTTGCACAACAGCATGTGAAATTGATTGTCAATCAGTGTTGCTTCCTAAGTGGACAGTTTGATTTTACAGAAGTTTGATTTACTTGGAGTTATATTCTGTTGTTTAAGTGTTTCCTTTTTTTTTTTGAGCAGTGTATTTATATAATATATATATATATATATATATATACACATATATGTATGTGTTTTATACTATATATGCATTATGTGTACTTTGAGTATGTAAGTTCACAATTTGCTGCGGAGTCTTGCAGAATATCTGATATGATTGGATTTGTAATGCCTATTAGTGAGTTATGAAAAAATTGGTTTGGAGATAATGACATTATTAAGCACTGAGTAGGCTCATACATTTTGAGGAATTATTGTTGCCACTGTTGATGAACACGAATGACAGTCAGAAATACAAGGGAAATATGAGGCCAACTGCTGTCTATTTTTTCCTACAAACCTGACAGATGTTGTTGTTGCATTTTGATTATTAGTAGATAATTTACTGGGGATAATGCTCACATATAAATTAATCAAAAAATATATCACACTTAGATCTACATAGTATCCTAGTTTTAGCTACTTTGTTGTCATGGCTATGAGAAATGAGGAGGTATTCAGGTAGAAAGATTTTAACCACTTAGCAGCAGAAGCCAATTTTCATCTTCCTGACAATGCAACAATTTTTAAAAATTGACATGTGCCTCTTTACATGCTTTTTCCAATCCCAGTGATTCTGAGAGTGTTCTTTTGTGACACATTGTACTTCGTGAATGTAGTGAATTAAATTGATAAAATTTACATTTATTTCTAAAAATTTTGGAAATTAGAAAAAAATATATAATTTGCAAATTTCAAACTTTAAAATGTTATTCCTTAATAACAAATAGTCAAAATAGATAATACATAACATTTCTCATATTTCCAATTTACATCAGCATCACATCATTTTTGAAGCTCTGTTTTATTTTGATAAGAAATTAGAAGTGTCAAACAGAGATAAGAGAACCTTTTGATGTTCAATTCGGCGACCTTTTATATGTTCGCCGACTTGTTTGACAAACGGTTGGATGAAGATAACCGAATGTCAAACCTCACATCACCCCTCCCCTCCAGCACCTTTTCAGGCACATGACAGATGATCTGATCTGTCATGTGCCCCTAACAGCTGTGGGTGGAATCGTGATCCACCCGTGACTGTTAACATGTTATTGAGTTTTGACAGCGGCATTTACCATGCATGCGCAGGAAGCGTGTCATAAACCATGCCCATCGATGCCCCTGTCACATGACTGTGGGGCACTGATGGGTTGGCATGTCAACTCGGGGTCTACAAGAGACCACTGTGGTTGCCATTGCTGAACTAACAGATGACAGCGTGAGATCAAAGCTGTGACCACAGGTAAAAGTTTACCTCCAGTCACAGGTGTTGGCTGATGTGACTGCTGCTCCCATCAGAGTACACCTGCTGCCCCTGATATCAGCTATAGCAAGTTCTGCTGATGGGAGTATTAATTGGTCAGCACCTGGGCTATAAATAAATGAAAAAAAATGAAGTGGATTCCCCTGTACTTTTGATAACCAGCCAGGCAAAACTACCAACAGCGGGATGAAACCCTCAGCTGTCAGCATTAGCAAGGCTGGTTATCAAGAATAGAGGGGTCAATGCCATTTTTTAAATTTTTTAAATTAATAATTTTAAAAAACTGCTTGGGGTCCCCCCCATTTTTGACAACCAGCAAAGCTAAAGGTGACAGCTGTGGCTGGTATTCTCAGGCTGGTAAGAGACCAAGGATTTTTGCCCCATTAGCCTAAAAACAGCAGCCCGCAGCCACCCCCGTAAAGGCACGTGAATTAGATGCGCCAATTCTTGCACTTTGCCTGGCTCTTCCCATTTGCCCTGGTGGGGTTACAAGTGGGCTAATAGTTGGGGAGTTGATGTCACCTTTGTATTGTCAGGTGACATCAAGCCCAGATGTTAGTAATGGATAGGCGTCTTTGAGACACCCTCATTACTAACTCTATTGACATATTGTATGAAAAACACGCACCTAGAATAAAGTCCTCTAATTGAAAGAATGACAAAGACTCCTTTCATGAAACTAAATTAATCCATACTTACGTCATCACCCAGTCAACAGAAGCCATGGTCTCCTGTAACAGAATTAAAATAATAAATAATAATGTCAAAGTTCTCATGCTAGTGGTGCTGTCAGAAAGGTCCTGGGAGTTCACAGCCAGTGAACTCAGTTCAAGTCACTGGTGTCAGCGCGAGTGCCGATTGCTGAGGTAAGTGAGTTGAACTGATTTAATTGGCTGTGAACTCTGTTGACCTTTCTGATGGCACCGTGAGCATGCAAACTTTCACACGCTCGCGGTGATGTCAGTCAGATCATAGAAGTTCATACACTAAACAGCTGTAGCATACACCACTCAGTGTCTCTGCTGGATGACAGGTTGTATAGCCGCATCATGCAACAATGCAGCCTGCCATCTAGATGTAGCAGAGCTAGAACAGTCACGGGACAAATGGATTATTATCTTATTATTTTAATTCTCTTACAGAAGACAATGGCTTCACTGGAATGGGTGATGACGTGAGTATGGTTTAATTAAGATTGATTAAAGGAATCTGCGTTATTATCTCAATTAAAGGACTTTATTCTGGGTGTGTGTTTTATACAATATGCCATTGAGTTAAGCAATGTGGGCATCTTATATTCACCTCTCCCTTACTAACCCCTGGGCTTGATGTCACCTGACAATACAAAGGTGACATCAACCCTACAAATATAAACCCCACTTGCAATCATCATAGGGCAAGTGAGAAGACCCTGGCAAAGTGCCATAATTGGTGCATGTAATAGATGTGCATTTTCTGGGATGGCTGTGGGCTGTTTTTTTTTTTGGCTGGTGGGGCCAATATTTATGGCCCCTTACCAGCCTGGGATTGCCAGCCCCCAGCTATCCCCAAGCCATTTTTTTAAATTATTTACTTAAATAATGAAAAAATCGGCATGTGGACCCCTCTATTCTTGATAACCAGCCTTGCTAAAGCTGACAGCTCAGAGTTGCAGCCCACAGCTGTCAGTTTTGCCAGGCTGGTTATCAAAAATACAGGGGAAACCCATATCATTTTATTATTATTATTATTATTTATTTATTCATAGTCCAGTTATTTATTTATAGCGCACTAATACTCCCATCAGCCGCCGCTTGCTCTCGCTGTTAACAGTTGAATACAACCTTCCACATTGTCTCCTGCTAGTGCTGATCATAGTGCAAGCAGGGGACTGTGATGTGGGCTGTCTTCACTTCTGCATCTGGCACTGGGCAACAGTGCAAACACTACCACTGATTCCCAGGTGCTTATATGTCTCACACTGATGACACAAGGATGTTATCCGTGAGTCATCAGTGTGCATGTGTGCAGGATGTTTTGTGGCTAATGCTGCTACTGGAAACACTGACATCTGAAAGAGCCCTTAGTGAACTCGGTCATTTGCCAAACTTTGGACGGCTTTTATCGATTTTTAGGTAAAATGCTCTGGAATCCGAACATGAATCCAAATGTGCAATGTTAGTGCCAAATTTGAGATCAGAGAACGTTTTCCGAACAAGTTCACTCATCTCTACTGTTAAATGTTTAGCAGCAACTTCTATATATTTTTTTACAAACCTATTAAGATTTGAAGCGATTTTGAGTGGCCTTTATGTCAGAAAATCCACAAAAGTGATACCATCTTAAAATTTCACCCTTTGAAGTACTCAACACAACATTCAAGAAGTTGATTAAACCTTCATGTGATTGACAGGAATTAATGCAAAGTAGACTTAAAAAATGAAAACTTGCATTCTTTTAACTAAACTGTTCATTTTGCCTCAACATTTTCAGTCACACCACTGCTAAGTAATTTCTACTGAATGTGCTGTTACCTGATATGTTGTTGGATTCTATAGTTTGCGCACATGGCAAGGCCCAGAACGTAAGCAACACTATTTGGAGTGCAATTTTTAGCTGTAATTGATTCTGGATGCCATGTCACATATGCAGATCCTTCAAAAGGCTAACCCAGTAGAAACTCCCAAAAGATATGACATTTTTGAGAGTATACTCCTTAAGTACTTCATTTAAATATGTGCTGTTCTTCTTAAAACCACAGGTGCTTTGCAAAGGTTTATAACATTAAGATGTGAAAATTAGAATTTGTGTTTTGTTCACAAAAATATTATTTTAGCCTCAAATTTTTCAATTTCACAATGAGTAACTGAAAAAAATGGACCCCACTATATGTAAAACAAATTCTCCCTAATGTGGTAGTAGCCATATGTGATCAGAAACCACTGTTTGGAAAAACAGCAGGGCTAGAAAGAGATTAAATACTATTTAGCTTTTGGGGTACAAATATGTCTGGGATAGTTATCAAGCTCCACTTGAATAACCTTAAAGATGCCTGAACAGCAGAGAATGCCCAGACTGACATTTTTAGAGACCTCATTTTTCAAGAAATTCATTTTGGGGTATGCTTAGCTAACCCACAGGTGATTCTCAGCATTGTATAATGCTGAGGCATGGAAACAAAGCCCCCTCAATTTTTTTCTTTATTTTCACAAGAAATAATAGGAGGAAACGCACCCTAAAATTTGTATGTGTTGTGTATGACCTAACAATTGATGACACACCATAATATGAGATTGATAGGGGTCCAACATTTCCATGGTCAGCTGCAAACAGCTCCAGCAGTGGCCTGAGCTAAGCGTTTGTGTGGACTGAACAGAGTAGCTTGAGGGCTGCTGCTAGTATAATCACTTTATTGGGAGATGAAGCACAATACCCATATGTACAAAATAAGTAATATATGGGCTGCTGTGTTCCATCCATATAACATTAAGTTCCGGCCTCTGTCCAAGCAGTCTTTAGCCTATTGGTGAGTGTGCCAGGTGTTGGACCCCAATCAATCTCGTATTGATCATACGACAGATGGATAGGTCATGAATAATTAGACCTGGAGAAACACTGTAATTGGGTTCTACCCTCTGCAGAAATGCCATACATTTTAATGTTAGCTGAGGTTTGGACATGTTGACTTTCCAAGATTGTATTTTACTGGCTTGTTTTTTCAGAGCAATGATGCTTTTTCAGTGCCTTTGAGCTACTATTGACATAGAAAACCTCAATTTTTCCATACAAATGCTCTGTGTAAGGGCTTGTTTATTTTGGTAATGAGTTGGTGTCAATTAAAAAATATAATATTGTTTTATTAAGTTTTTTTGCAAACTGAATGAACAGGTGAAAAGCAATTGAGAAATTATATTTAAATAAAATGTATGCTAATTTATGCTGTGTGGTAAACATGAAAATAAAAATTTATTTTTCCAGTAAGTACCATCACAGCTATGCCAGGTTAATATATTTTTATAGTTTGCTATGTTTCATACTAAAAACACTGATTTACATAAAGATATTTGTATTTGCTTTGCATCTTCTTATTCTGAGAGGTATAACTTTTTTAATTTTTCTCCATGAGAGGTGTGTAAAGGCATTTTTTTTGCTGAATGCTTTGAAGGTTTCTTGTTGCTCTTTTGGACTTCAGTTTTTAGTGCTCTATTGCTTTTTTATTGTTGGCTGCTAGAGCGAACAAAAATCAGCAAATTATAAATATTTTTTTTTAATTGTGCCAAAAAAATGGTAAGAAAATTTTATTCATTAGTAGAGTTGAGCATTCCGATACTGCAAGTATCGGGTATCGGCCGATATTCGCTGTATCGGACTTTAGATACTTAGTTCCGATATTTTCCATATATCGTATACCGGAATCGGAAGTTCCCATAATTCTTTGAGAGGCAATGTGATTTTAGTCAGCCAATGAGGAATCCTAAGAAGTGTGGGCACATCCTGTACTGCTGCGGTCATGTTAACTAATGGCATGGCTGTGATTGGATGCTGAAATGATGTCAGAATGCACTATAAAAGGCGCCGCCGCCATTTTAGCGTCACTGTGCTGTGAATTCAGTTAGGACAGAACGCTGCTGTGCTGACTCTGAGGGACAGTTAGAGATTGCGATTTTATGTACTGTGCTTTAGGCAGGCTAGTTTAACAACCGCTGTGTAAAGCTTCCTCTAGCCTTGCAGTGTTGTTTTCACAGCTCTGCAAGGTCTGTGTGTGCGTGCAGGTGACGCTGCAGTTTGCTCTGCATCCAACGCTGTTTCTAGGCATCTGCACGTGTCACTCACAGACTCTTTTTTTTTTTTTCTTTAGTGTAATTCTTGCAGCTCCATTCAATTGAAATTATAGTGTGACGTGCTTCCATCCGTATCCAATACATTGGTTGCAAACACTATAGAAGTCCACAAAGGAGCCTTTCAAAGATAGTGACCAGTTGTGTGCACTGCAGTGTTCACTCTAGTCTGTGATATATTTTTTTTTTGGTGAGTGCAGATCACGCTCCAGTTAGTTCTTAAACCACTGCTAGTTATAGTCTGCTGAACGTGTGTCACTGCCTCATCCTTGTAATTTTTCTATAATTGTTGCTGCTCCATTCTATTTAAAATAACTCCAATCTATTAGTGTGACGCGCTTGCATCCGTATCCAATACATTGGTTGCAAACACTATAGAAGTCCACAAAGGAGCCTTTCACAGATAGTGACCAGTTGTGTGCACTGCAGTGTTCACTCTAGTCTGTGATATTTTTTTTTTTTTGCTGAGTGCAGATCACGCTCCAGTTAGTTCTTAAACCACTGCTGGTTATAGTCTGCTGAACGTGTGTCACTGCCTCATCCTTGTCATTTTTCTATAATTGTTGCTGCTCCATTCTATTTAAAATAACTCCAATCTATTAGTGTGACGCGCTTCCATCCGTATCCAATACATTGGTTGCAAACACTATAGAAGTCCACAAAGTAGCCTTTCACAGATAGTGACCAGTTGTGTGCACTGCAGTGTTCACTCTAGTCTGTGATATTTTTTTTTTTTGCTGAGTGCAGATCACGCTCCAGTTAGTTCTTAAACCACTGCTGGTTATAGTCTGCAGAACGTGTGTCACTGCCTCATCCTTGTCATTTTTCTATAATTGTTGCTGCTCCATTCTATTTCAAATAACTCAAATCTATTAGTGTGACGCGCTTCCATCCGTATACAATACATTGGTTGCAAACACTATAGAAGTACACAAAGGGGCCTTTCACAGCTAGTGAACAGTTGTCTGCAGTGTTCACTGCAGTCTCTGCGGAATAACAACACTTAGGCCTTTTAACTTTTCTGACTTTCTTTATCAATCTACCAAGATGAAGAAGGCAGGGAGTAAGGCACGTGGTCGTGGCCGTGGAATTTCAGCAGGGAGAGGACGTGGGGATTCTGTGGCTGCTGCCGCCCTCAGTGACACAGCATCCACCAGTTTTCCCGTGAGCGTTCCTTTATGTGCAGTTTTGTAGGAGCTCGGCGTACCCCCCTGCGGCGGGAAGAACAAATTGAAGCCGTTGTTGGTTGGATGGCAGCCAATGCATCGACTTCAATTGCTTCCACCTCCTCTCAGGACCACAACACTGTTGAGCAACCATCTGTCTGTTCACCGCCTGTCAAATTGCCCAGGCAGTCAGAGACTTCTGAACTGGAGCCAGCTGAGTCTCTGCTTCTGTTCTCAGAATCTGTTGGCTTGCAAACAGGGGCCCAGTCAAGCAGCATTCTGGAATGTGAAGAAGAGGGAGTATGCAGTGATGCGCAACAGCTGTGTCTCTCTGAATCAGAAGAGGCGGGTGAGCCAGTGCCGATGGTCAGCACACCGCAGAACGCATCTGATGATGATGAGACTCAGGTGCCAGTTTCTGTTGAGCATGGTGCTGGCCAGACCACCCAACAGCAGCAGGTGTTGGAAGAGGGTAGTGGAGATGATGAGGTCCAAGACCCAACATGGCGTGAGGGACAGGAAGGTGGTGGGAGCAGCTCTGAGGATGAGATTGTCCCAACGGTACAAACAGGAGGGAGAGGTAGGCTGCAGACTCTGTTGCCTCTAGCCTCCAGTTTGGCACCTGTTGGGAGCAGTTCTCTTCCAAAAGTCAAAATGGGCGCTCCCAGGACTTGCACTGCGTGGTCCTTTTTTGACAGACTTGCAGATGATATTTGCTATGTTAAATGCAAGCTGTGTAAGCAAAAAGTAAAAAGAGGTAAAAATTGCAGTAACCTCAATACCACAAATATGTGGAAACATGTGCGGACAAAGCACGTAGTTGAGTTACAAAGACACACTGGAGATGTAGGCCAACCTACAGCAGCACCTACATCTTCAGGTCGTGTTGGAGCCTCTACCTCCAGCTCACACACAGCTGGTTCTGCTTCCTCACAGGATCGCCATGGAAGAACCTCGGTCACTGTTGTCCAGAGACAAAGTGTTATTCCACCCACAGCAGCAAGTTCCCTGTCATCTTCACACTCCCAGGCCACAAAACAGCCATCGGTACCACAGGCATGGGATAAAAGACGGCCATACTCGTCAAACCATCCACGAGCACAGGCTCTGAATGCTGGCATTGCAAAACTCCTGCCCTTGAAATTCTGTCATTCAGGCTGGTGGAGACTGACAGTTTCCGTAACTTAATGGCATTGGCAGTCCCACAATACAATGTGCCAAGCCGATTTTATTTCAGCAGGCAAGCCGTCCCTGGTCTGCAAAAACATGTCGAGGGAAACATTAAACATGCGCTACTAAACGCCGTCTGTAGCAAGGTCCACCTGACCACCGATGCGTGGACCAGTACCCATGGCCAGGGACGATACCTTTCCCTCACTGCCCATTGGGTCAATGTTGTGGAGCCGGGTACAGATCTTGCGAGTGGCGCTGTACGTGTTTCTGCCAACTCCAAAGATTGCAGGAATCCAGTCTGTACACATTGACTCCTCCTCCTACTCCAGTTCCTCAGAATCATCGCTGCAGGAGCCGTCACGGTCTACCTCCACATGGACCTGTGAACGCTTACCTGTTGCGAACGATATGAGCACAGCCGTGGCCAAAACGTCAACAGGCCGTCCTGAAATTAATTTCAATGGGGAATCGAAGCCACACAGCGCAGGAGGTCTGGAATGCCATCAAGCAGGAGAGCGACGTGTGGTTTTTGCCAGCGAATCTCCAGCCAGGCTTGGTAGTGTGTGACAATGGCCGAAATCTGGTGGCAGCTCTGGGCCTTGGCAACCTCACTCACATACCATGTCTGGCACATGTGCTCAACTTGGTCGTGCAGAGTTTTTTGAGGGACTATCCGGATCTTGCTGAACTGCTGCAGAAGGTCCGCCTAGAGTGCGCTCACTTGCGACGTTCCAGCATAGCCAGATCGCGCATTGCTGCTCTGCAACGCAGATTTCGCCTTCCTGAACATCGCATCATATGTGACGTACCCACCAGGTGGAATTCCACCTTACATATGTTGGAGCGGTTGTGTGAGCAACAGCCAGCAGTAATGGAGTATCAGCTGCATCAGGCGCAATCAACTCGCAATTTGCGCCGTTCACACTTCACCACTACTGAGTGGGCCTCTATGAAGGACATCTGCCACGTTTTGCGTGCGTTTGATGACTCAACGCGGATGGCGAGTGCAAATGATGCACTAGTCAGCATGACTGTCCCCCTTATCTGCCTGCTTCAAAAATCACTGCAAGCACTAAAGGATGAGGTTTTGGAAGAGGTGGAGGATGAGGAGTCACAAATTCACTCACCTTCTGGACAGTCAGCGCAACTTGGTTCCTCACAAAGGGTTGGGCAGGGCTCACTTTGTGAGGAGGATGAGGAGGAGTCAATGGATGAGGAAGAAACCCTACAGAGGGAGGTACACAACGCTCTAGTCAGTATGTAGAGCGAGGGTGGGGCGATGCAGAGCAGGCAGAGATGACGCCTCTTCCAGAGGACAGCGTTTGTTGGGCAGTTGGGAGTCTGCAGCACATGGTTGATTTCATGCTGCAGTGCCTGAGAAACGACCGCCGCATCGCCCACATTCTCACCACATCAGATTATTGGGTGTACACCCTCCTAGACCCTCGCTACCGGGACAACTTACAAAGCCTCATCACACCGTTGAACCGGGAGCGTAAAAATGCGGGAGTACCAAGACACACTGGTGCAATCCATAATATTCTCCATTCCAGCTGAGAGCACTGCTGCTGCTACTGCTTTACAAAGAATCTCTGTGCGTCGAGGCAGTGGAGACACCTCTGCAACAAGAGGGAGCACAACAGCGCCTCTGCACAGGGTAAGAGCAGTATGTTACAAATGTGGAGAAGTTTTGTGTCAGCGCCACCAATGTCTACACCATCCGAGACGACTCCACTCACCATGAGGCAACGTTTACGTAAGATGGTGACAGACTACATGTCTTTCCCTCTCAGTGTACTCCCAGATGGCTCTTCCCCTTTCAAGTTTTGGGTCTTTAAGCTGGATACATGGCCAGAGCTTAGACAGTATGCATTGGAGGTGCTGGCTTGCCCTGCTGCCAGTGTTTTATCTGAGCGCGTTCTTTAGTGCTGCAGGTGGTGTACTAACAGACCGTCGCATGCGACTATCCTCAGAGAATGTAGACCAGCTTACTTTTCTGAAAATGAACAAGGCATGGATCTCACCTGAATTTGCCTGCCCGTTTTCAGATTAAATAACTGTTTGCCAACGTTTCCATGTCTCCTGTTATGTACATCTTTCTACCACCTGAACTCTACTCCCTGGGCTACAACACTGCCAGTCACAGGGGAATGATCAGTTACAAAAAAATGTTATCCCCAACAAATAGACTCAACGTAGGGTCACGGAGTTGCGCCGTACCAAAATTGTCACCTGACACATTTAAGTATTACAATTCTGGTCCCGGTGGCAAATCTTCCATCTCCCCAACTAACACTTCTATAGGAGAGGTGTTTTCCTCCTCCACCGAAGGCAAAGGTAATACTGACCACTGCACACATGTGTTATGCATAGTGAGACTGATAGTAGCCAAAGTTGTTGTCTATGGGAGCAGTCAGGTGGGGGCAATCAGCTCTCACATGTCATGGTTCTTGGCACTGCCAACAGATTATGGGGCCCCTTTTGTTCCCGACCCTTCCTGGGCGGCCCTCAGAGTCTCTGCTCGCCGAGCTGTGGGTGAAGGTTTGGTGAATTTAATTGGTAGCTTCCGGGTAGTCTCTCCTGTATCTCTTGGTAGGCCCATATCTTTCAATGAGGTCTACCATTTGGAGACCATCAGTAGGGGCTGCCTGTCCAACCCATGTTTGAAGGGTGTGGGGCAAAGTTCGCCCAAAATTTATCAGTCACTATACGATCCAGCATATCGCGGGGTGACAACACCTCAGGCTGAAAGCACTTTTCTATCAGGTGTATCAAGTCATAATACTGGGACCGAGCTGGTCGGAAGGGAAAACTTCCATTGTTGTACACGCTGGGCCAGGAAAAAAACATTTACCCCAAGACGTGCAAGTATCTCACCATTCACGCTCTCTTAGTCCTCCTGTTGCTGGGGGGTAGGTCCCTATAGACTTTAGTGGTCCTGAAGTCAAAAACGGAGCCACGATCTCAGCCCACTGGTCCCGGGGCAGTCTCTCCCTTTTAGCCACGCCTTCAAACATCTCCAGCTACACCTCAACGTCATCTGATTGCTCCATCTTTCGGATCGCTGTACGCACCGCTTTCCGGACATCATGGCATCCCGGGCAGCTCTTACTATCTGCGGCGCTGTGATGTGCTGCATCAGTAAACTATTGGTTTCCTGTTGCTGTCGATTAAATATCTGCTGCTACATAGCCTGCTGCTGTATAGCCTGCTGCCGCTACATAGCCTGCTGTTGTATAGCCTGCTGCTGCTGCATAGCCTGCTGTTGCTGCTGTGTAGCCTGCTGTTGCTGTCGCATGGCCTCCACTAGCATTTTTACTTTGTTCTCCAATTCGGACAGTTATCCAGCCGGTTTTGGTGCACTTTCTAAAACCAGGACATTTACTGTCATGCATGAAAAAACAGCCTGACCTTACTGCGTTGCCCGCATTCTCCACCAATTGTAGGGAAACCGTTGTCGTAGGCAGGGCTGGGCCGCAGTAATGAGGCAAACACACAGCCTTTTATTTCAAAGGTCAGTGATTTTAATCATGAGTTCAACAAAAAGTCAATAACAAAATGAAAACAGAACATAAATCACTCCAGTTTGGAGAAACAATGGTCACAGACTCACCCTTGCTTGTGACGGGCTTAACTAAGCAGCTGCAGGTCAGCTGAGACCGCCAGGTCACATTCCGGGAGGTCTGTTACTCGCTTCCTGGAGCACACTGCCACACAGTAACAAAACAATGTTCCAGGTTACTCCAGCCAAACTCCTTCCTTCCACACAACAACTACAACAGCTCCTTGTTTTATAGGGCTACAAAACACCATCAGGTGATGTACACATCAGCTGACCAGATCACGTGCTATGACCTCATCACAGGTCGTATAATCATGGAAATCATGAGCAAACTTCAGTCTGGTTGAAGAAATATATCTCCCATCTTGTCAAATAAATTGTCTACCACCTCTTCTTAATATTACGCAGGGGGGATTTCGTAGAAATAATGAACTTGTAAAATTTCAATCAAGTAAAGGGCTAATTTAATTTTTCCATAACTCCTTGATGCACCACCTACACCTTTAGGTGCATGAGAGGAATACGTATGTATACCTTTAGACCACTCTCAAAAACCGGTCTGTCACTCCCACGGGAATTCTGGTGATCCAAAAGGGGCAGGTTTAGAAACGAGAAGACAACCCACCTCGCGTTCCTTACAGGCAATTACGTACGCGTAGTACGCTACACTTGACCGGTTTTTACAAACACAGTGTCAACACTGAACCAAAATACAACCCTCGGGCTCCAATTCCAGCAATACATCTGAGTAGGACAATTCCCCTTAAACCAAATCTCCCCCCTCTGATCAACACGAAAACTCCAAAATTTTGCACAGCCAGGCCCCCATTTTTTACTGCACGCATAATTTTTCGTATTGCATTCTGGGCCTTTTCCCCTCAAGATGAATCGGGCAAGCTTTTTTTTTTCCGTGAAAAACATCTTTACGTAACAGATGGAATAGTCGAAGGGGGGTTAAACCCTTTCCCCAAAAAAATCATCTTAAAAGGGAAAAGGGGCCCAAAGACAGGGGCAAATCATGCCACCGCTCAATGACGTACAACCTTTCCAAAAAGGGTTCATATTTAAAAATTTTTTTGAAAATTTAGAATCTCGTCCAAATTTTGTTTTCCGATATTTTTTTAAAAAAAAGGTTTTAATTACTTCTGTCCCCCATCAAAAAAACACACCAAAGCTCACGGGGTTGGCTTTAAAAAATTAAAAATTTTTTACTCTTGTACTTTGAAGAAAAATCACAGAATTATTTAAAAAATTTTTTTTCCATCTAAACCCCTTTTTGAGATGGTTTTGGGGAAGTCCATAAAATGTATACTCGCAAACAATGTGAGTTGATCTGCCGACCCCCCCCCTTTAAAAAGTCATATACTGTGTTATCCTCCACGTGTGAAAAAAAAGCTAAAGGCTAATCAAAGAGCAAAGGTAAAAATGGACACCCTGAGGGGTTCCCCTCTTTTTGGAAAGTACCGAAAGGTCCCCTTTGTTTGTATTTGTCCGGGGGTTGGCGTAACACCTGATAGAAAAGTCATAAACTCTCCAGAATTTTGTCCCGGACTGGGGGTTTAGCATTCCGATATTCCAAAAACGGGGACGGGCCCTATTGCTTATGGGGGAAATTTCCCATTCCGGGGTACCAAAATTTTCGCATACGATACCGGAATGGGGAAAGTCACTGTCACTGCAGTGTCCCATCGGGTCTATCAAGATCACGGCACTTACCCGGGGGAAAATCTCCTGGTCCGTCCTGACGCTTGATGGCCGCCATCAATTTCCCCGGCGGTCACAGCAGTTTTTCGCGTAACTCAGTGACTGCTGGTAATCCGGCCGTAAGCAGTCCGATGACGTCACCCCGGGGAAACAGGGAATCACGGCTGCGTCGGGATATCAGGCTCGCGGCATTCCGATGTAGCAGAGCTGGATCGTCGTGGACACTCGTTACTAGGGGCTGCGTCGGACAGGGGGAACTGTGGGTTTTTTTTTTTTTTTTTTACAGGAGATCGATGGCGTCGCGGAAAGGAGAGAATAAAAGAAAAAGAAAACTGGGTTGTTTCTTTTATTTCATTAAAAACTTTTTTCTTGCTGTGTTTTTTTTTAAACATTTAAAAACTTTGGGATTAATAAGGATCGGTTCCCCTTAATTGACCCTCTCCATTTTAACCGGCTTATTGTCACCGTCCAAAACAAGGTGACATTAAAACCCCCTTTTTCCCCACTTGCCACCGCTACGGGGGAAGGGGGAAACCGGGAAATGCCAAATTTTGGGACATCTTTTTATCGCCAAATGGGGGCGCTGTAGCCTGGGATTATC
Source organism: Oophaga sylvatica (assembly GCA_033576555.1). Lineage (NCBI taxonomy): Eukaryota > Metazoa > Chordata > Amphibia > Anura > Dendrobatidae > Oophaga > Oophaga sylvatica. The sequence continues at coordinate 754,050,352 of JARQOD010000001.1, read as the reverse complement.
ACGTTAGGGCCAAAACCTGGCCTTACAGTCTTCAATATCAGGCCGCAGCATTTGCATTTTACGGGCGGTTAACCCAATAGGGGACCCCTACCCGTTTTTTTTTTTTCGGGGGTCCCTATTTTTTTAAAACCCCCAACTAAGCAGACTGCTGTGGCCTGGTAATCAGGCGGGGGAAAGGGCCAGGATATTTGGGTCCTTACCACCTAAAAACCCGGCCTCAGCGTCTGCTTCATCTGGCGTTAACAAAAATAGGGGGGACCCCACGCCAATTTTTTCGGGGGGATCCCCATTTTTGTTAATCAGCCAAATACAACTGCGTCCGGTTTATCAGCTGGGGAAAGGGCCATGGATCTTGGCTCCTTTTAAATGCCTGAAAACCAGGGGCCCAGCGGTCGCTTCACTGGCTGGTTTTAAAAAAAAGGGGGGGGCCCCCCCAATTTTTTTTTGAGGGTCCCCATTTTTGTTAAACCCAAAAAAAAGCAGACTGCGGGCCTGGATTTCAGGGGGGGAAGCAGGTCGGACGAGCCACCGGGGGACCAGAAATTCCGTGGCCCCACTCCTGCGTGGTGGGCCCCAATTTGAAAGGAAGTTCGCGGGGCAAGGGGGGGTGGCCCCGGGCCCCCGCCTAGGGGCCCCCCAGCACGCTCACACGCCGTACAGTTTCCTTCGCGGCAGAGCAGGGAAACGCTCCCCTCCCTGCTCTGCCGCCCGGAAGCTAGGGGCCTGAACAGGGGGCCCCGGCCCGTGCCAGCAGTGGGGGACCCGAACAGCTGACCCATGAGGGAAAAAGGGGCGACGCTCCTTCCTCCCCAAAAACCCCCTCTCAGCGTCTCAGCGGCGCGATGCTCCCCCTCCGGCGCCCGCTTTAACCAGAGAGGGAACATGAGCCACAGGGCCGGGGGTGAGTATTTTTTTTTTTTTTTTTAAAAAAGGGGGGCTTTTTACACAGAGGGGATATGGGGGGTGCATTATACTAAAGGGCTGTATAGGGGGGGGCATTTTACTACAGAGGCTCATTTGGGGGTGCATTTACTACAGAGACTCCCATGGGGTGCATTATACTCAGAGGCTCCCCCGGTGGGGGGGCCATTAAATATCGGCTGCCTATGTTGGTGCATTAATTATAGACCACCTATGGGGGGTTTTTTAAATAAAAGGCTGCCTAGGGGGGGCATTAACTATTTTGAGGACAACGGTGTATTATTTTATGGTGCATCTGGGGCCTCAACATTTTGGCCCCCCTTTAAATATTTTGGGGACATTAAGGGCATATTATCCAGGAGGGGGGATTATTCGTGTATAGGGGGGGTTACAGGGGGGACTTGGGGGATTATTAAATTAAAGGAAACTTTTTGTTATAGGGGAACTCGGTTACTGTGACTGTAAAGGGGGACACAGGCATTATTACAGTCTAGGGGACAAAATGTGGGAAGTTTTCTAGGGCCTTTTAAACCCCGGATTACAAATTCTAAGGGGGGTTTAAAATTTGAGGTCACACAGAACCACACAGCAGGTGCAGTAAAAAGGACACAAACGGCAGCACAGCTCAGATTTGGGGGGCAGGGCAGTAATAGGACACATACGGGGGCAGCGGCTCAGTATTGGGGATCGGGCAGAAATAGTAACAAACGCAGCGGCCAGATTGGGGCAGGGCAGTAATAGGACAAAACGGCAGCAGCGGCCCATATTGGGGCAGGGGGGAAATAGGGACACATAGGCACAGCGGGGCAGTATTGGGTATCATGCAGTAAAAAGGGCACTACGGACAGCGGGGCAGTATTGGGGGGACAGGGCAGAAATAGGACAGTAGGCAGCAGCGGCTCATATTTTTGGGGAACAGGGGCAAAATAGGGACACATAAGGGGGCCGGCTCAGTATTTTGGGATCAGCGGATGAAAGGGTTTGGCAGGTTAGAATAGCCAATTTTTGACCGTACATGCAAAAATAAAAAGAAGTAAATTGTCTTTGTTGTAATCCTGCATCGAGCCGGCGGAGAAGTCGTCAGCGGTTGGGCCAATGGAAAAACATGAAAATGAACAACCATTTAAAAAAACATCCGGTAAGTCTTTTTCTGTCCTGTGCGAATCTATTATATTTTTTGTAGGCGGTATTATTTCCACAGACCATAGGGGAATAAAATTTTTGGGCTTTTTATATAAGATTTTTTTTGGGGAACACGCGGTCATTTGTTGAGGGGTTTCTGATAGGGGGGCCCACTCAAATTTTCCCCCCTAAAAAAAAAAACCAGCTACGCCTTTGGGGCCCTCCTATCCTTTTTTTCTCTCTCTAGTCTTTCCGCTCTCTGTTTTTCCTTTTCCCCCCTCTGTTCTTTTTTCTCTCTTTCTTTCTTTCTCTCTCTCTTTTCTTTTTTCCCCCCTTTTTTTCTCTGCTTTTCTTTCTCTCGCTGCTCTTTCTTTTTTCCCCCCTCCCCCACTGTGCCCTCTTTCCCTCATGTGATCACAGTGCTAAATGGGGACGCTTGGGGGAGGAATGGGGGGGATTACTGTAAAAGGTTGGCCTAAAACTTGTAGCGGCGGGGGGTACGCCCGCACCTTTAACCCTTTCCGCTTCAAAATTTTTGGGTGTAGCTGTATGACCTCCCAAAACTTTTGGGATGCTCCTGATGAGCACGACGGGGGGCTCCGAGGGGCTCCCCCACACCTGGGACAAAGCATCCACCAACTTCGGACAGTCTGGGGGTCAACGGGCTGGCCTAAAATTTTCTGCAGCAGGCACAGCGTGCCACACCTTTTCCCCTTTTCCCCTTTTCAAAGGTTGGGAAGTATGAGGGGGGGCCCCAAGAATAATTTTTTCCGGTGGGCCCAAATACTCCCCGACGCTGCTGGCAAGGTCCAGTATTGCTCCCAAAAACCTTAAATACCAGCCTCGCATCCTTCACAGGCTGGTAACAAAAAAAGGGGGCACCCCCGCCATTTTTTTTTTTGAAGGGAACCCCTATTTTTGTTAATCAGTTTCCCTCTGACATCACTATTGTGTCCCTGG
>JARQOD010000001.1:753985692-754047249 GCA_033576555.1 Oophaga sylvatica | reverse complement strand
GCATTCGTGTTTTTTATTTTTTCAATTATTTTATCAATATGGGAGAAGGGATAATGATGGGTGAGATGTGGGGAGGGAGTAATGGGGATGGCAACGAGACATGTTACCAGCTGCTGTAGTTTTTAAAACCTTTTCTAATGTTTTTTGTTGTGTATTTTTTTTTTTACATTGTATCTACTTGTCACACACGGGGTCATGGGAGTACCATCACTCATAGGAGTTCATTGTTAAAGAAATAAAAAGAAAAAAATTTAAAAAATTAACAATTATTTCAAAGGCCCATGGTCTAACTAGCGTTCAAACCTTATAATTAAAAATAACACATAATACACCACAGCAGCATATATAAATTTTAAATATATAACATATATTTTTTGTCATATAGTTTAAAGATTAAAAGATTGAAATAAATATATAAAAATAAATTTTGGGAGGTAAAGGTCAACAAGGGGAGCTCCCGTCATTCATATACAGCTATTCACAGATAAGCGAGGCCATTGTGATCGCAAGGGGAGCTCCCGTCATTCATATACAGCTATTCACAGATAAGCGAGGCCATTGTGATCGCAAGGTGGCGATGAGCTCCTGCTATTCATACAGCTATTCACAGATAAGCGATGCCATTGTGATCGCAAGGGGAGCTCCCGTCATTCATATACAGCTATTCACAGATAAGCGAGGCCATTGTGATCGCAAGGTGGCGATAAGGAGCTCCAGCTATTCATATACAGCTATTCACAGATAAGCGATGCCATTGTGATCGCAAGGGGAGCTCCCGTCATTCATATACAGCTATTCACAGATATGCGAGGCCATTGTGTTCGCAAGGTGGCGATGAGCTCCCGTCATTCATATACAGCTATTCACAGATATGCGAGGCGATTGTAATCGTAAGGTGACGGTTCTCGAGCTCAAGCCATACACAGATATGAGATGCCATTACGATCGCCTAGCTTGGCACGTGTATGGCTGGGCGCATGACTGCTGCGGTCACTTTGCAAGCGCAATATCGTTTTGCGTCGAGAGTGCGGGCGCACGTAATGGAACGTGCGCACGCTGTGACGTCATGACGCTGGCGTTGCCTTATGCGTGCAGAAAATGGCGGCGACACAGCGCGGCACAAAATGGACGGAGGGAGAGGTCCGCTATTTAATTAGCAGGGTGGACAGATGGGGCTATGACTGCAGGCTACCTGTGGCGCATCCTATGCGCCACAAAAAGCTAGTCCTGCAGAGGATCCGGCGGGGCCTGGTGCGTCGCTTTCATGTGCAGCGGACCACAGCGCAGATCCGAAAAAAGCTGGCGGACCTCCGATACCGGTCCAGCGAGAGGGTCGCCAGCATCCGGGCGCAGCTACGCAGGCCTCACAGTGAGTATTGATGAGGGCAAGGGCGGACATAGAAATCATAGGGCCCCATTTTTTTGGCGCATGCGTTGTCTATGTGTCACATTTCTATCATCTCTGTCTCCATCATCGCTGACTCTATCATCTGTCTCCATCATCTCTGTCTCAATCATCTCTGTCTATTTTGACCGGAAAAAAAAAATAATGCAACATGTAGCGTCTAGCGCGTATGGGCGCACACCGGGAAAATGTGCAGCGCACGACAAACGCACATGAACGCAGCAGTATATGGGGCCATTATTCAGTATGGAGCATTATGTGGAGCTATTATACAGTATGCAGCAGTATATGGGGCCATTATTCAGTATTTTTTTTCTTTCCCATCTTTCTTTCTCTGTTCTTTTTCTTTCTCTCTGTTCTTTCTTTCTTGGGAGTACCGGCAGTGAAAATAGGGATTCTGAATTGTATATTTCATTTACAGCACCACCTTCACCAGCACCAGCTGCTCCACCGTCCCCAGCTACCCTTCCACCTCCATCTTCTTCCCCGGCTACCCCTCCACCACCAGCATCACCTCACCTCTCCACCCCTTCACCGGCAGCAACCCCCCCTCGTGACTCGGTGGGTTCCAGCCCTTCCCCCGACGTTGCCTTCTCTCCAGCATCATCCAGTGACATGTATGCAGGCTCCCCATCAGGTAATTAACGCACATTATATAAGCTTCAGACAAGTTAGAGAACTTTGTAAGGTCTTATGTGTAATGACTGTTGTGATATAAAATTTTTTTTCATTTTTTCCCTAGCCGGCGGAGCAACAGGATCAGGGTGGGCAGTAAGCGGGTCCTCTGAGGAAAACCGTAAGTGTTAACAAACATAACATGTACATGTAGATGTTGCTACAGAATTCCCTGGTTAACTGTTACTTTTACCTCCACAGAAATCCCAACTGCCCAGGACCTGTTCCTGTCCCACCGCCGGCTGATGGCGGCCATGAGCAGCGCTGTGTCTGCCATGAATTCAGCTGCCACAGCCATGAATTCAGCAGTGGCAGGCATGGATTCAGCTGTGGCAGGCATGAATTCAGCAGTCATAGCGCTGCAAACTGCCATGGGAGCTCTGCATCACCACGGGATGATGCTGGAGAGACAATTTTCTGGACTCCGGGGCACTCATTAATTTATTTTTTGTAAATAATTTGTTATTATATTAATATTTTGTTAATAATTTTTTATTTTATTATGTTAATGTTTTGTTTTTATTTACATTTTATTTATTTTAAAAAAAATATATATATGAAAAGAATATATATTTAATAATTCACGTTAATCTACGCAGGTGTGGTGTATTATTTTTTAGTATAAGGTTTTAGCGCTAGTGTGACCAGGGGCCTTTAAAAGAAATGTTAATTTTAGAATTTTTTTCCCTATGATGGAACACCTATGATAGCTGGTAGTACCATGACCCCGTGTGTGACAAGTAGATGTAATAAAAATACAACATTTTAATAGTTAACATCACATAAGAATAAAAGACCACAATTCATTAGATAAATAAGTTTTTTATTAAGAAAGGTAACAATGTAAAAAAAATATAGACAACAAAAAAAAAATTTGGGAAAAAATTTTAAAAACTACATCTGCTGGTAAGAGGGATCGTTGCCATTACCAAGCTGTCTCTGCGGTGTATAACAATAAGGGGGAGCACCAACATTTGGGTTTGGCACAGGATTGTGCGGCCACGAGTAGTCCGGGTACTGCGGTCTTGGCATGACAACATATCTGTTATCCAGGTTTCAAAAAGACGCTTGAGTCAGTACCTCAAACATGAGTCTCTCTGCATGAAGCCGCTGAACAGGATCCAGTGTAGGGAGCTTCTCATTTGCGAAGTATGCAAACCCTTTTTATTTTAGGTTGTTTTTCTGCTGTTAGCACTTGTTTCGCAATTTCCACCAATTCAGGAGTAGCCGAGGTGGTGGGAGCCTTCCTTTTCCTTCCTGAAAGTGAAAGCCGGCGCCGCACAGATGAGGATGGTGGCTATTCTTCATCCTCGATCAACGGCATGCTGTCTTGTTCAGTTGCAGGTGTGGAGACGGACTCTTCTGTGTCCTGCATGAACAAAAAACAAATGTTAAATCACAAAGAAAAAGAAATAATTCTTCTCACTATAACACCCATATACAGCAAAAATGTGAAAACGACACTTATAAGTGGATAGGCCTCAACCGTTGAGCTAGATAAATTATCAGTACGTGAAGGGATTAATTCTGCCATTTTATCTACATTTCACAATTATATTTTTTAATTTTAAGTCCACTTTGGCATGTACATTAAAATGTGTTGTAATACAAAGGTACTTACATGTATGACAGGGGTGTCCGGCTGGATCACCGGGTCTACATTCCACACGGATGACCCTTCTCTGGGTACTTCTTGGTCCCTTGTGAATGCGAACAGATCAAAGTACCACAGTTGGGGGACATATACATCTTCGGCCCCCGCTCCAGATTTGGTAGAATTTATAACTTTATTGAGCTCTTTTTTATACACTGTGCGGAGGGCCTGGATGCGTTTTTTGACCGATGACTCATCCACAGGTTCATCGGGGTAACGGCTCTTGCATAGCTCCACCAGTTTTTGGTATGCGTCCTTCTTTTTAAGCCTGTTACAGTAATCTGGTGATTTTATTCTCCATAGGCACGGCATTGAGCGGTAGAGCTCGATAAACTCACGCAAAAAATCCTGTTTATCAGCCATCTGTAATAAAAAAAATTATGTGAGAACGCCAGAATGGTTAAATAAAATGTTTATAGCCTACAACATAGAACACAGCAGGGATCACAAAATGGTGGTTGTGGGCGCAGCTGGAGTAAACAATAGCAGAGCTGGGATCATAAAATGGTGGAGGTGGGCGCAGCTGGAGTAAACAATAGCAGAGCTGGGATCACAAAATCGTGGTGGTGGGCGCGCCTGAACAAAACAATGGCAGACAAAGCAGAGATCTAAACATGGATCTGTAAAATTAAAGTAAAAATAAAAATGAAATGTGACAAAAATAATACCTACCTTACACAACTTGTGATTCTGGAGAAAAAAGAAAACAGGGAAAATAGCGTCACAAACTGGATCACGCCAGAGACTGGATCGCAGAGGATATAACGCCAGAGACTGGATCGCAGAAAAACAACGTCGTAGACCGGAACGCAGCAACAGCAATAGTGGCACAAATGGATCGCAGTAGCTACAAAGGCTAGCAGGACACACTGGAACGATGCTGGAGATTTGAAAGAACCGCTTCTGCTCGAGAGCAATGGAGAGTGCAGATACGTGGTTTTTTATGACGCGGTCATCCAATCACAAAGCGGGAGAGCTGTGATAAATATTTATGAGGTAAATAGCGACCACCAATCTGTGATGAGGGGCGTGCAAAAGGTCGCGTTCAGTCACGCCTATCGAGATCGTGATCTTTCACAGTATATGCAAGTGTGGCACGTCCCAACGACCGCCAAAGTCGTTAAAAAGATCGCTACTGCTGATGCGTCGTTAATGAAATCGTCCAGTTTGGCAGCTACTAGCGACATTAAAACGATCACAACCAACGATCTCATTAGTATGCGATGCTAACGAGATCGCTAGCGGGATTGTGTAGTGTGGCAGTACCTTAACTGAAAAGAAGGTAACAAATTACAAGCTTTCGAGACTACTCAGGTCTCTTCATCAGGCCTGATGAAGAGACCTGAGACCTGAGTAGTCTTGAAAGCTTGCAATTTGTTACCTTCTTTTCAGTTAGCCCTTAAAAGATAACAACCACTGAGGACTCTCAATTCTAAACATTTTTCTATCTACTGGCTTACACAGAACAAAGATATATATTATTTTTACCATGCAGTGAACTAAATTCCAATTGTAGTGAACTGCTGAAAAAAGTGCATTTCTTACACTGTTCTTTTGGTTTTGTTTAAACATCATTCATTCTGCAGTAAAAATAACCTGGCAAAATGATTTTTTAGATTTGTATGATTATAATGATATCAAACTTACAAAGTTTGTTTTTTATTTCAGTGGTATGAACCTTGTAAAAATGTGTGTCACATTTTCCTAATAACTACGGTAACTTATTATTTTTCCATCCTTGTAGCTATGTGAGAGCTCATTTTTGTGTGTGGTATACTGTACATTTTATTGATACTGTTTTGGGGTTTATATGCTATTTTTTTTTTTTAAGACAAGTGCAGCAACCTAAAAAAAATGAAACCCGCGTTACTGGAGTTTTATTTTAACGTTAAACATCCAGCTTAAATAACTTTATATTTTAATGGTTAGGACTTTTAAGTATAAACAAAAGTTTTTATTTTATTATAATTTTTAATTCCTTTGCTTCTTTATTGTTTATTTTTTCATTTATTTTTTAGTTCCTCAAGGAAACTTGAGCTCATGATCACCAGCAATCTTCTGTACTAGGCTGCGTGCACACAATTGGTAATACTAGCCTTCAGGACCCAGCTAATTTTTGCTGAGTCTAAAACACTGCAATGTACAGTACAAGCACAGTGGATGGGATTAATAGAAATTCCATGCCAACTGTGCAGGCAGGTTTTCTAGCTGCAGCATGTCAATTTATCATGTTCTGTGTGGAATTTCTCCATAGACTTGCATTAGATGCAGTAAATCAGCAGTTTACAAGAAAGCACATGCGTTGTAAGTGCGTTTACGTAGATGTCTTTAATCTGATTTAACCTAAAAAATGAATAATTTAAAAAATGGCTATTTTTATTAACCATCCAAGGTAAAGCAAACAGATGCGGGCTTATATTTTCAGGCTGGGAAGGTCCCTGTTAATGATGAGCGAAGCTGAACAGTAACGTGCATGGATCCGGAACACGGACTTCCCCAGGAAGTCCGAGTTACTGTTCGGGTTCTGCAGCCGAAACATCAGGTGTTTCCCACACTGTCATCTGTGAGCCAGCATGAGAAACACAGGCAGTTCTTATCGGCGATAAGTTTGTTATCGCTGGTCAGAGCGTTGAGGTTACCATGCTGTCAAATGACAGCGTGTGAATAAGCAGCTGTGATATTTCTGCTTTCTGTTAAACATCTGGGGCAGGGACAAGTAAACGTTGCACTGGGACAATGAACTCGACGTGGTTGCTGACTGTTGTGTCTATGCAACTACAGGTCTTGTGCAGGAGGCTTCAGCACCTGCTTCATGGACAGCAGATTTGAACAGCCATAACACAGGGGAAGAGTCAGTGGTTTCATTGTCAGACAAAGATTTTGTACCCAGGCATTCCTCCCACCTTCTGGGGTGCTTGGCTGCCATCTTCTTTTACATGCTAGTGGTGCTCAGGTTGGCAGTGTTCTTGCTACTTCTTAGCTTGGTTTGGTACAGTGAAGGAAATAATTATTTTATACTTTGCTGATTTTGTTATTTTGCCCACTGACAAAGACATGAGCAGTCTATAATTTTAAGGGTAGGTTAATTTTATTATTGAGAGATAGAATATTAAAAATAAAATACAGAAAATCACACTGTATAAATTATCTAATTTTTTTGCATTTTGCAGTGAGAAATAAGTATTTAATACCTCTGGCAAACAAGACTTAATACTTGGCGGCAAAACCCTTGTGGACAAGCACAGCAGTCTGATATTTCTTTCAGTTGAAGATGAGGTTTGCGCACATATCAGTAGGAATTTTGGTCCACTCCTCTTTGCAGATCATCTCTAAATCATTAAGATTGTGAGGCTGTCACTTGGCAACTCGGAGCTTCAACTCCATCCATACGTTTTCTATGGTAATAAGGTCTGGAGACTGAATAGGCCACTCCGTGACCTTAAGGTGCTTCTTTTTGAGCTACTCCTTTGTTGCCATGGCTGTATGTTTTTGGTCATTGTCTTGCTGGAAGACCCAGCCATGACCCATTTTTAGTGTCCTAGCGGAGGGGAGGAAGTTGTCACTCAGGATTTTACAGTACATGGCTTCATCTATTCTCCCATTGATGCGGTGAAGTAATCCTGTGCCCTTAGCAGAGAAACACCCCAAAACATAATGTTTCCACCTCCATGCTTGACAGTCGAGATGGTGTTCTTTGGCTCATAGGCAGCATTTCTTTCCCTCCAAACACGGCGAGTTGAGTTAATGCCAAAGAGCTCTATTTTTGTCTCATCTGACCACAACACCTTCTCCCAATCAGTCACAGAATCGTCCAGGTGTTTATTGGCAAACTTCAGATGGGCATGCACATGTAACTTCTTGAGCAGGGGCACCTTGCAGGCACTGCAGGATTTTAAACCTTTACTGCCTAACGTCTTACCAATGGTTTTTTTGGTGACCCTGGTCTCAGCTGATTTGAGATCATTAACAAGTTCCCCCTGTGTAGTTTTAGGCTGATCTCTCACCTTCCTCATGGGTAGCCCACGAGGTGAAATTTTGTACGGTGCCCCAGATCGATGTCTATTGACAGTCATTTTGTATTTCATCCATTTTCTTACTATTGCATCAACAGATGTCTCCTTCTCACCCAGCACCTTACATATGGGTTTGTAGCCCATTCCAGCTTTGTGCAGGTCTATTATCATGTCCCTGACATCCCTAGAAAGCTCTTTGGTCTTCCCAATGTTGTAGAGGTTAGAGTCTGACTGATCAATTGAGTCTGTGGGCAGGAATCTTTTATAAAGGTGACTATGTAAGACAGCTGTCTTTAATAAAGGTAACGAGTTGATTAGGAGCATCTAACTTGTCTGTAGGAGCAAGAACTCTTAGAGTATGTGCACACATTGCGGATTTGCCTGTGGAATTTTCTCTGCAGATTCTTCCTCTCTTGGCAGAAAACGCAGATAAAAATCTGCACAGTTTTTATGTGTTTTGATGCGTTTTTGATGCGGATTTTCATGTGGATTTGTATGCGTTTTGTAAGCTAAATAAATATATATTATTTAACAAAAAAAAAAGAATTGTGCTGTCATTTCTTTGTCCAACCTCTTCTTTTGCATACTCCATTGAAGTCCATAATATCATCACATACCATGTTCAAATATAATGTTCACCCACACAAAACAAATGTAAGTGAATATATCTATAGATACATTATATATCTATAGATAGATATATCTATATAGGTAGATAGATCTATAGATAGAACATGCAATATGCTCAGAAAAGAGAGAGGACAGCACCTCCAAAAATCATACAATGATCTAATGCCTCTCGGCAAAAAGATATATAACTGAACATGAGGTTCTTAGTTTAACACTCTGATTAGACTGTATGAAGCCCACAGCCACATCATGGCAAACCTTGTAGTGGGTCCAACCACGCTAAAGGAAAGGAGCCGCGGGCCGACCACTGCCACAGCGGCAATGCACCATCAGGGCAGATGGCCTGGTGCCCCACAGCACCCACGCTGCTAGACTGAGTCCCCAAGACTCCAGACCGCGCTGCCCACCAGTGCAAAACCATAGCATAAATAGTCGCCGCACAACACCCATACCAAATGAAAGGAGCACTGAAACTCACCTTCCTCCAGCTCTTCAGTGAGAGCAGAAATGGGCTGGACCCCTTACTTTGCAGTCTCCTGCAAATTAAAATCACCTGTGCCAAATGGGAGGAGTGCACCTCCAAAAATCATACAATGATCTAATGCCTCTTGGCAAAAATATATATAACTGAACATAAGGTTCTTAGTTTAACATTCTGATTAGCAAAAATGAACTCATTCAAGAGCTGGAGGAAGGTGAGTTTCAGTATTTTGGTAAGGGAGCTTTGCGGTGGCCGTTTTTGCTGTGGTTTTGTGCTGGTGGGGCTGCGCGGTCTGGAGTCATGGGGATTCAGTCTTGCAGCGTGGGCTGCAGATAGATAGATAGATCTATAGATAGATATATCTATAGATAGATAGATAGATAGATAGATAGATAGTAGATAGATAGACCTCTGACAGTGGCAGAGTGATCTACTGCAGGAGGATCACCTCCTGTCACTGCACCGGAGCCGTGTAGAGTGGTCACATCTCCCGAGATTCTTTTGGAACACTCGTTATTAAATGGATTACATCGGAACAGGGAGTATTTGTGTTGGTTTATTATTTTTATATAGGTGTTTGGTGAGTGTGTGAATGTTTTTGTTTTACTCTTGAACAGGTCATTTGGGTGTTTTGGGTCGTCATTATGATTTAAAAAGAGAAAACTCAGAAGTTTGACAATAAATGGCTCCACCCAACCATTAACCATGAGTAGAGAAAAGGTTTTGGTGTTATCATTCATTTTCTCTGAAAAAAGACCAAGAAAGCAAAAATTCTATTGGAGTATGTAAACTTTTGAGCACAACTGTATGTATTCCACTATCTGGCTAACTATTTGCTATGAGAGATGTACTTCCCGAAAGTAGGAGTGATAGCTCTCCCAAATATATGATACATGGTCACTTGAGGACCCTTACCAAACACAGGTTTCACGGCACCTGCTGGCTGCATAATGACATGGCAGTGGACATGGTGGTGGTGGCGGGTGATGCCCAAAATTCAAATGTGCATGTCTGAAATGGCATTGTAAAGGGATGGGGAATATTCCACTATCTTAAAGTAAAAAATAAAGCCAAAATGCTTTGTGGGAACATATGCTAAATGGGAGTTCTAATTTTTTTAATTTTTTTAGTTTGTATTATATACTTGTAATTACAGATGGTTTGGAAATTATTCAGACCCCTTTAAATTTTTCACTCTTTGTTTCATTGCAACCATTTGGTAAATGTAAAAATGTTCATTTTTTTCTCATTAATGTATACTCTGCACCCCTATCTTAACTGATAAAAACCATAAATGTAGAAATTTTTGCAAATGTATTAAAAAAGAAAAACTGAAATATCACATGGTCATAAGTATTCAGACCCTTTGCTCAGACACTCATATTTACGTCACGTGCTGTCCATTTCCTTGTGTTCCTCCTTGAGATGGTTCTACTCCTTCATTGGAGTCCAGCTGTGTTTAATTAAACTGATAGGACTTGATTTGTAAAGACACACACCTGTCTATATAAGACCTCACAGCTCACAGTGCATGTCAGATCAAATGAGAATCATGAGGTCAAATGAACTGGCCAAGGAGCTCAGAGACAGAATTGTGGCAAGGCACACATCTGGCCAAGGTTACAAAAGAATTTCTGCAGCACTCAAGGTTCCTAACAGCAAAGTGGCCTCCATAATCCTTAAATGGAATAAGTTTGGGACCACCAGAAGTGTACCTAGACCTGGCCGTCCAGCCAAACTGAGCAATCGTGGAGAACAGCCTTGATGAGAGTTAAAGAAGAACGCCAAGATCACCATGGCTGAGCTCCACAGATGCAGTAGGGAGATGGGAGAAAGTTCAACAAAGTAAACTATCACTGCAGCCCTCCACCAGACAGGCCTTTATGGCAGAGTGGCCGGATGGCCGGATAGAAGCCTATCCTTGTTGCAAGACATATGAAAGTCCGCATAGAGTTTGCTACAAAACACGTAAAGGACTCCCAGACTATGAGAAATAAGATTCTCTGGTCTGATGAGACGAAGATAAAAGTTTTTGGTGATAATTCTAAGCGGTATGTCTGGAGAAAACCAGGCACTGCTCATCACCTGCCCAATAGAATCCCAACAGTGAAACATGGTGGTGGCAGCATCATGCTATGGGGTTTTTTTCAGCTGCAGGGACAGGACAACTGGTTGCAATTGAAATAAACATGAATGAGGCCAAGTGCAGAGATATCTTGGATGAAAACCTCTTCCAGAGTGCTCTGGACCTCAGATTTGGCCGAAGGTTCACCTTCCAACAAGACAATGACCCCAAGCACAGAGCTAAAATAACAAAGGAGTGGCTTCAGAACAACTCTGTGACCATTCTTGACTGGCCCAGCCAAAGCCCTGACCTAAACCCAATTGAGCATCTCTGGAGAGACCTAAAAATGGCTGTTCACCAACATTCACCATCCAACCTGACGGAACTGGAGAGGATCTGCAAGAAAGAATGTCAGAGGATCTGATCTACAATCCAGGTGTGAAAAACGTGTATCATTCACAAGAAGACTCATGGCTGTACTAGCTCAAAAGGGTGCTTCTACTCAATACTGAGCAAAGGGTCTGAATACCTATGACCATGTGATATTTTTTAGTTTTCTTTTTTAATAAATTTGCAAACATGTCTACGTTTCTGTTTTTTTACAGTAAAGATGGGGTGCAGAGTGTACATTAATGAGAAAAAAATATTTTTTTTTTTCTCATTTACCAAATGGCTGCAGTGAAACAAAGAATGAAAAAGTTAAAAGGGTCTGAATACTTTCTGAACTCACTGTATGAAGGAAATAATGTTACTTATCATGTTTCTCCTTAAAAAAAAATTGTTTTGGTTTGGTAGGTCTTTTTAAAAATCCATAAAACCAGCGCAATAGTCTGACAACATTATTCCCAGATACCATATGTGAGTCAGATAGGCATGCAGACATCTTCTCCATGCTGTTCCCATTTAGTTTCAGCTATTTCCCATCAATTTCAGCTTTTTTCCCATGCCCCTAGACCTGTTTTTTTGGTCCAGCAGAAAAATATTTGGCTCTCCCATTGACTTACATTGGATTCGTTATTCAGAAAGAATATAGTACATGGATATTAGAAATTATTTGTGTCGATTTTCCCAAATCCGAATATTTCACTATTCGATCATCACTAGTTAGTAACAGAAGAAATTTTTTTTGGCTGTAAATGAGGCCTATATAACATAGACTAGATGCTACAAACAATTTCAAACTGAGATCTTCCCTAATGTAGAACGTTAGTAATTGAAGAATTTTTTTTGGTTTGGATGACTCCTGTATAATATAGACTACATGTGTTAGGGTTCGATTTCCCGCTGCTGCACAAGGGGAGTCTCGAACCCGTCCCGCTGCGGTCTCCCATTCATCTCCGGCCGCAGTGGAGCCTGCTCAGCAGAGACGTCAGTCCAAGCGTCTTGCCCACTCCACTACTGTGCAGTGACTTGCTGCTGCCTTTCCTGGATCTGCTATTATAGCCAGTGCTGGAGCAGATGTCTTTGGGACAAAGTCCTGCGTTTTCCCATCTGAGCATGCCCAGAGTGAGATCTCTCATTGGAGATCAGGGGTCACATGTTCAGGTGCTGCAGCGGCTCCTATTGGTCCGCCAGGAAGGTCATGTAGCTACATGTGTTTGTAACAGTTTCTCATTGGTCCTTGTTCCTGGAAGGTCCTGTAGCTGTTGCTATAAAAGGGTAGCATGGCTGGGCCGCCATGCGCTAATATCAACCATTGTATGCTATGCGCCAGTGTGGTCATGTGTATGTGTGGATAGGGACCCGGCTGAAATAAGCCACTAGAATACCGACTTAATCGGTGAGGAGTTTGGTATGGAAGCTGGTCAGGGTCGGTGTCCTAGATGCCCTAGATTACCGGCATAACCGGTGAGGAGTTTTGATTGCCGTATTCAGGGTCTGGCGTTCAGACGCCATAGATTGCGGGTGACTCCCGCGAGGACATTAGCACATGATCACGCTTTATGTACGCTTAGCACTTAACTGTGTACCTGAGAGCCTTACAGGACACAGTGCTTTTTCTCAGCGGCCCTGTGACGTAACAGGGTTCGCTTTCAACGCTAGTCAGCGCCCTAGCGTGTTTTCTTTGCCACTCAGTTGTGTCTAGTGAGTGCGCACACATCGCCATATAGCGCTGCGGCTCTCCTTCTAGCGGCTCTGTGGAGTAACAGAGTTCGCACTCATTGCCACAGCGCATTACGGCGTTTATGTTGGCGACTCTGCGGGATAACAGAGTTTGCTTCTCGCGCCATTTTTACTAGCAGCAGGCTCCGCTTGCACGGTGGACCCGGGCTGCGAACGCACCTTTCTACATTATATTTTTGGTGTGTTCCACAGACCCATAACAACATGCTCCAAACAATTTCAAAGTGAGATCTACCCTACTGTATGACATTAGTAACAGAATAATTTTTTTGTGTGTGGATGAGACCTGGATAACATGGATTAGATGCTCCAAACAATTTCAAATTGTGATATCCTCTACTGTATGATGTTAGTAACAGAAGAAAGAATTGTTTCAGTGTGGATGAGGCCTGTATGAAAAAAAAGATATGCACCAAACAATTTCAAAATGAGATCTCCCTACTGTATGACATTAGCAACAGAAGAAAGAATTGCTTCAGTGTGGATGAGGCCTGTATGACAGAGAAGACATGCTCCTAACAATTTCAAAATCAGATCTCCCCTACTGTATGACGTTAGTAACAGAAGAATTTTTTTTTGCGTGGATGAGGCCTATATAACTTAAAAAGCAAAGAAAAGAACCGAGAACAAAATTCCAAAAATTGTAATAAATAATTAACTTTAGTCGCAAAATTCGGGTCGAGCAAAATCAGACGACTATTGGGAAAAGTCAGTGGTTCGGCCGAAACACGACACCCAATGCAAGTCAATGGGGAATACAAGTCGGCAGGGGTGGTGGACAGTAAACACACCTACAGTGCCCATTTTCAGAGCCGGCGGATGGCTCAGCCAAAGAGCGGTGCCGGCGCGGATTCAAATCCCCCTCCAAAGCCGCACCGGCACCGCTCATTGGCTGAGCCACCCGCTGGCTCAGCTAATGAGCGGTGCGGGACTCAAATCCCCCGCTGTGCGGCACCGCTCAGCAGAGTCGGCGGGCGGCTCAGCCAATGAGCGGCGCGGGGTTCAAATCCCCCGCCATTGGCTGAGCGGTGCGCCCGGCTTTGCTATGTGTGTGAGGCTGTGTGTGTGTGTGTGTGTGTGTGTGTGTGCGTGCATGCGTGCAAGGCTGTGTGTGTGTGTGCGCGAGGCTGTTTGTGTGTGTCTGTGTGTATGCAGGCATCGTCCGTCGGGACTACAAGTCCCATCCGGCTATGCCTGCTACACTGTCAGTGAGTGACACATTAGCCAATGATGAGACAGTAGTAGTCCCATCATCCGGCTAACGTGTTGAATGTAAAAAAAAACATACATTACATACACAACATACAGAACATATAACATATAACACATAACATACATATAACACAGAACATACATATAATATATAACACATAACATACAGAACATACATATAACATATAACACAACATACAGTACATACATATAACATACAACAGGTAACATACATATAACATACAACACATAACATGCATATAACATACAACACATAACATACACATAACATACAGTACATACATATAACATACAACATGTAACATACATATAACATACAACACATAACATGCATATAACATACAACACATAACATACATATAACACATAACATACAGTACATACATATAACATACAACACAGAACATACATATAATATATAACACATAACATACAGAACATACATATAACATATAACACAACATACAGTACATACATATAACATACAACATGTAACATACATATAACATACAACACATAACATGCATATAACATACAACACATAACATACATATAACACATAACATACAGTACATACATATAACATACAACACATAACATACATATAACACATAACATACAGTACATACATGTAACATACAACACGTAACATACATATAACATACAACACATAACATACATATAACATACAACACATAAGATACAGAACATACATATAACACATAACAAACAGAACATACATGTAACAGACAACACATAACATACTGAACATACATATAACACATAACATAAAGTACATACATATAACATACAACATGTAACATATAATATACAACACATAACATACAGAACATACACATAACATATAACATACAGAACATACACATAACATACAACACATAACAGAGTACATACTCACCAATCACCTATTCCCCGATGCCATCATCTCCTGTAATAAAAAATAATAATAAAGCAACCTATACATCACCTGTCCACCGTAGTCCAGATAATAACGAGTGTCCCACGACGATCTCCGGTATAGAATGCTGACATCGGGTGATGTCAGCACTCTACACCGCCCCTGCGATGCAGTGGCATCGACGCCAGGAGAGAATGACATCACTTCCGTTCATTCTCTCACTGGCAATGCTGGGTGAGAAAATTCCCACGCAGCATTGCCATAAAGTGAGAGAATGAACTCAGTGATGCACTGCAGGAGGCATTGTCTCCTGTCAGTTCATCACTGGGAGGCCCTACAGAGCAGTGGCATCACCTGATGTCACTGTTCTATAGGGGAGACCGTCGTGGGACATTCATTATTAATTGGACTGCGTCAGACAGGGAGTATACGGTTGTTTTATTTTTAAAGTTTTATTACAGGAGATCGAGGGCGTCGCTTGGTTCTGAGCGTTAATAAAGATATGAAAACCGTGTTGTGTTTTATTTCATTAACACCTTCCCCAAGGGTGGTTTGCATGTTAATGACTGGGCCAATTTTTACAATTCTGACCACTGTCTCTTTATGAGGTTATAACTCTTGAACGCTTCAACGGATCTTTGCGATTCTGAGAATGTTTTCTCGTGACATATTGTACTTCACGTTAGTGGTAAAATTTATTCGATATAACTTGCGTTTATTTTTGAAAAACGCAAATATGGCGAAATTTTGAATTTTATTCCCTTAAAACAGATATACAGTACAGACCAAAAGTTTGGACACACCTTCTCATTCAACAATTTTTCTGTATTTTCATGACTGTGAAAATTGTAGAATCACACTGAAGGCATCAAAACTATGAATTAACACAAGTGGAATTATACATTACACTTTACAAAAAAGTGTGAAACAACTGAAAATATGTCTTATATTCTAGGTTCTTCAAAGTAGCCACCTTTTGAATAATCCCGAACAGTGTCACCAGAAAAGCACCCCCACACCATCACACCACCTCCTCCATGCTTCACGGTGGGAACTAGTCATGTACAGTCATGGACAAAAGTTTTGAGAATGACACAAATATTAATTTTTACAAAGTCTACTGCTTCACTTTTTCTAATGGCAATTTGCATATACTCCAGAATGTTATAAAGAGTGATCAGCTTAACAGCAATTACTTGCAAAGTCAATATTTGGCTAGAAAATGAACTTCATCCCCCAAAACACATTTCAACATCATTGCAGCCCTGCCTTAAAAGGACCAGCTAACCTCTTTTCAGTGATTGCTCCATTAACACAGGAGTGGGTGTTGATGAGGACATGGCTGGAGATCAATCTGTCATGATTAAGTAAGAATGACACCACTGGACACTTTAAAAGGAGGCTGGTGCTTGGCATCATTGTTTTTCTTCTGTTAACCATGGTTATCTCTAAAGAAACATGTGCAGTCATCATTGCAATGCACAAAAATGGCCTAACAGGGAAGAGTATCGCAGCTAGAAAGATTGCACCTCAGTCAACAATCTATCGCATCATCAAGAACTTCAAGGAGAGAGGTTCCATTGTTGCCAAAAAGGCTCCAGGGCGCCCAAGAAAGACCAGCAAGCGCCAGGACCGTCTCTTAAAAGTGTTTCAGCTGCGTGATCGGCTACCAGCAGTGCAGAGCTTGCTCAGGATGGCAGCAGGCAGGTGTGAGTGCATCTGCACGCACTGTGAGGCGGAGACTCTTGGAGCAAGGCCTGGTCTCAAGGAGGGCAGCAAAGAAGCCACTTCTCTCCAGAAAAAACATCATGGACAGACTGATATTCTGCAAAAGGTACAGGCAGTGGACTGCTGAGGACTGGGGTAAAGTTATTTTCTCTGATAAATCCCCTTTTCGATTGTTTGGGATATCAGGAAAAAACCTCATTCGAAGAAGACAAGGTGAGCGCTACTACCAGTATTGTCTCATGCCAACTGTTAAGCATCCTGAAACCATTCATGTGTGGGGTTGCTTCTCAGCCAAGGGAATCGGCTCTCACAGTCTTGCCTAAAAACACAGCCATGAATAAAGAATGGTTCCAGAATGTCCACCAAGAGCAACTTCTCCCAACCCTCCAAGAGCAGTTTGGCGATCAACAATGCCTTTTCCAGCATGATGGAGCACCTTGCCATAAAGCAAAGGTGATAACTACATGGCTCAGGGAACAAAACATAGAGATTTTGGGTCCATGGCCTGAAACTCCCCAGATCTTAATCCCATTGAGAACTTGTGGTCAATCATCAAGAGACGGGTGGACAAACAAAAACCTAAAAATTCTGACAAAATGAAAGCATTGATTGTGCAAGAATGGACTGCTATCTGTCAGGATTTGGTCCAGAAGTTGATTGAGAGCATGCCAGGGAGAATTGCAGAGGTCCTGAAGAAGAAGGGTCAACACTGCAAATATTGACTTGCTGCATTAACTCATTCTAACTGTCAATATAAGCTTTTGTTACTCATATGTTTGCAATTATATTTCTGTCAGTGATAAAAACATCTGTCAAACACACATAAAAACCAGAGGGCAGCAGATCATGTGAAAATATAATATTTGTGTCATTCTCAAAACTTTTGGCCATGACTGTAGAGTCCATCTGTTCACCTTTTCTGCGTGCAAAGCAGTAATCAAAGCAAAAGGTGGCTACTTTGAAGAACCTAGAACCATTCTAAAAACTGCACCCCTCAAGGCACTCAAAACCACATTCAAGAAGTTTATTAACCCTTCAGGTGCTTCACAGGAGCTGAAGCAACGTGGAAGGAAAGAATGAATATTTAACTTTTTAGTCACAAAAATGATTTTTACAAACTTTTTTTTCATTTTCACA
The DNA here is from genome assembly GCA_033576555.1 of Oophaga sylvatica. Taxonomy (NCBI): domain Eukaryota; kingdom Metazoa; phylum Chordata; class Amphibia; order Anura; family Dendrobatidae; genus Oophaga; species Oophaga sylvatica. The sequence continues at coordinate 754,029,185 of JARQOD010000001.1, read as the reverse complement.
AGGGTAAAAGGAGAAAATGGACAGATAAAGTTGTTGTGCAATTTCTCCTGAGTACGCCAATAGCCCATATGTGGGGGAAAACCTCTGTTTGGGCACATGGCAGAGATCGTAAGGGAAGGAGCACAGTTTGACTTTTTCAAACCAAAATTGGCTGGAATTGAGATTGGACGCCATGTCGCGTTTGGAGAGCCTCTGATGCGCCTAAGCAGTGGAAAACTCCCACAAGTGACACCATTTTGGAAACTAGACCCCCTATGGAACTTATCTAGATCTGTTGTGAGCACTTTGAATCCCCAAGTGTTTCACAAAAGTTTATAATGCCTGGGTGAGAAAAAGAAAACAAAAAATTTTTTCCACAAAAATGATTTTTTAGTCCCAAATTTTGGATTTTTCCCAAAGAAATTGGACCCCAAAAGTTGTTGTCCAATTTTTCCTGAGTAAGCTGATACCCCATATGTGGGGGGAAACTGTTTGGGCGCACGGCAGGGCTTGGAAGGAAGTAATAACGTTTTGGAATGCAGACGTTGATGGGGGTCATGTTCCGTTTGCAGTGCTCCAGATGTGCCTAAACAGTGGAAACCCCCACAAGTGACCCCATTTTGGAACTAGACCCCCTAAGGAACTTATCTAGATCTGTGGTGAGCACTTTGAAGCTCCAAGTGCTTCACACAAGTTTATAATGCCCGGGCATGAAAATAAAAAATCCTATTTTTTTCCACAATAATTATATTTTAGTCACCAATTTTTTATTTTCCCAAGGGTAACAGGACAAATTGGACTACAACTTTTGTGGTCCAATTTCTCCTGAGTATGCTGATACCACATATGTGGGGGTAGCCACTGTTAGGGTGAACGGCAGAGCTCGGAATGGAAGGAGCACATTTGACTTTTTCCAACCAAAATTGGCTGGAATTGAGATTGGACGCCATGTTGCATTTGGAGAGCCTCTAATGTGCCTAAACAGTGGAAACCCTCCACAAGTGACCCCATTTTGGAAACTAGACCCCCTAAGGAACTTATCTAGATCTGTGGTGAGCAATTTGAACCCCAAGTGCTTCACACAAGTGTATACCGTAAAGCCGTAAAATTAAAAAATCATATTTTTTCCACAAAAATGATATTTTCACATCAATTTTTATTTTCCCATGGGTAACAAGACCACAAAGTTATTGTGCAATTTGTCCTGAGTACGTTGATACTCCATATGTGGGTAAACCACTGTTTGGGTGCATGGCAGAGCTCGGAAGGGAAGGAGCGCCGTTTGACTTTTTCAACGCAGAATTGGCTGGACGCCATGTCGTGTTTGGAGAGCTCCTGATGTGCCTAAACAGTGGAAACCCTCCACAAGTGACCCCATTTTGGAAACTAGACCCCCTAAGGAACTTATCTAGATCTGTGGTGAGCAATTTGAACCCCCAAGTGCTTCACACAAGTGTATACCGTAAAGCTGTAAAATTAAAAAATCATATTTTTTCCACAAAAATGATATTTTTACATCAATTTTTATTTTCCCAAGGGTAACAAGACCACAAAAGTTATTGTGCAATTTGTCCTGAGTACGTTGATACTCCATATGTGGGGTAAACCACTGTTTGGGTGCATGGCAGAGCTCGGAAGGGAAGGAGCGCCGTTTGACTTTTTCAACGCAGAATTGGCTGGACGCCATGTCGTGTTTGGAGAGCTCCTGATGTGCCTAAACAGTGGAAACCCTCCACAAGTGACCCCATTTTGGAAACTAGACCCCCTAAGGAACTTATCTAGATCTGTGGTGAGCAATTTGAACCCCCAAGTGCTTCACACAAGTGTATACCGTAAAGCTGTAAATTAAAAAATCATATTTTTTCCACAAAAATGATATTTTTACATCAATTTTTATTTTCCCAAGGGTAACAAGACCACAAAAGTTATTGTGCAATTTGTCCTGAGTACGTTGATACTCCATATGTGGGGTAACCACTGTTTGGGTGCATGGCAGAGCTCGGAAGGGAAGGAGCGCCGTTTGACTTTTTCAACGCAGAATTGGCTGGAATTGAGATCAGACGCCATGTCACATTTGTAAAGCCTCTGATGTGCCTAAACAGTGGAAACCCCCCAATTCTAACTCCAACCCTAACCCCAACACACCCCTGACCCTATTCCCAACCCTAACCATAACCCTAACTACAAACCTAACCCTAACACACCCCTAACCCTAATCCTAACTTTAGGCGCAACGCTAACCCTAACTTTAGTCGCAACCCTAACCGTAACCTAACCCTCTTGGGATAATGGAAATAAATACATTTTTTAAATTTTATTATTTTTCCCTAACTAAGGGGGTGATAAAGTGGGGTTTGATTTACTATTTATAGCGGGCTTTTATGTTTGGCAGCGGTCACGCTAAAAGACGCTTTTTATTGCAAAAATAGTTTTTGTATCACCACATTTTGAAAGCTATAATTTTTGTATATTTTTGCACACAGAGTCATGTTAGGTCTTATTTTTTGCGGTACAAGTTGATGTTTTTATTGGTACTATTTTAAGCACGTGACTTTTTTCATCGCTTTTTATTTAGATTTTTGGGAGGTTAGAATGAACAAAAATCAGCAATTCATGAATTTCTTTTGGGGAGGCATTTATACCGTTCTGCGTGTGGTAAAATTGATAAAGCAGTTTTATTCCTCGGGTTAGTACGATTACAGCGATACCTCATTTGTATCATTTTTTTTAAGTTTTGGCGCTTTTATACAATAAAAACTATTTTATATAAAAAATAATTATTTTTGCTTTATTCTTCGAGCTATAACTTTATTATTTTTCTGCTGATGATGCTGAGTCGTGGCTATTTTTTTGCGGGAGAAAATGAAGTTTTCAATGGTACCAAGTTTATTTATATCGGTCTTTTTGATCGCGTGTTATTCCACTTTTTGTTCGGAGGTATGATGATAAAGCATTGATTTTTTGCTTTGTTTTTTTTTTATTTTTAAGGGGTTCACTAAAGGGGTTAACTAGTGGGACAGTTCTATAGGGCAGGTCGTTACGGACGTGGCGATACCAAACATGTGTACTTTTATTGTTTTGTTTTTTTTATTTTATTTAGGAAGAAATAAATTTATTGGGGAATATTTTTTGTTTTCCTTTATTGTGGAATTTTTTTTTTTACACTTCTTATTTTTATTTTTTTAACTTTTTTACTTTGTCCCAGGGTGGGACATTACAGTATAAGGTCAGATCGCTGGTCTCACAGTGTGCACAGCACTCTGTGAGACCAGCGATCGCACAGGCAGTGCTGCAGACTTCCTCAGCGCCTGCTCTCAGCAGGCACTGAGGAAGCCACCTCCCTGCAGGACTCGGTGGCCATCTTGGATCCGGGGTACTGCAGGGAAGAGGCCTTCAGAACAGCGCGGTCACATCGCGCTGTTCTGAGGGCCTCAGGGGAGCACGCAAGGAGCCCCCTCTCTGCGCGATGCTCCCCTGTGCCCCCGGTACACCGCGATCATGTTTGATCGCGGTGTGCCAGGGGATAATGTGCCGGGAGCGGTCCGTGACCACTCCTGGCACATAGTGCCGGGTGTCAGCTGTGATAAACAGCTGACACCCGGCTGCGATCAGCTGCGCTCCCCCCGGGAGTGCAGCTGATCGCTTTCTACGTACTATCCCGTCCATGGGCAGATTGTCACAGGTTTCATGGATGGGATAGTACGTCGGATGGCAGAGAGGGGTTAAAATACTTTATTCTTATGCGTGTGTTGTTTTTTTTAACCCTTTATTAACCCCTTAATGTCCAATGACGTGCACAGTCCGTCATGGCAAGGTGTCAGTTCCGGCACCAGGACGGACTGTGCACGTCATCCCTTTGATCTACCACTGCGTGTAAGCACGCAGTGGTAGATCAGTGCCGACAGCTGTCACAGACAGCTGACAGGCACGGCAAGCGGTGCAGGGACCTTTGCCATCGGTCCCCGCACCTACAGCACTGTGCTTGGTCAGTCAATCTGACTGACCAAACACAGCAGCGATCGTGCAGGAGAAGCTGAAATTTCAGCTTCTCCAGCGCGATCAGTGCAGGAGCCAGTGCTGCAGTGGCCAGGCTTCCTGCACTGACAGCCAGGAGCGGCGCCCTCACCGCCCCTGGCTGTTAACCCCCTGACTGCTGCGATCGAGCGCGATCGCAGGGCTCAGGGGGTAGGCAGAGGGTCGGGAGCTCCCTCTGCCTCAGATCGGCGCCCTGCAATGTATTTGCAGGGCCCAATCTCTGCATTGATGACCCGGGGGTTGTCATGACAACCTCCGGGTCATCTAGCTATGGAAAGCTTCTGTGATCATGCTCACAGCAGCTTTCATCATAGGTACAATGCATTGCAATGCTGGAGCATTGCAATGCCTTGTAACTGCAATAAAAAGTAAAAAAAGTGAAATTCCCATAAAGGGACAAGTTAAAAAAATCATTTTTTTTTTAAAAATTGTAAAAAAAAATATTAAAAAATAATTTAAAAAAAATCCCCAAAAAATACACATTTTTATGTAATAAAAAAAATAAAAAGCAAAAAAAATACACATGTTTGGTATCGCCACGTCCATAAAAATCCCATCTATAAAAGCGTAACCCTAGTTAACCCCTTCAGTGAAAGCCTAAAAAAAAAAACACAAAAAAGTAGTAAATTATACTTTTTCCAAGCGGCATCATCATACGCTTGGAAAAAGTACAATAACACACGATCAAAATGTCAGATATAAATAATCATGGTACCGCTGAAAACATCATCTTGTCCCGCAAAAAACAAGCCACTATAAAGCATCATCAGAGAAAAAATAAAAAAGTTATAGCTTGCGGAATAAACTGATGCAAAAATAATTATTTTTTCTATAAAATTTTTTATTGTGTAAAAAACCCAAAACATAAAAAAATATATAAATGAGGTATCGCTGTAATCATAGTGACCCGAAGAATAAAGCTGCTTTATCAATTTTACCACACGCGGAACGGAGGGAAAAAAAAAAAACATTCCTGAATTGCTGGTTTTTGTTCATTCTGCTTCCACAAAAATCGGAATAGGAAGCGATCAAAAAACGTTATGGCCCGAAAATGGTACCAATAAAAAGTCAGCTCGTCTCGCAAAAAATAAGCCCACAGATAACTCTGTCGGCCGAAATATGGAGAAATTATAGCTCTCAAAATACGGCGATGCAAAAATTTCTTACAAAAAATTATTTAAAAAAAAGCATCTTTTAGTGTGTGACAGAAGCTAAACATGAAAAAAGGGTATAAATCTGGTATCGCTGTAATCGCACCGATCCGAGGAATAAAGTCGCCTAATCACTAATACCGCACGAGGAACGGCGTAAAAAAGAAAACCAATTCTTCACCTTTTGTGGATTTGTTCATTGTGCCTCCCAAAGATCGCAGTAAGGCGATCACAGTGGTTCCCCCCCACATATGGGATATCAGCGTACTCAGGACAAAATGCACATCAACTTTTGGGGCCCTATTTCTCCTGTTACCCTTATAAAAATAAAAATTTGGGGCAAAAAAGTCATTTTTGTGGAAAAAAATATGATTTTTTTATTTTCACGGCTCTACGTTATAAACTTCTGTGAAGCCCTTGGGGTTCAAAGTGCTGACCACACATCTAGATAAGTTCCTTGGGGGGTCTAGTTTGCAAAATGGGGTCATTTGTGGGGGGTTTCTACTGTTTAGGCACATCAGGGGCTCTCCAAGCGCGACATGACACCCGCAGACCATTCCATCAAAGTCTGCATTTAAAAACGGTGCTCCTTCCCTTCCGAGCTCTGCCATGCGTCAAAATAGTGGTTCCCCCCACATATGGGATATCAGCGTACTCAGGACAAATTGCACATCAACTTTTGGGGCCCTATTTCTCCTGTTACCCTTATAAAAATAAAAATTTGGGTGCAAAAAGATTATTTTTGTGGAAAAAAATATGATTTTTTTATTTTCACGGCTCTACCTTATAAACTTCTGTGAAGCACTTGGGGGTTCAAAGTGCTCACCACACATCTAGATAAGTTCCTTGGGGGGTCTAGTTTCCAAAATGGAGTCACTTGTGGGGGTTTCTACTGTTTAGGCACATCAGGGGCTCTCCAAACGTGACATGACACCCGCAGACCATTCCATCAAAGTCTGCATTTGAAAATGGCGCTCCTTCCCTTTCGAGCTCTGCCATGCATCAAAATAGTGGTTTACCCCCACATATGGGGTATCGCGTACTCAGGACAAATTGCACAATAACTTTTAGGGTCCTGTTACCCTTTGGAAAATAACAATTGGGGGTGGAAAGATCATTTTTGTGGAAAATATATGATTTTTTTAATTTTACTGCTCTACGTTATAACCTTCTGTGAAGCCCTTGGGGGTTCAAAGCTCTCACCACACATCTAGATAAGTTCCTTGGGGGGTCTAGTTTCCAAAATGGGGTCACTTGTGGGGGGTTTCCACTGTTTAGGCACACAGAGACTCTCCAAATGCGACATGGCGTCCAATCTCAATTCCAGCCAAAAAAGTCAAATGGCGCTGCTTCTCTTCCAATTTCTGCCATGTGCCCAAATAGTGGTTTACCCCCACATATGGGGTATCAGCGTACTCAGGATAAATTGCACAATAACTTTTGGGTCCTTTACCCTTTGGAAAATAAAAATTGGGGTGGAAAGATCATTTTTGTGGAAAAGATATGATTTTTTAATTTTACAGCTCTACGTTATAACCTTCTGTGAAGCCTTGGGGGTTCAAAGCTCTCACCACACATCTAGATAAGTTCCTTGGGGGTCTAGTTTCCAAAATGGGGTCACTTGTGGGGGGTTTCCACTGTTTAGGTACACAGGGGCTCTCCAAATACGACATGGCGTCCAATCTCAATTCCAGCCAAAAAAGTCAAATGGCGCTGCTTCCCTTCCGAGCTCTGCCATGCGCCCAAATAGTGGTTTACCCCCACATATGGGGTATCAGCGTACTCAGGACTAATTGCACAATAACTTTTGGGGTCCTTTTATCCTTTGGAAAATAAAAATTGGGATGAAAAGATCATTTTTGTGGAAAAAAATATGATTTTTTAATTTTACGGCTCTACGTTATAACCTTCTGTGAAGCTCTTGGGGGTTTAAAAGCTCTCACAACACATTTAGGTAAGTTCCTTGGGGGGTCTAGTTTCCAAAATGGGGTCACTTGTGGGGGGTTTCCACTGTTTAGGCACACAGGGACTCTCCAAATGCGACATGGCGTCCAATCTCAATTCCAGCCAAAAAAGTCAAATGGCGCTGCTTCCCTTCCGAGCTCTGCCATGCGCCCAAATAGTGGTTTACCCCCACACATGGGGTATCGGTGTACTCAGGAGAAAAATTTTGTTGGAAAAATAGAAATTGCTGGTCAACTTTTAACAGTTATAACTTCCTAACAAAAAAAATTTTTGTTTCCAAGTTGTGCTGATGTAAAGTAGACATGTGGGAAATGTTATTTATTAACTAATTTTTGTGACATATCTCTCTGATTTAATGGCATAAAAATTAAAATTTTGAAAATTGCAAAATTTTCAAAATTTTTGCCATATTTCCGTTTTTTTCATAAATAAACGCAAGTTATATTGAATAAATATTACCACTATCATGAAGTACAATATGTCACGAGAAAACAATCTCAGAAACGTCAAGATCCGTTGAAGCGTTCCAGAGTTATAACCTCATAAAGAGACAGTGGTCAGAATTGTAAAAATTGGCCTGGTCTTTAACCTACAAAATGGCTTGGTCGTTAAGGGGTTAATATAAAATTAATAATGGATAGGCGTCTTATTGACGCCTCTCTATTATTAACCGGGCTTAATATCACCTTACATTAGCAAGGTGATATTAACCACTTATTACCCCATATCCCACTGCTACAGGGGAGTGGGAAGAGAGGGGCTAAGTGCCGGAATTGGCGTATCGTACAGATGCGCCAATTCTGGGGCGGCTGGGTGCTGGTATTTTTAGCCAGGGGGTGCGCCAATATCCATGGTTCCTTCCTAGGCTATGAATATCATCCCTCAGCTGTCTGCATAGCCTTTCTGGCTATAAATTACTGGGGGACCCCACGTCATTTTTTTGGGGGGTCCCATTATTTTAATAGCCAGTAAAGGCAAGCTGTGGGCTGATATTCATAGCCTGGGAAGCTCCATGGGTATTAACCCCTTCCCAGGCTAGAAATATTGGCCCGAGCCATCGGCTTTCCCCCTCTGGCGCAGAAAATTGCGCGGGAGCCCACGCCATTTTTTCCCCCATTTTTTTTTAAATTAGCGCTATTGCGTTAAGATTTTGTGTGTGTGTGTTCGCGCTTGGGTCTTTAACTATTCATGTACCATTCTATCTATTATCTATCTATTTTCTATCTATCTATCTTCTTTCTATCTTTCTGTCTATCTATTATCTATCTTCTATCTATCTATCTATCTATCTATCTATCTATCTATCTATCTATCTATCTATCTATCTATCTATCTATCTATCTATCTATCTATCTATCTATCCATCTTCTATCTATCTATTATCTATCTATTTCTATCTATCTATTATCTATCTATCATCTATTTATTTATCTATCTATATCTATCTATCTACAGTGGTGGCCAAAAGTATTGGCACCCCTGCAATTCTGTTAGATAATACTCAGTTTCTTCCTCAAAATTATTGCAATCACAAATTATTTGCTATTTTTATCTTCATTTAATTTGCTTGCAAGGAAAAAGCACAAAAGAGAATGAATCAAAAATCAAATCCTTGATCATTTCACACAAAACTCCAAAAATGGGCCAGACAAAAGTACTGGCACCCTCAGCCTAATACTTGGTTGCACAACCTTTAGCCAAAATAACTGCGAACAACAGCTTCCGGTAACCATCAATGAGTTTCTTACAATGCTCTGCTGGAATTGTAGACCATTCTTCTTTGTCAAACTGCTCCAGGTCGCTGATATTTGAAGGGTGCCTTCTCCAAACTGCCATTTTGAGATCTCTCCACAGGTGTTCTATGGAATTCAGGTCTGGACTCATTGCTGGCCACCTTTGAAGTCTCCAGTGCTTTCTCTCAAACCATTTTATAGTGCTTTTGGAAGTGTGTTTTGGGTCATTGTCCTGCTGGAAGACCCATGACCTCTGAGGGAGACCCAGCTTTCTCACACTGGGCCCTACATTATGCTGCAAAATTTGTTGGTAGTCTTCAGACTTCATAATGCCATGCACACGGTCAAGCAGTCTAGTGCCAGAGGCAGCAAAGCAACCCCAAAACATCAGGGAACCTCCGCCATGTTTGACTGTGGGGACTGTGTTCATTTCTTTGAATGCCTCTTTTTTTTTCCTGTACACTCTTTGTTGATGGTTTTTCCCAAAAAGCTCGACTTTTGTCTCATTTGACCAGAGAACATTCTTCCAAAACGTTTTAGGCTTTCTCAGGTAAGTTTTGGCAAACTCCAGCCAGGCTTTTTTATGTCTCAGGGTAAGAAGTGGGGTCTTCCTGGGTATCCTACCATACAGTCCCTTTTCATTCAGATGCCGACGGATAGCACGGGTTGACACTGTTGTACCCTCAGACTGTAGGGCAGCTTGAACTTGTTTGGATGTTAGTCGAGGTTCTTTATCCACCATCCGCACAATCTTGCGTTGAAATCTCTCGTCAATTTTTCTTTTCATTCCACATCTAGGGAGGTTAGCCACAGTGCCATGGGCTTTAAACTTCTTGATGACACTGCGCACGGAAGACACAGGAACATTCAGGTCTTTGGAGATGGACTTGTAGCCTTGAAATTGCTCATGCTTCATCACAATTTGGTTTCTCAAGTCCTCAGACAGTTCTTTGGTCTTCTTTCTTTTCTCCATGGTCAATGTGGTACACACAAGGACACAGGACAGAGGTTGAGTTAACATTAATCCATGTTAACTGGCTGCAAGTGTCATTTAGTTATAGCTAACACCTGTTAGGTGCCACAGGAAGTTACAGGTGCTGGTGATTACATGAATTAGAGAAGCATCACATAATTTTTCAAACAGTGCCAATACTTTTGTCCACCCCCTTTTTTAGGTTTGGGGTCAATTCTTTTGTGTTTTTTCATTGAAGACAAATTAAATGAAGAAAATAATACCAAAGAATTTGTGTTTGCAATCATTTTCAGGAAGAAACTGAGTATTATCTGACAGAATTGCATGGGTGCCAATACTTTTGGCCACCACTGTATATCTATTATCTAGCTATCTGTCTATCTATCTATTATCTATCTATCTATCTATGGCCAGAGTCACACACACCATATAAAAATCGTACCGTATTAAACGACCGTAATACGCAGAAAAGTCCCTGAACAGTGATCTGTATGTCATCCATGTGAATTTCCTCGCATCAAAATATCCATGTGTCATCCGTATGGCATCCGTACGGCGAGATTTTCTCGCCGACTTGCAAAACCGACATATAATGGATCCAAATGAAAGTTTTAAAATCACATAAGAAAGAATAGATATATACACATAGAATACATATATATACATATATACATGTCATTGTGACACATATATAGGGTATATACCCATTTGCGAGAAAAAAAAGGTCCGTTTTCTGGATGGAAAAAACGGCCAATTCTATTCAATTGGCATGCGATTGTCATGCGATTTGTTTGCAATTTTACATAGAGCAGTTCTCTCCAATGTCTACATGTAAAAAATCATGTTAAAATAGCATTGTAAAAAAAAGCTGTACACAAAAAGCAAATAATTATATGTTAGGGCTGGCGGAACGCACCAAATAAATAAAATTAGAAGGTGCGTTCACAGCCCGGGGTCCACCGTACAGGCAGAACCTGCTGCTAGTAAAATGGCGCAGTAGGTGGTTTGAGCGAACTCGGTTATCCCGCAGAGTCGCAGATATGGTCGCCGTCGCAATATATGGCGAAGTGGGCAAAATCTGTTACTCCACAGAGCAGCTAAATAAAAGAATGTGGCGCTATATGACGGTAAAAGAGAACTCTGTTGCTCCACAGAGTCGCAACCTAAACGCTGACTAATAGCGATGTCCGCGTGACGCCACCGGGTTACGTCCGGACTGCGCAGCTTCAACATACAGTAGTCAGCAATGAACACAGCAAACTCCTCAACGGAGAAGCCGGTATACTAGGGGCTTATTTCAGCCAGAGCCCTGAACCCATACACACATCTCCTCACCGGAGGTGCCAGTATTCTAGGGGCTTATTTCAGCCGGGTCCCTAAACACATGCATAACCACACTGGCGCAAGCTCGTAACAAATCTGATACTAGCGCACGGCCGTGCACTTATTCCACCTTTTTATAGTAGCCACGAGTATGAGACCTTCCAGAAAGGACCAATAGAAAGCTGATTCAAATCACCAACAGCTACAGGACCTTTTTGGAGGACCAATAGGAGTCGTAGCTGTGTCCGAGCATGTGACCCCTGATCTCCAATGGAAGATCTTGCCCTGGGCATGCTCAGATGTAGAAACAGAGGACTTAGTCTCAAATCTGCCTGCTCCAACACTGGTTACAACAGAGGATCCAGGAGCGGCAGCAGCAAGTCTCTGCACAGTACTATACCGGGCGAGACGCTGGGACTGACGTCTCTGCTGAGCAGGTTCCACTGCGGCCGGAGATGGATGGGGGACCGCAGCGGGACTGGTTCGAGATTCCCCTTGTGCAGCATCGGCCGAAGACCTCATCCTCTCTTTGGAGGCCTGAATGGCATCCTGGGTGTGGTCCCAAATGCCTCCACAGCCCAGTCTGCCACCTTGGAATTGGCGGAAGACACGGGCATGGGCACTGGAACCCGCGGATGCTGACCGTAGTTCAGGAGGAATGGGGTCTGTCCGGTGGAATCAGCCACAGCATTATTTAGAGCGAACTCAGCCCACGGTAGCAAGGATGCCCAGTCATCCTGCCTGGCAGATACAAAATGTCGCAAGTATGTGACCAAGGTCTGGTTGGCCCTCTCTACCAACCCATTCGTCTCGGGATGGTATGCAGAGGAGAGATTCAACTCAATTCTGTGTAAACGACACAGCACTCTCTAAAACCGAGAGGCAAACTGGGGAACTCGATCACTGACAATTTTGTCTGGCATACCGTGTAGGTGGAAAATATGCCTGATGAATAATGCTGCCAAGGCCCGTGCAGACGGTAATCGTGGATAACGGCACCAAGTGCACCATTTTGGAGCAGTGGTCGGTTATCACCCAGATGATGGTGCAGCCCAAGACTTGAGTAAGCCCACCACAAAATCCATCCCAACCATCTGCCAGGGCCTGTCTGCCACTGGCAAAGGGAAAAGTAACCCAGCTGGCCGTTGTCGAGGGGACTTATTCTTGGCACAGGAGACGCACGCCTGAACGTATTCCCTGACGTCACGGACCATATGTGGCCACCAGTATGTCCTCGCCAGCAATTCAGATGTCCTCTTTGCCCCAAAATGTCCACCCACCCTGGACGAGTGTGCCCAAGAGAGTACCTCTGGTCGCAAATTGATGGGCATAAAAGTCTTGCCTGGAGGCACAGACTCGAGCGAAACCGGGGCCACAGTTCTTAGGCTCTCTGTGGGGACAATCAGTCGAGGCTCCTCCTCCACCTCCTCAGAGGACACCACGGAGCGAGACAGAGCATCGGCACAAATGTTCTTCTCCCAGGAGAGAAAATGGAGGGTGAAATGGAACCAATTGAAGAACAGGGACCATCTGGCCTGATGGGAATTTAGCCGCTGGGCGGTCTGTAAATAGACCAGATTTTTGTGATCAGTGAACACTTGAAAGGGAAAGCGAGCCCCCTCCAGGAGATGTCCCCACTCGGAAAAGGCCAACTTCATGGCTAGCAACTCCCTATCCCCAATGGAATAATTCCTCTCCGCTGGTGTGAAGGTCTTGGAGAAGAAGAAGCAAGGATGTTTACGACCTTGAGCATCCCTTTGAAAAAGGACTGCTCCAGCACAAACGGACGAGGAATCTACCTCCAATATAAAAGGCTTATCAACCTCGGGACGATGTAGGATAGGAGCGCTAGCAAAATGGGACTTGATTGAAGTAAAGGCCTTGGAGACCTCCTCTGACCACAATTTGAGATTATCTCCCTTCTTGATGAGGACTACCAAGGGAGCAACCAAAGTAGAGAAGTGGGGAATGAATTGGCGATAGTAATTAATGAACCCCATAAAGCGCTGCACCGCTTTAAGAGAGTGGGGTTCTTGCCAAACCATTACAGCCTGTACAGGATCCATAGTCAATCCCTGAGTGGAGAATATATAGCCCAGGAATGGCAGAGACTCCTGCTCAAACACACACTTCTCCAATTTCGCATATAAGGAATTTACCCGCAAGAGGTCGAAGACCCTGCAAACATCTCTCCGGTGGGTGTCCATATCTGGAGAAAAGATGAGAATGTCATCCAGATAGACTACCACAGAGGTGGCAAGCATGTCCCGGAAGATGTCATTTACGAAATCTTGGAAGACGGCAGGAGCATTACAGAGCCCGAAGGGCATCACAAGATATTCGTAATGTCCATCTCTGGTATTGAACGCCGTCTTCCATTCGTCCCCCTCACGGATGCTGATCAAGTTATAGGCACCACGAAGATCCAGCTTAGTAAATACCCTTGCTCCCTGGAGCCTATTAAAGAGCTCAGATATTAGGGGCAAAGGATATTTGTTCTTAACGGTAATGGCGTTAAGACCCCTATAGTCTATACACGGTTGTAATTCTCCATTCTTTTTCTGCACGAAGAAAAATCCTGCCCCTGCTGGTGACACTGACTTCCTAATAAACCATCTTGCCAGATTTTCCTGGATGTATTGTGACATGACCTCCGTCTCAGGAAGAGAGAGAGGATACACTCTTCCCCAAGGAGGCTCCATTCCAGGCAAGAGGTCTATAGGACAGTCATAGGGGTGATGAGGCGGAAGAGTCTCCGCTGCCTTTTTGGAGAATACGTCCGAGTATGACCGATAAATCTTGGGGAGAGAAGCAAGGTCTATGGGTATCTCTGTGGTGGAAACCTGAACGTCCTCTCTGAGACATCTGTCTCTGCAATGATCACCCCAACCAGTATTCTCCCAGAGGACCACTCAATATGGGGAGAGTGGTGGCGAAGCCAGGGTAATCCCAACAAAACCTCATCTATTCCCTCAGGAAGAACAAAAAGGGATATAGTCTCCTGAAGAGAAGGGGACATAGACAGAGGAAGAGAGACAGGCTGGTGGGTGATTTGTGAGGGCAGGATTGTTCTATTCAATACTCTCACCGATATTGACTCGGCGAGCGTCACCAGTGGTATGGAATGGCGAGAAGCAAAGGAGGAGGACATAAAATTCCCTTCTGCCCCAGAGTCCACACAAAGCTTGGCGGGAAGAGTGGATGAACCTAGAGAGATTAACTCTTTAAGGAGCACTTTCGGAGCAAAATCCCTCGCGTCTAATGACCCTGCACCTATGGTCACGGAACATGACCATTTACTCATTTGCTGGGGACATCGGTTGGCATAATGTCCTGGCTGCTGACACACTCTACAGACCACGGATACTCGAAAGGTCCGATACTTAGATTCCACTCGAGTAGTCTCCACGGTCTCTGGGGAGTCGGACGCCCGAACGGGAAATTCAAGAGGTTTGGCAAAGGTGGGTGCCAGCCGTAACCTTTGCCTACACTGGGTCCGCTCTAACCTCCGCTCGTGAAAACGGAGGTCGATGTGGGTAGATATAGAAATGAGTTTCTCCAGTGTGGTAGGGATCTCCCTGGTTGTAAGGTTCTGTGTACATGTTCCTGAAACTCAGTTTGTTCGTCAGCCATTTTACTTTCTGTCTTGCTGCAGCTATCTTGCCCTCAGTCAAAATGGAGTTTCCAGCTTGCATGTTCCCACCCTGATTCTCTCCTTTTGCTTCTTAAGCAGCCACAGCTGAGCAATCAGTGCTTCAGAATCTAGCCTGCAGTGAACCTGTGACCTGACTCCTAAAGCCTTGGACCTTGTACTCCAGCTATTCCTACTGAGGAACTCTGAAGCACTTGTGGACTCTGAACCCTGCTCTTTGAAAGACCCACGTTTGCATGGACTTACGGTAACAGAGAAGAAGATCCTGAACCTGTTGTGGAGAGTGATTGCTGAGCTTAGATTACTCTGGCCTGCTGTGTCTCCTGCTTCTGTGTCTGCAAACTGTGTGACTATTTTTGCCAACTTGTATGAAGTAATACAAGACTTTCTATATCAAACCTGTGTCTCATGTATTTTCATCGCACCCAAGCACAAGACGCTATATGAACTGTACTACATACATTACAAGATTCTGAAGCCAAAACGTTAGTGTCTGCTGGGTTTGGAAAGGCTGTGTCTGCTGTAACTGTGGATATCGGATGTCCGGTTGTACTTTCTGTGATGACAGTGGTTGTGACTTCTCACAACTATTCCAGGTGAGCAATTCCCTTAAGTGTTTTTTTTTTCTGCAGTGTTACCACAGGTAAACACTATTGTTTTTTTTTTTTTCTTTTCTCTTTTTTGTCTGCTGTAACTGTGGATATCAGATGTCCGGGTGAACTTTCTGTGATGATAGTGGTTGTGACTTCTCACAACCATTCCAGGTGAGCAGTTCCCTTAATTTTTTTTTCTCTCTGCAGTGTTACCACAGGTAAACACTATTGTTTTTTTTTTTCTCCTCTCCTCTTCTTCCAGTACTCCTGTCTTAAAAGATCTGGAAAATGGAGGCCCGCATAAAGGAACTTTGCGGAGTGACTGATAATATCCTTGCAGATTTGCAGAATATAAAGACCCGTTTTTCAAGCCTACAGGACCTCACTAATCACAATTTGCAAGTGTTTGGACAGACTGCCCAGGATTTGCGAACCAGGATTGAGGTTCTAGAAGAGCGAGTCCAGGCTCCTGCCGTAGCCCCGAGTTCTGGGATTCCCAAGTTGCCCCCTTTTCGTTTTGGCGGTGAACGTGAGAAATTCAGGGGATTTATTAATCAATGCAATCTTTTTTTTTCTGCACATGCTTCACAATTTCCCACTGAACGATCTAAGGTGCTTACTATAATTATGTTGCTTACCAACAAGGCTTTGATGTGGGCAAACCCTCTGATTGAGACTGAGGATGATTGTTTGAATCACCTTGATGCTTTTATTTCAGCCATGGGGCAGGTGTTTGATGACCCCAATCGAGGTGCAACAGCTGAAGCAGCCATGTTAGCTTTGCGCCAAGGTAAGCACTCGGTAGCTGAATATGCCTTGGATTTCAGGAGATGGGCCCTTGATACCACCTGGGACAGTTCCGCCAAAAAATCTATTTTTCGAAAGGGGTTATCTCCACTGATTAAGGATGAACTTGCTCGTGCCGACCCTCCCACTGCATTAGGTGACTTTATTAACTACTGAATCCGTATTGATACTCGTCTGACTGAACGCAGGCAAGAGAGATGGTTCGAAAGCAATCGCACTAACCTTTTCCTACCTTCCTCTCCAGCTAAGGAACCTTTGAGTAGGATTACACGGGAACCTGAACCTGAACCCATGCAGGTAGACTCTTTACAACGACGGGTTAGTGATGCACGCAAGGAACATCGTTTTAAGGAGAATCTATGTTTCTATTGTGGTAAGTCAGGGCACTTCATTATAAACTGCCCCAGCCGTTCTCGTAAGACTACTGCAGCACTCATTCATTGTGAGTGTTGCGAGAGGGGATCTGTCAGGTCCGAGCCTCAGGCTCCAGAGAGATCTGCAGCAACAGATCTTGATTTCTCGGACTTAAACTCCGTTACCTCTGAGGACGTTGACTGTGTAAACGCTGCCATTTTTCAAGTTTCCTCAGCGGTGTCCCAGCTGAGTTGTAAGAAAAACAATTCTCATTGCTTTCTTTCCATCAAACTCTGGGTTGACTCAGCTTGGGTGTCTAGCTCTGCTATGATCGACTCAGGGGCAAGTGGAAATTTTATGGATGTCTCCTTTGCTCTGAAACAGGGGATACGTTCAGTGAAGAAGGCTACTCCAGTACAGATGGAAACTGTGGATGGCTCCCTGCTGACCTCTGGACCAGTGGATCAGGAAACAGAGCCTTTGAGGGTTCTTATGGGTAAAGATCATCAAGAGAAACTGTCCTTTATGCTTATCTCTTCTCCCCACTTTCCCATTATTCTAGGGCTACCATGGCTGCAGGCTCAGAATCCTACCATTAACTGGGAGACCAAGGAATTACACTTTCCAGAGAAACAGATGAGTCCAAAAGTTTCAGCTTGCTCTGTTCCTAAAGGAACCATGTCAGTCCCTGAACTACCAGCTGTATACCAGGACTATGTGGATTTATGTGACAAGAAGAACGCTGACCAGCTTCCTCCTCACCGTCCATATGATTGTCCAATTGAATTATTGCCTGGAGCAGAGATACCTTTTGGTAAGATCTACCCCCTGGCGGGCCCGAGCTAAAGGCTTTAAAGGATTACATAGACGAAAATCTAGCCAAGGGCTTCATACGCCCCTCTTCATCTCCTGCAGGTGCACCCATCTTCTTTGTAAAGAAGAAAGATGGATCTCTGAGACCATGCGTAGACTATAGGGAACTCAATAAGGTTACTATTAGAAACCGTTATCCATTGCCTTTAATCCCTTAGTTATTGGAGAGAGTGCGACATGCCAAAATTTTCTCTAAACTAGATCTTCGTGGGGCCTATAACTTAGTCCGTATTAGACCTGGGGATGAATGGAAGACTGCATTCAGGTCACGCTATGGACACTTTGAATATCTAGTTATGCCTTTTGGTCTGAGTACCGCCCCAGCCACTTTCCAACACTTTGTGAATGACATCTTCAGGGATCTCCTAGATACATTCGTGGTAATTTATTTGGATGATATTCTAATTTTTTCTAACTCCACAGAGGAACATCATGGACATGTGAGAATGGTCTTGGAACGTCTAAGACAAAATCATCTTTACATCAAACTTGAAAAGTGTGAATTCCATAGGACCGAAATTCAATTTCTGGGGTATGTACTGTCTACACAAGGAATTAGTATGGATGGAAGCAAAACTCAAGCCATCAAGGATTGGCCAAGTCCTAGAAATGTGAAGGAGGTACAGCGCTTCATCGGGTTTGCCAACTTCTATAGACGTTTCATTAGAAATTTCTCTGAGGTAGTGTCACCTATCACCCAACTTACCCGGAAAGAGTCTAGGTTCTCCTGGACTCCCCAAGCCCAGGAAGCATTTTCCCGTCTAAAAGATAAATTTACCACCGCACCTATCTTAGTACATCCCAACCCGAGCTTGCCTTCATAATAGAGGTGGATGCTTCAGACTGTGCCATTGGAGCTATACTCTCTCAGAGAACAGGTGAGAAGAATGCCTTGCATCCCTGTGCCTTCTTTTCCCAGCAGTTGTCTTCGGCTGAGAGGAACTACGATGTGGGCAATAGAGAGTTGTTGGCCATTATTGCCGCCTTCAAAGAATGGAGACACCTTCTTCAGGGAGCTGCACAGCAAATAGTCGTCCTGACAGACCATCGTAACCTTGAGTTTATCAGGTCGGCTAAGTGCCTGACTCCTCGCCAGGCTCGCTGGAATCTTTTCTTAAACCAATTTAATTTTATCATTTCTTATAGACCAGGATCGCGCAATGGAAAGGCTGATGCACTCTCTAGGATTTACTCAGCAGAGACACGTCCAATTACTCCTCCTAAGACTATTCTTCCTGACTCTAGATTCCTAGGAGTAATTCATAATCAAGACCTACTTAAGGACATCAAGGAAGCATACCATGCGGATTCCTTTTTGGCACAACCCCCAAGGGACGTAAGTCTTGTCTTTAAGAATGGTGTGTGGATTCAGGGACAACGCCTGTATATTCCTGAAACAGTCAGATTGAGAGTATTGCAACTCATTCACGATTCCAAGATAGCTGGGCATAGAGGAATTCTAAAGACACAGGAATTTCTCTCTCGTTTCTTTTGGTGGCCCACTTGCAGGAAGGATGTTTTAAACTATGTCACTTCATGTGAAGTCTGTGCAAGATGCAAAACACCTCGCTCCTCACCAACTGGTCTGTTACAGCCTCTTCCCACCCCGTCCCGCCCGTGGGGATCCATTTCTATGGACTTCATTGTGGAGTCACCAACCTCTCAAGGGAAGAACACCATTCTAGTGGTGGTTGACCGTCTAACAAAGGCAGCTCATTTTATCCCTTGTGTCGGCTTACCCACTGCAAAACAGACATCAGATTTGATGATTAAAGATGTGTTTCGCTTACATGGAGTACCGGATGAGGTTATTTCGGATCGAGGGGTGCAATTCACTTCTAGGTTTTGGCAAAATTTCTGTGCAGCATTGGACATTAAAGTAAACCTTTCTTCTGCTTTTCATCTCCAGACTAATGGACAGACCGAACGAACCAATCAAACCCTGGAGCAGTATCTCCGCTGCTTTATCTGCCACCTACAGGATGATTGGGTGGATCTACTTCCATTAGCTGAGTTCTCGTATAACAACTCTCAGAGTGCCTCCACTAAGCAGTCTCCTTTTTACTCTAATCTAGGTTATCATCCTAACATTCTACCACGATTTCCCATAGAAACGCCTTTACCAGCAGTGGCTGAAAGAATCACGTCTTTACAGAAGAATATGGATCTTCTAAAGGAGAATCTGGAATCGGCTCAGGAAAGGTACAAGAAAGCAGCAGATAAATTTTGTAAACCTGCACCAGCTTTCAAGGTAGGAGACTTGGTCTGGCTGTCAACCAGAAATCTTAAGTTAAGGATTCCATCGTCTAAGTTGGGACATAAGTACATTGGACCCTATAAAATCAGTAAAATTATAAGTGCCGTTGCTTGTCGTCTTCAACTGCCCAGAACTATGAGAATTCACCCTGTCTTTCATGTATCCCTACTAAAGGCTGCGACACCCAATACGTTTCCTGGACGTTATTCTCCTTGCCCTGACCCAGTGCTAGTCGATGGTCAGGAAGAATTTGTGGTGGAAAGGATTTTAGATTCCAGGTTGTATAGAAATCAGTTACAATATCTGATTAAATGGCAGGGCTACCCAGTGGAGGACAACTCATGGGAACCAGTCAATAACGTTAATGCTCCTCGCTTGCTCCGTCAGTTTCATCAGAGGTACCCACACAAGCCTGGCCTGAGGTCATCCGGAGGTTGTCCCTAAGGGGGGAGTAATGTAATGTTCTGTGTACATGTTCCTGAAACTCAGTTTGTTCGTCAGCCATTTTACTTTCTGTCTTGCTGCAGCTATCTTGCCCTCAGTCAAAATGGAGTTTCCAGCTTGCATGTTCCCGCCCTGATTCTCTCCTTTTGCTTCTTAAGCAGCCACAGCTGAGCAATCAGTGCTTCAGAATCTAGCCTGCAGTGAACCTGTGACTTGACTCCTAAAGCCTTGGACCTTGTACTCCAGCTATTCCTACTGAGGAACTCTGAAGCACTTGTGGACTCTGAACCCTGCTCTTTGAAAGACCCACGTTTGCATGGACTTACGGTAACAGAGAAGAAGATCCTGAACCTGTTGTGGAGAGTGATTGCTGAGCTTAGATTACTCTGGCCTGCTGTGTCTCCTGCTTCTGTGTCTGCAAACTGTGTGACTATTTTTGCCAACTTGTATGAAGTAATACAAGACTTTCTATATCAAACCTGTGTCTCATGTATTTTCATCGCACCCAAGCACAAGACGCTATATGAACTGTACTACATACATTACACTGGTAGACAAAGCGTCCTTTACATGGTCTGCCAGTCCTCTCCAGAACACTGGAATAAGAACTTTATCTGGCCACTCTAATTCAGAGGCCAAAGTCCGAAATTGGACTGAGAACTGGCTGACCAAGGACAAGCCCTGTGACATTGCCAGCAGTTGGAGTGCCGTATCATTCATGACCTGAGGTCCTAAAAAGACCTTTTTCAGAGCCTCCAAAAACCGAGGAGCACTCCGCACCACACGATCGTCGCGCTCCCACAGCGGCGTTGCCCACTCCAATGCTCTGCCCGACAGAAGAGACACAATAAAAGCCACTTGTGCCCATTCCGTGGGGAAACGTGTTGCCAGAAGCTCAAGCTGTATAGAGCACTGACTCACGAATCCCGACAATGTTTACTGTCACCCGTAAACTTGTCTGGAAGTGGGTGGTGGGATAATGTAGGAGCAGAGGTAGCGGTGGACAAACTGGCTGCAGCTACGCTAGCAGCCTGAACAGCGACTGCGGTAACATCCACAGCTGAGGTTGTGCGCTCAAGGACCGCCAACCTACCCTCCAGCTGCTGGATGTACTGCTGTAGACGCTGGTCGTCCGCCATTTTACTAGCCAGACCCTGGCGCTAGTATTATGTTAGGGTCTGCGGAACGCACCTAATAGATATTGTAGACAGGTGCGTTCGCAGCCCGGGGTCCACCGTGCAGGCGAAGCCCGCTGCTACTAAGATTGCGAAAGTAGCGAACTCTGTTATCCAGCAGAGTCGCTAAAATAAACGCCATAGCGCACTGTGGCAGTTAGTGCGAACTCTGTTAATCCCCAGAGCCGCTAACGGGAATGCCACAGCGCTATATGGCGATAAGTACGAACTCACTTAACTTCAGTGAACCGCAAAGTAAAACGCTAGGGCGCTGAACCAGCGTTATAAAGCGAACCCTGTTGCGTCACAGAGCCGCTGAGAAAAAGACTGTGTCCTGTTAGACTCACAGGGATACACAGATAACTGCTGTGCGGATAGCAGTCCGTGATCATGCAGAAAGCAACGCAATCAAGCAATCTCCTCACCGGAGAAGCCGGTATTCTAGGGGCTTATTTCAGCCGAGCCCTAACCACATGCGTACATGATCACACTGGCGCAAAGCACAGAATGCAATTGATACTAGCGCATGGCGGCCCAGCCATGCCACCCTTTTATAGTAACAGCTACAGGACCTGCCAGAACTAAGGACCAATGAGAAACTGTTCCAAAACACATGTAGTTTCAGGACCTTCCTGGCGGACCAATAGGAGCTGCTGCAGTACCTGAACATGTGACCCCTGATCTCCAATGAGAGATCTTACCCTGGGCATGCTCAGAAGGGGAAATGCAGGACTTCGTCCCAAAGACGTCTGCTCCAGCACTGGCTATAATAGAAGATCCAGGAAGGGCAGCAGCAAGTCTCTGCACAGTATTGGAATGAGCAAGACGCTGGGACCGACGTCTCTGCTGAGCAGGCTCCACTGCGAACGGAGACAGATGGGGGACCGCAGTGGGATTGGTTCGAGACTCCCCTTGTACAGCAGTGGGAGCTCGAACCCTAACAAACATTAATTAAAAATTATTTTAATGAAATAAATACACATAGTTTTTGACCATATTTTATTTTACTGGTAATCCTTCCAAATCCCTTGTTCTCCTATAATAAAAATAACATAATAAAACAACCATATTCTTACCTCTCCGGCATTCAGTCAGGTCCCATGCTGCAATCCATCTGAAAGGGTTAACAGGTTTACAGCCGGGACTGCAGCTAATGCTGGCAGCTCAGCTGTAAACCCCCGAATGAATGAGCTCATCTCTGTGGCTGGCAGGAGATGAGCTGATTAGCTGGGAAGGTTAATTTTCTTTTTTCCCACGCTAATCAGTTCACTTCAGGTTAGCCGGGGACTCCCTCTGACGTCACTGATGCTGTACGAAGTCCCCGGCTGACCTGAAGTGAACTGATTAGCGTGGGAAACAATCAATTAAGCTTCCCACACTAATCAGCTGTTAACCCTTTCAGATGGATTGCAGCGGGGGACCTGACTGATCGCCGGAAAGGTAAAAATATGCCAATATTTCTAGCCTGGGAAGGGGTTAATACCCATGGAGCTTCCCAGGCTATGAATATCAGCCCGCAGCTAGCCTTTGCTGGCTATTAAAATAGGGGGACCCCAAAAAAAACGACATGGGGTCCCCCAGTAATTTATAGCCAGAAAGGCTATGAAGACAGCTGCCGGCTAATATTCATATCCTAGGAAGGGGCCATGGATATTGGTGCACCCCCTGGCTAAAAATACCAGCACCCAGCTGCCCCATAATTGGCACATCTGTACGATGCGCCAATTCCGGCACTTAGCCCCTCTTTCCCACTCCCTTGTAGCGGTGGGATATGGGGTAATAAGGAGTTAATATCACCTTGCTATTGTAAGGTGACATTAAGTCCAGATAATAATAGAGAGGCGTCAATAAGACGCCTTTCCATTATTAATCTTATATTAATAAAGGGTTAAAAAAACAACACACGCATAAGAATAAAGTATTTTAATGAAATAAAACACAACACGGTTTTCATATCTTTATTATACGCTCAGTTCCAAGCAACGCCCTCGATCTCCTGTAATAAAATGTAAAAAAATAAAACAACCGTATACTCCCTGTCCGGCGCAGCCAATTAATAACGAATGTCCCACGATGGTCTCCCCTATAGAACAGTGACATCACGTGATGCCACTGCTCTGTAGGGCCTCCCAGTGATTCACTGACAGGAGACAATGGCTCCTGCAGTGCATCACTGAGTTCATTCTCTCACTTTATGGCAATGCTGCGTGGGAATTTTCTCACCCAGCATTGCCGGTGAGAGAATGAACTGTAGTGACATCATTCTCTCCCGGCGTCTGAGCAATACACAGGAGTGTATCGCAGGGGCGGTGTAGAGCGCTGACATCACCCGATGTCAGCGTTCTAAACCGGAGATCGTCGTGGGACACTTGTTATTATCTGGACTACGGCGGACAGGTGATGTATAGGTTGCTTTATTATTTTATTTTTATCACAGGAGACGATGGCATCGGGGAATAGGTGATTGGTGAGTATGTACTCTATGTTATGTGTTGTATGTTATGTGTATGTTCTGTATGTTATATGTTATGTGTATGTACCGTATGTTCTGTGTTGTATGTATGTTCTGTATGTTATATGTATGTTCTGTATGTTATGTGTTGTATGTTATGTGTATGTACTGTATGTTATGTGTTGTATGTTATATGTATGTTATGTGTTGTATGTTATATGCATGTACTGTATGTTATGTGTTATATGTATGTTATGTGTTGTATGTTATATGTATGCTCTGTATGTTATGCGTTATATGTATGTTCTGTATGTTATGTGTTGTATGTTATATGTATGTTGTGTTGTATGTTATATGTATGTTACATGTTGTATGTTACATGTTGTATGTTATATGTATGTACTGTATGTTATGTGTTATATGTATATTATGTGTTGGAAGTTATATCTATGTACTGTATGTTATGTGTTATATGTATGTACTGTATGTTATGTGTTATATGTATGTTATGTGTTTTATATTATATGTTTGTTCTGTATGTTATGTGTTATAGGTATGTTACGTGTTGTATGTTATATGTATGTTCTGTGTTATATGTATGTTATGTGTTATATGTTGTATGTTCTGTATGTTGTGTATGTAATGTATGCTTTTTTTTACATTCAACACATTAGCCGGATGATGGGACTACTACTGTCCCATCATTGGCTAATGTGTCACTCACTGACAGTGTAGCAGGCATAGCTGGATGGGACTTGTAGTCCCATCGGACAATACCTGCATATATATATACACACACACACACAAAGCAGGGCCGCTCCGCTCAGCCAATGGTGGGGATTTGAATCCCGCTACGCTCATTGGCTGAGCCGCCCGCCGGCTCTGCCAATGAGCAGCGCTGCTTTGGGATGGGATTCGAATCCCGCTCCGCTCAAAGCCGCGCGGCACCGCTGCACATGTCATCTCGTTGCCACAGTGTACGTCCTTGCTCATTGGTGAAAAAAAGGTGCCTGCAAGTGGAGAAACCTGACCCCGACTATGGCGCTCGGGTCGCGAACGTTGGGCCGACTGCATTCTATGGTCAGATTTCGTTTCATGAAGCCTGACTTTAGCGAAAGTCGGCGACTTTTTAATCTGACCGACCTGTTTCGCTCAACTCTAATTAGCTTTATTAAATAAACAAGATAGACAAATGTGATAAAGGTGGGAAAACACCAGAAAGAAATGGGACACATCACAAGGGAACACAATAAAAATGCACAGTATGTGGTAGAATAGTAATAAGTTAATTAATGTAATAATAGATAATCAATAAAAAATAGATGGATAATTCAAAAATCAGTAAATAAATGCAAGGTAGCAGCGAAAATTAGGGTAGAAAATGTACTAAAAAATGAGGAAGATAAAAAAAATAAGGCTGTGCTTCTGTGTAAAATGGCAGCTGTAAGGTGAACAAAATTGCAGTGAGAAACAAACATATTTTATATATATTTATTGCTGCTAAGATAGTAGCAATAATAGGGCAGAAAATATGGGCCAAAATTAAGGAAGGTAGAAATAAGGCTGTGCCTCTGTGCAAAATGACAGCTATAAAGTGCACAAAATTGTAGTGAAAAACATACATTTAATATTGCTGCTGGAATGGAATAATGAATATATTGGGGCATAGAGGACTAAAGTGAGAACTCAGCAAAAGTATATCATAAAGTGCTAGTGCAATAAATAACGAATTCTGATGAATCACTGTATATTTAAATAAGTACTCCATAGATACCTCAAACAATTGCAGAGTGTCCCTTCGATGCACCTAACCAGACACGCATTTCGACATCAGCCTACGTCAAATTGCGATATCCCCTACTATATGATGTTAGAAACAGAAGAATTGTTTCAGTGTGGATGAGGTCTGTGTGACAAAGAAGATATGCTCCAATTTCAAAATGTGATCTACACTACTGTATGACGTTAGTAACAGAATAATTTTTTTTGCCTGGATGAGGCCTATATAACATAGACTTGATGCACCAAACAATTTCAAAATGAAATCTCCCCTACTGTAAATCTTTAGTAATAGAAGAATTTTTTTTGGGTGGAAATGACGCTTGTATAAATAGACTAGATGGTCAAAACAATTTCAAACTGAGATCTCCCTTACTGTATAATTTTAGTAACTGAACAAATTTGTTTTTAGTGTGGATGAGGCCTGTATAACCTAGAAGATATGCTACAAACAATTTCAATCTCAGATCTAGCCAGCTGTATTACATTTGAAAAAAATATAAAAATACATGTTAATGTGCAACAACTCTGTACACAGAATAATTTCACTACCACTAAATGACAAGGTGGTCTATTGGGGGCTGAATCACATTTAGCCACATAATTTTTATTTTATTTTTGATCTGCATGAGCTATGCAAACAGTTGAATTTCACCATCACTAAATGACAAGGTGATATATGGCGTGCTGAATCACATTAGCAACTGTCAAAAAATTTTTTTTTTTACTGTGCACCAGCTCTACACACAGACCAATTTCACAGCCACAAAATTACAATGTGGGATATGGCAGGCTGTATCATGTTTAGCAACATATTTTTTTTAATGTGCATGAGCTCTGCAAGCATCTTAATTTCACCGCCAAAATTTAGAATGTGGGATATGGTATGCTGAATCACGTTAACAACTGCCTAAATTTTTTTTTTACTGTACTACAGCTCTACACACAGAATAATTTCACTGTCGCAAAATTACAATGTGGGACATGGCGGACTGTATCTCGTTTAGTAACATAATTTTTTTTTAATGTGCATGAGCTTTGCAGACAGCTTAATATCATCACCACAAAATTGCAATATTAGATATGGCATGATGAATCACGCTGGCAACTTCCCCCCCAATTTTTTTTCCCGGCTCAAATCATAGAACAACGTCACCACTAGTAAATTACAAGGTGATATATGCCTTGCTCTATCAAATTTAGCAACAGACAAAATAAGATTTAGAAAGATCTATTCGTGCATGGAGCACAATAGAAGCAGTGCACAACACACTTCTATGAAATGTGCCCTACTATCTATGTCTGTGGACCTCAGTAATGTAAAAAAAAATGTTGGAAGGTCGATTTCACAGCCACTCAGAACAGTAGCTATCTAAACTATCTGGCTTAGAAACAACCTCCTAGCTAACTACCTAAAATCTATCTGCAACCAGTCCCAGCATCTGGAGCAGCCTTTCTGCGCTGTTACATTGTCAAAATGGCGTTAAAATAAGATGGCCGTTATTTATATGGAGAGGGATATGTGAATACAGCAGCCAATGAAACAAGCCGTTGTGTCAGGACTAGTGTTGAGCATTCCGATACTGCAAATATCGGGTATCGGCCGATATTCGCGGTATCGGAATTCCGATACTGAGTTCCGATATTTTTTGCATATTGAATACCAGAATCGGAAGTTCCCATACATAATGCTATACATAGTCAATACTGTAAAATCACACTGACAGCTCACAAAACCCTAGATATATACACATAGAATACATATATATATATATATATATATATATATATATATATATATATACATGTCATTGTGACACATATATATAAATATATATATATATTTATAGTTCATACACTTCTACATAGTATAATAGCTGCTAATTCAATTGCCGGCTTTTGTGAAATTACAGACCCGACATGAAATGACACACGGTTTGCATATGGTTAACCATGTCATTTCATGTAGTTGATATATGGTTTTCTCTAACAATGACATGAGTGTATGTGTGCAAAATTTCATACAGCTAGGGGTTAATTAAAGGTGTAAATTCGTTGAAAAAAAATGTGTGGGCTCTCGCGCTATTTTCTCCATTAGACAGGGAAAGCCAGTGAGTGAGGGCAGATAATAATAGCCTAGGGAGGGTGCTTTTTTTTGTGCCCCCCGGCTACTAAAGGGTATGCCACACTAAACGAGATCGCTAACGAGATCGTTAACGGGATCACTAAAACGTCACTATTTAGCGATCTCGTTAGCGACCTCGTTGTGTGTGGCATGTAGCAACGATGTAGCCCCTGCTGTGATGTCGCTGATCGTTCACTAGCGTTCTGGACCGTTTTTTGATCGTTGGCATCCCGCTGGTGAGCCTGTATCGCTGTGTTTGGCACCTTTTGTGAACGACGAGCAACCTCGTTTGTGACGCATATGACTGTTTTTAGCGTCACGGAGTGGATCGCAATATCTGTAAGTTCTCTTTTGCGTCACAGAGAGGATCGCAGAAGTTGCAAAGCAGGCTAGCAGGACGCAGAGAGCAGGAGCGATGCTGGAAATTCCTATGAATCAGAAGCGCTCAGTACATGCTAATGACATCCTAATGACTGCCAAAGTCGTTAAAGAGATCGCTGACCACTGATGAGTCGTTTATGAGATCTCCTGTTTGGCAGCTACTAGCGACCTAAAAGAGATCACACCAACGATCTCGTTAGCTTGCATCGTTATCGAGATCGCTAACGAGATCGCTAAGTGTGGCAGTACCTTAACATCTGCCCCCAGCCACCCCAGAAAAGGCAAATCTATAATTAGATGCTCCTTTTCTGGCACTTAGTCCATCTATTCCCATTGCCCTGTAGCAGTGGCTAATGGGTTAATAATGGGTTGTGAAGAATTACAGCGTGGGACATGACAGAGCACCGGATAGGTAAGAATAATGTTGCTTTATTATTTTATTTTTATTACAGGAGAACAAGTGCTTCGCACGGATTACCTGTAAAATAAAAGATGGTGAAAAACTGTGTGATTATTTCATTAAAATGATTTTTAATTAAAGTGTGTGTGTTTTATTTCTATTTCATACAATAGGATTAATAATTGAGAGTTGTCTAATTGACAACTCTCAAATATTAACCTGGCTTAAAGTCACCTTTCAATAGCAAGGTGGCTTTAACCCATTATTAACTCATTAGCCACCGCTACAGGGCAATGGGATTAGATGGGCTAAGTGCCAGAAAGGGTGCATCTAATTATAGATTTACCTTTTCTGGGGTGGCTGGGGGCAGATGTTAGTAGCCAGGGGGGCACAAAATAAATGCACCCTCCCTAGGCTATTATTATCTGCCCTCACTCACTGGCTTTCCCTGTCTAGTGCAGAAAATAGCGTGGGAGCCCACACATTTTTTTTCAACAAATTTACACCTTTAATTAACCCCTACATGTATGAAATTTTGCACACATACACTCATGTAATTGCTAGTGAAAACCATATATCAAACTACGTGAAATGACATGGTTAACTGTATGTAAACCATGTGTCATTTCATGCCGGGTTCTGTTCTGTAATTTTACAAAAGCCGGCAATTGAATTAGCGGCTATTTTACTATGTAGAAATGTATGAACTATAAATATATATATATATATATGTGTCACAATGACATGTATGTATATATATATATATATATATATATATATATATATATATTCTATGTGTATATATCTTGTGTTTACAAGGAAAGAAAGGGTTTATTTTAATTCTGATATTTCTGTCCCATTGACTTGCATTGGTTTCCGGTATCGGAATAGGCGATATCCGATACTTTTTGGGTATCGGTCCGATCCAATCCGATCCGAAATTTCCCGATGTCGGAAAGTATCGCTCAACACTAGTCAGGACATTGTGGATGTTACCTGTACCCTGATTGACTAGCCGCAATGTGCACACATAAAGTTAGAAAACAAAGTTTACAAGCATGCCGCTCCTCTGAGCTCTGTCAACCCCTACCCTCATCAAACACATGCCCCATGCTCATCATACACCATCATTTTCCTATCTAAAGTGCTCAAAATACTTTAGTGGCTATGCAAATGTTTTCTAGCACTTTTACCAAATGTTACCGATTTTTGCTGATTTTATAAAATTTTGCTTATGTTTTCATATCACGAATCTGAATGTGCCATGTTCATGCCGAATTTCTGTTTGGCAATCGATTTTCAAATATATTTATTAATCACTAATAGTGTTGAGCGATACGATACCGCAAGTATCGGGTATCGGCCGATATTAGCTCTATCGGCCTTTCGATACTTAGTTTCGATATTTTCCATATATCGTATACCGGAATCGGAAGTTCCCATAATTCTTTGAGAGGCAATGTGATTTTAGTTAGCCAATGAGGAATCCTAAGAAGTGTGGGCACATCCTGTACTGCTGCGGTCATGTTAACTAACGGCATGGCTGTGATTGGATGCTGAAATTATGTCAGAATGCACTATAAAAGGCGGCGCCGCCATTTTAGCGTCACTGTGCTGTGAATTCAGTAAGGGACAGAACGCTGCTGTGCTGACTCTGAGGGACAGTTAGAGATTGCGATTTAGTGTACTGTGCTGTAGGCAGGCTAGCACCAACCGCTGTGTAAAGCTTCCTTTTGCCTGCAGTGTTGTTTTAACAGCTCTGCAAGGTGTGTGTGAGTGCAGGTGACGCTGCAGTTTGCTCTGCATGCAACGCTGTCTGTAGGCTATGCACGTGTCACTCACAGACTCTTTTTTTTTTCTTCAGTGTAATTCTTGCAGCTCCATGCAATTTAACTATTAGTGTGACGCGCTTCCATCCGTATCCAATACATTGGTTGCAAACACTATAGAAGTAGACAAAGGAGAAGCCTTTCACAGATTGTGAACAGTTGTGTTTCAGAGTTCACTTCAGTCTGTGTTTTTTATTTTTTGAGTGCACATTACGCTCCAGTTACTTGTTCAAGCACTGCTGCTTGTACTCTGCTGAGCGTGTCTCAGTGCCTCATCCTTTTCATTTATCTCCAATTGGTTCTGCTTCATTCCATTTAAAATATAATCTATTAGTGTGGCGCGCTTCCATCCGTATCCAATACATTGGTTGCAAACACTATAGAAGTAGACAAAGGAGTAGCCTTTCACAGATTGTGAACAGTTGTGTTTCAGTGTTCACTTCAGTCTGTGTTTTTTATTTTTTGAGTGCACATCAAGCTCCAGTTACTTGTTCAAGCACTGCTGCTTGTACTCTGCTGAGCGTGTCTCAGTGCCTCATCCTTTTCATTTATCTCCAATTGGTTCTGCTCCATTCCATTTAAAATATAATCTATTAGTGTGACGCGCTTCCATCCGTATTCCAATACATTGGTTGCAAACACTATAGAAGTAGACAAAGGAGTAGCCTTTCACAGATTGTGAACAGTTGTGTTTCAGTGTTCACTTCAGTCTCTGCGTAATAACCACACTTAGCCTTATAACTTTTCTGACTTTCTTTATCAATCTACCAAGATGAAGAAGGCAGTGAGTAAGGCACGTGGTCGTGGCCGTGGAGTTTCAGCAGGGAGAGGACGTGGTGATTCTGTGGCTGCTGCCGCCCTCAGTGACACAGCATCCACCATTTATCCCGTGAGCGTTCCTTTATGCGCACTTTGGTAGGAGCTCGGCGTGCCCCCTGCTGCGGGAAGAACAAATTGAAGCCGTTGTTGGTTGGATGGCAGCCAATGCATCGACTTCAATTCCTTCCACCTCCTCTCAGGAACACAACACTGTTGAACAACCATCTGTCTGTTCACCGCCTGTCAAATTGCCCAGGCAGTCAGAGAGTTCTGTACAGGAGCCAGCTGAGTCTCTGCTTCTGTTCTCAGAATCTGTTGGCTCGCAAACACGGGCACAGGCAAGCAGCATTCTGCAATTTGAAGAAGAGGGAGTATGCAGTGATGCGCAACAGCTGTGTCTCTCTCAATCTGAAGAGGCGGGTGAGCCAGTGCCGATGGACAGCACACCGCAGAACGCATCTTATGATGATGATGAGACTCAGGTGCCAGGTTTTGTGGAGCATGGTGCTGCCCAGACTATCCAACAGCAGCCGGTGTTGGAAGAGGGTAGTGGAGATGATGAAAGTCCGAGACCAACATGGCGTGAGCAACAGGAAGGTGGTGGAGCAGCTCTGAGGAAGAGATTGTCCAAACGGTACAAAGAGGAGGGAGAGGTAGGCTGCAGACTCGCTTGCCTGTAGCCTCCAGTTTGGCACTGTTGGGAGCAGTTCTCTTAGAAATGTCAAAATTGGCGCTCCATGACTTGCACTGCGTGGTCCTTTTTTTGACAGACTTGTAGATGATATTTGCTATGTTCAATGCAAGCTGTGTAAGCAAAAAGTTAAAAGAGGTAAAAATATCAGTAACCTGAATACCACAAATATGTGGAAACATGTACGGACAAAGCACGTAGCTGAGTTACAAAGACACACTGGAGATGTAGGCAACCTACAGCAGCACCTACATCTTCAGGTCGTGTTCGAGCCTCTACCTCCAGCTCACACACACCTGGTTCGGCTTCCTCACAGGATCTCCATGGAAGAACCTCGGTCACTGTTGTCCATAGACAAACTGTTATTCCACCCACAGCAGCAAGTTCACAGTCATCGTCACACTCCCAGAACAAAAAAGAGCCATCGGTACCACAGGCATGGGATAAAAGATGGCCATACTCGGCAAACCATCCACGAGCACAGGCTCTGAATGCTGGCATTGCAAAACTCCTGTCCTTGAAATGCTGTCATTCAGGCTGGTGGAGACTGACAGTTTCAGGAACTTTATGGCATTGGCAGTCCCACAATATAATGTGCCAAGCCGATTTTATTTCAGCAGGCAAGCTGTCCCTGCTCTGCAAAAACATGTCGAGGGAAACATTAAACTGCGCTACTAAACGCCGTCAGTAGCAGGGTCCACCTGACCACCGATGCGTGGACCGTACCCATGGCCAGGGACGATACCTTTCCCTCACTGCCATTGGGTCAATGTTGTGGAGCCGGGTACAGATCTTGCCAGTGGCGCTGTACGTGTTCTGCCAACTCCAGGATTGCAGGAATCCAGTCTGTACACATTGATTCCTCCTCCTACTCCAGTTCCTCAGAATCATCGCTGCACGAGCCGTCACGGTATACCTCCACATGGACCCGTGAACGCTTACCTGTTGCGACCGATATGAGCACAGCCGTGGCCAAACGTCAACAGGCCGTCCTGAAATTAATTTCCATGGGGAATCGAAGCCACACAGTGCAGGAGCTCTGGGATGCCATCAAGCAGGAGAGCGACGTGTGGTTTTTGTCAGCTAATCTCCAGCCAGGCTTGGTAGTGTGTGACAATGGCCGAAATCTGGTGGCAGCTCTGGGCCTTGGCAACCTCACTCACATACCATGTCTGGCACATGTGCTCAACTTGGTCGTGCAGAGTTTTTTGAGGGACTATCCGGATCTTGATACACTGCTGCACAAGGTCCGCCTAGAGTGCGCTCACTTGCGACGTTCCAGCATGGCCAGATCGCGCATTGCAGCTCTGCCAGTCAGATTTCGCCTTCCTGAACATCGCATCATATGTGACGTACCCACCAGGTGGGAAATTTCCCCATTACATATGTTGGAGGGTTGTGTGAGCAGCACCAGCAGTAATGGAGTATCAGCTGCAACAGGTGCAATCAAACTCGCAATTTGCGCCGTTCACCCTTCACCACTACTGAGGGGCCTCTATTGAAGGACATCTGCGACGTTTTGCGTGCGTTTGATGTCTCAACGCGGATGGCGAGGCAGATGATGCACTAGTCAGCATGATGTCCCCCTTATCTGCCTGCTTCAGAAATCACTGAAAGCACTAAAGGAAGAGGTTTTGGAAGAGGTGGAGGATGAGGAGTCACAAATTCAATTACCTTCAGGACAGTCCAGCGCAGCGTGGTTCCTCACAAGGGGCTGGGCAGGCTCACTTTGTGAGGAGGATGAGGAGGAGGAGGAGTCAATGGAGGAGGAAGAAATCCCTACAGAGGGAGGTACACAACGCTCTAGTCAGTATGTAGAGCGGGGTGGGGTGATGCAGAGGAGGCAGAGATGACGCCCTCTTCCAGAGGACAGCCTTTGTTGGCCAGTGGGAGTCTGCAGCACATGGTTGATTTCATGCTTCAGTGCCTGAGAAAACGACCGCCGCATCGCCCACATTCTCACCACGTCAATTATTGGGTGTACACCCTCCTAGACCCTCGCTACGGGACAACTACAAACCCTCATCACACCGGTGAACCGGGACCGTAAAATGCAGGAGTTGCCAAGACACACTGGTGCAATCCATACTGTTGTACATTCAGCCGAGGGCTGCTGCTGCTGCTACTGCTTTACAAAGCAGCTCTGTGCGTTGAGGCAGTGTAGACACTCTACAACAAGAGGGAGCAGAAGCCAGCGCTCTGCACAGGGCAAGAGCTGTATTTACAAATGTGGCAAAGTTTTGTGACAGCGCCAGCAAGGTCTACACCATCCGAGACGGCTCCAGGTCAACCAGGAAGAAACGTTTTCCGTAAGATGGTGACAGACTACTTGGCTTTCCCTCTAAGTGACTCCCAGATGCCTCTTCCCCTTTCAAATTTTTGGGTCTCTAAGTTGGATACATGGCCAGAGCTTAGCCAGTAGCATCGGAGGTGCTGGCTTGCCCTGCTGCAGTGTATTATCTGAGCGTGTCTTTAGTGCTGCAGGTGGTGTAGTAACAGACCGTCGCATGCGACTATCCTCAGAGAATGTAACCGGCTTACTTTTCTGAAAATGAACAAGCATGGAACTCACCTGAATTGCCTGTCCGTTTTCAGATTAAATAACTGTTTGGCAACGTTTTCCATATCTCCTGTTATGTTCATCTTTCTACCACCTGAACTCTACTCCCTGGGCTACAACACCGCCATTTGTTGCTCGTAAGTAATTGGCAGGGGTACTGAACTCCTGGCCACCTGGTTACAGCACGACAGCTGTTTCCTTGGCAGTGTGAACGTCAATTATCCTCCAATAAGTTGTGCTGTCGTGTTGCATTCGGGTTAGGCGACTCTATGGTGCCTGCAGTTTAGGTGATTCCTATGTGTGCTGTGGGATATGTAAATAAAGGCGGTTTCCATTGTGACAATAGGACAAGCACCACTGTAGGACTGTGTAATTCGGTAACTGCGGACGGCTTGCGTCCTGTCAACTTACATTTTTCATGGGTGCGTTCTTCTAACCCGTCCGGGGTCCAGTACCGTCAACTGGTTCTCCCCAGTGCCTTTGGCCTAGGTGCCTCCATCTCCGTATCCGAGTTCCACCAACGTCTGCTGGTCCTTGGTAGTGCTTTGGAGCACAGGTACCTCCTGCTTAGTAACCGTGTCACAGTAACGTCAGCTGGTACTCGTTGTGACATTGCCTCTTTTCCTTCTGCTACCCGTCCGGGGTCCAGTACCGTCAACTGGTTCTCCCAAGAGCCTTTGGCCCAGGTGCCTCCATCTCCGTATCCGAGTTCCACCAACGTCTGCTGGTCCTTGGTAGTGCTTTGGAGCACAGGTACCTCCTGCTTAGTAACCGTGTCACAGTAACGTCAGCTGGTACTCGGTTGTGACATTGCCTCTTTTCCTTCTGCTACCCGTCGGGGGTCCAGTACCGTCAAGTGGTTCTCCCCAGTGCCTTTGGCCTAGGTGCCTCCATCTCCGTATCCGAGTTCCACCAACGTCTGCTGGTCCTTGGTAGTGCTTTGGAGCACAGGTACCTCCTGCTTAGTAACCGTGTCACAGTAACGTCAGCTGGTACTCGGTTGTGACATTGCCTCTTTTCCTTCTGCTACCCGTCCGGGGTCCAGTACCGTCAACTGGTTCTCCCCAGTGCCTTTGGCCTAGGTGCCTCCATCTCCGTATCCGAGTTCCACCAACGTCTGCTGGTCCTTGGTAGTGCTTTGGGCACAGGTACCTCCTGCTTAGTAACCGTGTCACAGAACGTCAGCTGGTACTCGGTTGTGACATTGCCTCTTTCCTTCTGCATACCCCCCGGGGGTCCAGTACCGTCAACTGGTTCTCCCCAGTGCCTTTGCCTGGGTGCCTCCATCTCCGTATCCGAGTTCCACCAACGTCTGCTGGTCCTTGGTAGTGCTTTGGAGCACGGGTACCTCCTGCTTAGTAACCGTGTCACAGTAACGTCAGCTGGTACTCGGTTGTGACATTGCCTCTTTTCCTTCTGCTACCCGTCCGGGGTCCAGTACCGTCAACTGGTTCTCCCCAGTGCCTTTGGCCTAGGTGCCTCCATCTCCGTATCCGAGTTCCAGCAACGTCTGCTGGTCCTTGGTAGTGCTTTGGAGCACAGTTACCTCCTGCTTAGTAACCGTGTCACAGTAACGTCAGCTGGTACTCGGTTTGGACATTGCCTCTTTTCCTTCTGCTACCCGTCCGGGGTCCAGTACCGTCAAGTGGTTCTCCCCAGTGCCTTTGGCCTAGGTGCCTCCATCTCCGTATCCGAGTTCCAGCAACGTCTGCTGGTCCTTGGTAGTGCTTTGGAGCACAGTTACCTCCTGCTTAGTAACCGTGTCACAGTAACGTCAGCTGGTACTCGGTTGTGACATTGCCTCTTTTCCTTCTGCTACCCGTCCGGGTTCCAGCACAGTCAGCTGGTCCTCGTTACTTCCATTGTCTCTTGCTCCATCTGATACCCGTCAGGGTTCCAGTAACGTCAGCTGTTTCTAGGAAATTAGACGACCTTAAAGACCACCCAGAAGAAGATGACGACAACAAGGACGACGAGCATGAAGCCAACCAGCCTGAACACCATCACAAAGAAAAAATAAAAGATTACCCAGAAGAAGATCACCAACAGGACAAAGAAGGTTAAGACAAACTACAAGATACAGAACAAGAGACAGAAGAACAATAAGCAGAAGATCAAAAAGCAGAAGAACATGAAGTATAAGACCAAAATGAAGAGCAAAATATATGCTCTAAATTCTAAGCAAAGAAGACTAAGCAGTGTATGGGGGTGAGTCCGTTCCTCCTCGTGGTGCCCCTGGAAAATGCCTGCTGCTGCTGCAGGCTAAACTGAACACGGACAAATACTGTTGTAATTTAAATCTTTTGTGACAGCAAGAACGGAAGGATGAACAATTCATACTTTTACAGATTACAAGTACAGGAATCTCTGTCACAAATAAGAATATGATGAAGAAGATGAAGAGGAAGAAGAAGAAGAATTTGAATATGAAGAAGATTAATTAGTTTAATAATAACAATATGAGTAATGTAAACAAAAACATGAATAGCAAGAAGTTTAAGAAGAAGATTAAGAAGGTGAAGATGAAGAATAATTTGATGAGAAAGATGATGCTGCTGCTGAAGATATGAAGGAGAAAGTGTGGCACTGGCAAAAGTTAAAAAAGGTGAAGAGCATGGAAGTTGTGAAACATACATATTTGCCAAAATAGAAAAAAGGTTAACAACATTGTCAATTTGTTAGTCAATCCAAACTTATTTCCAAAAAAATATATATTAATGCTATTCCAATGCATTGGGTTAAACATGTATGCCTTTATTGTCTCCTCAACCTCCCCCAATACATTCTACATTAGTCTTTGTTGTTTTCCTTCATGTACAATTAACCAACAAGGCAAGAATGTTTTTTTTAATGTCGATATTTGGTTCCCATAGACTTACATTGGACTTCCGGTATCGGAATCGGATATCGACGATATTTTTAGATATCGAGCAGTATCGCTCAACACTAATCACTAATCAAGAGGTGTATTTTTTAAAATGTAATCACTTATGATGAGGAGTTCTCCTGCTCTCGCACCTCAGGGCTCTCCTAGTAGGTCATGGCACCCTCAAATCAAAAAATTAAAATCTGCACAATAATATGGCGCTTCTTCCCTATTCAGCTTTGCATTTTGCCTCAAACGTAGTTTTTGATTACATCTTGGGTTTTGGCGCACTCAAGAGAAATTGCACAACAATCTGAGATGTTCATGTTTTTCCTATTATCCCTTAAAAAATTTAAAAATTGGGGCTAAAAACAACATTTTAGTGGAAGAAATGTAATTATTCTTTCTTCACCATGCAATATTATAAATTTCTGTGACACACCTGTTTTGTCAATAGATCACTGCACTCTTAGATTAATTTATTGAGAGGTGTAGTTTGTAAAATTACATCACTTATGGGAGTTTCTGCTGTTCTGGCATCTCAGGGACTCTGCCAATTTGACATGGCACCCTTAAATCATTCCAGAAAAATCTAAACTACAATATGGCACTTCTCTTCTGAGCTTTGAACTGTGCCTCAAACAGTTTTCGATGACATATGGGGTATCGGTGTACTCAGGAGAATTTGTACAAGTTTTGGTGTCCATCTTCTCCTGTTACCCTTAAGAAAATAAAAAAAATTGGGGC
Source organism: Oophaga sylvatica (assembly GCA_033576555.1). Taxonomy (NCBI): domain Eukaryota; kingdom Metazoa; phylum Chordata; class Amphibia; order Anura; family Dendrobatidae; genus Oophaga; species Oophaga sylvatica. The sequence continues at coordinate 753,991,222 of JARQOD010000001.1, read as the reverse complement.
TAAAAGAAACATTTTGCAGGAAAAAAATGTATTTTTTTGTTTTCTTAGCTCTATTTTATGAACTTCTGTGAAGCACCTGGAAGTTCAAGATGCTCATCACACATCAAGATAAGTTCATTGAGGGGTCTAATTTCCAAAATTATTTTATGTATGGAGGTTTCCTCTGTTTAGGCACATCAGGGGCCCTCTAAATGTGACATAGCATTCGATTTCACAGATTTTATGTTCAAAACATCAAATGGTGCTCCTTCCCTTCCGAGCCCTGCCGTGCGCCCAAACAGTGGTCTTCCTCCACACATAAGGTATTAGTGTACTCAGTAGAAATTTTTGTTGTCCATTTTCTCCTCCTATCTTTGTTAAAATAAAAAAAATTGGGGCTAAAAATGTTCTTTGTTGAAAAAATGAATGTGATTTTTAATTTTTACTGCTCTACGTTATAAATTTATGTGAAGCATCAGGGGGTTCAAGGTGATCACTAAAAATCTAGATAAGTTCCATGAGGGTTCTAGTTTCCAAAATGGGGTCACTTCAGGGTTTCCACTGTTTAGGTACATGAGGGGCTTTCCAAATGCAATATGGCATCTGATAATTATTTCAGCAAATTTTGCATTCAAAAAGTCAAATGGCGCCTTCCTTCGACCTGCTGTGCTAGGAGCAATTGCACAACATATTTTCTATTCCATTTGTTTTCTATTACCCTTGTGAAAATAAAAAAAATTGAGTATAAATTAAAATTTTTGTAAAATTTTTTTAAATGTTCATGTTTCATTCCACATTCCAAAAAATCGTGTGAATCACCTGAAAGGTTAATAAACCTCTTGAATGTGTTCTTCAACATCTTGAGTTATCTCATTTTTAGACTGGTGTCATTTTGGGATATTATCTATCATATAGACCCCTCAAGGTCACTTCTAATGTAATGTGGTCCTTAAAAAAAAGTTTTGTAAATTTTGTTTGAAAAATGAAAAAATCGCTGGTAAACTTTTAACCCTTATAACTAACAACAAAAATATTTTGTTTAAAAAATTGTGTTGATGTAAGTAGACATATGGTAAATGTTATTTATCAAATATTTTGTGTGACATGACTCTGATTTAAGGGCATACAAATTTAAAGTTTGAAACTTGTGAAATTTTTAAAATTTTTGCCAAATTTATGATTTTTTAACAAATAAATGCAAGTCATATCAAATTAATTTTACCACTATCACTAAGTAAATATGCCAAAAAAATAATCTCAGAATCAGTGGGATACATTGAAGCATTCAAGAGTTATTACCACATGGAGTGACACTGATCACATTTCGAAATTTAAGCCTGGTCTTTAAAGCCTCCATCTCACACAGCGATCTCGCTAGCGAGATCGCTGCTGAGTCACTAGTTTTGTGACGCAACAGCGATCTCCCCTGCGATATCGCTGTGTGTGACATTCAGCGACGATCAGCCCCCCTGCTGGGTATCGCTGATCGTCGCTGAATGTCCTGGACATTTTTTTGATCGCTGGTCTCCCGCTGGCTAGCACGCATCGCTGCGTGTGACAGGCGGAAGACCAGCGATCCGCTGGTAACCAAGGTACACAGCGGGTTTCCAGGTGCGGGGCTGTGCCTGGAAACCCGAAGTGCACCTTGGATACCAGCGCCCTGATGCAGGGAGCTGGTAACCAAGGTACACAGCGGGTTTCCAGGCACCGGCAGCACCTGGAAACCGATGTGTACCTTGGTTACCAGCTCCCTGCATCAGGGCGCTGGTAATAATAATAATATAATAATAATCTTGCCTGTTTGGCAGCTCAGCAGCGATTATGTAGCGACACACCAGCGATCCTGATCGTTGTCGGGATCGCTGGTGTATCGCTATGTGAGACGGGGCTTAACCTACAAAGTTGCTCGGTCCTTAAAGGGTTTATCCACACATGTCTGTATTTATAAAGTTCTGTCAAAGACAATTACAGGAAGCTTTAACCCCTTCCCGACCCATGACGCCACGTAAGGCGTCATGAAAAAACCTGTGCCAATCCGACCCATGACGCCTATGTGGCGTCATGAAAGGATCTCGTCCCTGCGGGCGGGAGACCGGGGTCACTCAAAGGTTCACCCGACCCGCCGGCACAGGACCCTTTGTACTTCACCACAGGGGGGTTGGCTTAACCCCCCGTGGCCACGATCGCTCTGATTGGCTGTTAAAAGTGAAACAGCCAATCAGAGCAATGTGTAATATTTCACCAATTTAATTGGTGAAATATTACAATCCAGCCATGGCCGATGCTGCAATAGCATCTGCCATGGCTGGGACCGAGCCCTGACCCCCCCCACACCGAGTTCACGGCGGTGATCGGCCGCCGCAACCGAAAGATGGCAGCGATCGGTCCACCGCCGTCACTTACAGCTCCCCTCCTCTTTTGGTCCACTGCCCCCACTTCCTATCCCCCCCAGCCTTCCGACCCCCCTACTCACCTCTCCCCGATCCACCGATGTCCCACGATCGGGCCGGCGTCGCCCGGGGGCCTCTCATGGGCGCCCGCCATATTGGAAAATGCGGGCGCATCGCAGTGCGCCCGCCGGCCGGCGCATGCGCAGTGCGCCCCCCAGTGTTCAAAATTTATTTTGATCACTGTGAAAAACTGCACTTTGATCAAATAAAAAAAAGTAAATGAACCCCCCCTTTATCATAGGTAGGGACAAATAAAAAAAATAAAGATTTTTTTTTTTTTTTCCTAGCGGATTTTGCTGTGATCCGCAGCTGATTTCGCTGCGGGACCGCGGCGGATATGCGTGCTTATCCGCGGCGGATTTCGCTGCTGATCCGCGGCGGATTTCGCTGCTGATCCGCGGCGGATTTCGCTGCTGATCCGCGGCGGACTTCGCTGCTGATCGCGGCGGACATCGCTGCTGATCCGCGGCGGATTTCGCTGCGGATTTCGCTGCTGATCGGCGGCGGATTTCGCTGCTGATCGGCGGCGGATTTTCGCTGCTGATCGGCGGCGGATTTCGCTGCTGATCGGCGGCGGATTTCGCTGCTGATCCGCGGCGGACATCGCTGCTGATCCGCGGCGACTTCGCTGCGGATCCGCGGCAGATTTCGCTGCTGATCCGCGGCGGATTTCGCTGCTGACGGCGGCGGATTTCGCTGCTGATCCGCGGCGGATTTGCGTGCTGATCCTCGTCGGACTTCGCTTGCTGATCCGCGGCGGACATCGCTGCTGATCCGCGGCGGATTTCGCTGCTGATCCGCGGCGGATTCGCTGCTGATCCGCTGCGGACTTCGCTGCTGATCCGCGGCGGACATCGCTGCTGATCCGCGGCGGATTTCGCTGCGGATCCGCTGCGGATTTCGCTGCTGATCGGCGGCGGATTTCGCTGCTGATCGCTGCGGATTTCGCTGCTGATCGGCGGCGGATTTCGGTGTGATCCGCGGCGGACATCGCTGTTGATCCGCGGCGGACTTCGCTGCGATCCGCGGCGGATTTCGCTGCTGATCCGCGGCGGACTTCGCTGCTGATCCGCGGCGGATTTTCGCTGCGGATCCGCAACTGATTTCGCTGCGGATCCGCGGCGGATTTCGCTGCTGATCGCGGCGGATTTCGTGCGGATCCGCGGCTGATTTCGCTGCTGATCCGCGGCGGATTTTCGCTGCTGATCGCGGCGGATTCGCTGCTGATCCGCGACTGATTTTGCTGCTGATCCGCGGCTGATTATCTGTGATTCATCTGCGCTAGCGGGTATAGCATAACGCGATCGCGTTTTGCTATACCGTTTACCAGCGGTCAACGCTACGTTTGAACGGGCTGGTAAAACGCAATATGAACCCCAGCCTTAGGGTTAGAACTAGGGTTAGGGTTAGCATTAGGGCTAAGGTTTGAATTACGGTTAGGGTTGGAATTTGGGTTGGGTTGGAATTAGGGTTAGGTTTGGAATTAGGGTTAGGCTTGTAGTTAGGTTTATGGTTAGAGTTGAGATTAGGGTTAGGGGTGTGTTGGGGTTAGGGTTATGATTAGGGTTGTATTAGGGTTAGGGTGTGTAGGCGTTAGGGTTGTGTTGGAGTTAGGGTTGGAGTTAGAATTGAGGGGTTTCCACTATTTAGCACATCAGGGGGTCTCCATACGCGACATGGCGCCACCATTGATTCCTGCAATTTGCGTTCAAAAAGTCAAACAGTGCTCCTTTTTCCAAGCCCCGACGTATGCCCAAACAGTGTTTTTATTCCCACATATGAGGTATCAGCGTACTCGGAAAAATGCACAACAACTTTGGGGGTCCTAATTTCTCCTGTTAACATTGGGAAAAATTGGGACTAAAAATTATTTTTGTGGAAAAAATGATTTTATATTTTCACGGCTCTGCGTTATAAATTCTGTGAAGGACTTGGAGATTCAAAGTGCTCCCACACATCTGAGGAGTTCCTTGGGGGATCTAGTTTCCAAAATGGGGTCACTTGTGGGGAGTTTCTACTGTTTAGGCAATCAGGGACTCTGCAAAACGTAACATGACGCCGAAGACCATTCCATCAAGTGGGCATTTCAAAAGGTCACTACTTCCCATCCGAGCCCCGACGTGTGCCCATACAGTAGTTTTCTCCCACATATGGGATATCAGCATACTCAGGACAAATTGGACAACAACTTTTTGGGGTTCAAATTTTTCATGTTACCCTTGCGAAAATAAATAAATGGGGACTAAAGATCCTGATTGTGGAAAAAAATATATTTTTTTATTTTCATGCCCGGGCGTTATAAACTTCTGTGTAGCCCTTGGGGGTTCAAAGTGCTCACCACACATCTAGATAAGTTCTTTGCGGTGTCTAGTTTCCAAAATGGGGTCACTTGTGGGGAGTTTCTACTGTTTTAGGGCGCATCAAGGGGCTCTGCAAACGTAACAAGATGCCGCAGGACCATTCATCAAGTTGGCATTTCAAAGCGTCACTACATCCCTTCCGAGACCTGACGGTGCCCAAACAGTGGTTCCCCCCCACATATGGGGTACTAGCGTACTCAGGACAAACTGGCAACAACTTCGGGGTCCATTTCTCCTGTAACCATTGTGAAAATAAAAAATAGTGGGCTAAAAAATCATTTTTGAGAAAAAAAAAATGATATTTTATTTTCACGGCTTCGTTATAAAACTTCTGTAAAGCACCTGGGGGGGTTCAAAGTGCTCACTATGCATCTAAATTAAGTTTCCTTAGGGCGTCTAGTTTCCAAATGGGGTCACTTGTGGGGGAGCTCCAATGTTTAGGCACACAGGAACTCTCCAAATGCGACATGGCAACCGCTAAATATTCCAGCATATTTTCTATTCAAAAAGTCAAATGCGTCCTTCCCTTCTGAGCCTGCGTGCGCCCAAACCCGTGGTTATGATCACAAATGAGGTATCTGTGTACTCAGGAGAAATTGCCCAACAAATTTTAGAATCCAATTTATACTGTTGCCCATGTTTAAAAATGAAAAAAACAGGCTAAAGAAAATTTTTGTGAAAAAAAGTACTTTCTTTTTTTTACGGACAATTTGTGAAGACCTGGGGGTTCAAAGTGTCACT
>JARQOD010000001.1:753946879-753985592 GCA_033576555.1 Oophaga sylvatica | reverse complement strand
GTGATGTACACCTGTAATATTTTGGAAACAATGGATGTAGGACTAGTCCTCTTCAACATTACTTATATTTGTGTCATTTGAAAAAATACATATTTAAATACAAATTTAACAACCCATATCAAAAAGGTCCATCATGTAAAAATGAGAATCGGTAACAAAAATCATGCATTACCTTGTTAAGCTCAATAGTGCATAGTCACAATAGCTAAATATATACTTGAAAGTGGTGCTGAAACAACGACAACTGATAGAAAAGGTGAATAATATCTAGTTATCAGACTGAATAGCGACACCTGTACAATGTCGATATAATACTGTACCTTAACAAAAAGGCTGTTTGCAACCAATGTATTGTATACGGATGGAAGCACGTCACACTAATAGATTTGAGTTATTTGAAATAGAATGGAGCAGCACCAATTAGAGAAGAATGTCAAGGAGAGGCAGTGAGACACGCTCAGCAGAGTACAAGCAGCAGTGTTTGAATAACTAACTGGAGCTGGGTATCTGCACTCCAAAATGAGAACCTCTGACTACAGTAAACAATGACAAACTGTTTCAGTAGCTGTAAAAGGCACGTTTGTTGTACTTCTATACGGTGTTTGCAACCAATGTATTGGATACGATGGAAGCACGTCACACTAATAGATTTGAATTATTTGAAATATAATGTAGCAGCAACAATTAGAGAAAAATGTCAAGGATGAGGCAGTGAGACACGCTCAGCAGAGTACAAGCAGCAGTGTTTGAATAACTAACTGGAGCGGGATCTGCACTCCAAAAATGAGAACCTCTGACTACAGTAAACAATGCACACAACTGTTCAGTAGCTGTGAAAGGCCTGTTTGTGTACTTCTATATTGTTTGCAACCAATGTATTGGATAATGATGGAAGCATGTCACACTAATAGATTTGAATTATTTGAAATATAATGTAGCAGCAACAATTAGAGAAAAACTGTCCAGGATGAGGCAGTGACACACGCTCAGCAGAGTACAAGCAGCGGTGTTGAAGAACATAACTTGAGCGGGATCAGAATTCAAAAATTGAAACCTCTGACTACAGTAAACAATGCACACAACTGTTCAGCAGCTGTGAAAGGCCTGTTTTGTACTTCTATATTGTTTGCAACCAATGTATTGGATAATGATGGAAGCAGTCACACTAATAGATTTGAATTATTTGAAATATAATGTAGCAGCAACAATTAGAGAAAAATGTCAAGGATGAGGCAGTGACACACGCTCAGCAGAGTACAAGCAGCGGTGGTTGAAGAAATAACTTGAGCGGGATCAGAATTCAAAAATTGAAACCCTCTGACTACAGTAAACAATGCACACAACTGTTCAGCAGCTGTGAAAGGCCCGTTTTGTACTTCTATATTGTTTGCAACCAATGTATTGGATAATGATGGAAGCACGTCACACTAATAGATTTGAATTATTTGAAATATAATGTAGAAGCAACAATTAGAGAAAACTGTCAAGGATGAGGCAGTGACACACGCTCAGCAGAGTACAAGCAGCGGTGGTTGAAGAAATAACTTGAGCGGGATCAGAATTCAAAAATTGAAACCCTCTGACTACAGTAAACAATGCACACAACTGTTCAGCAGCTGTGAAAGGCCCGTTTGTGTACTTCTATATTGTTTGCAACCAATTATTGGATAAGGATGGAAGCACGTCACACAATAGATTTGATTTTTTTAAATAAATGTAGAAGCAACAATTTGAGAAAATGTCAAGGATGAGGCAGTGACACACGCTCAGCAGAGTACAAGCAGCGTGGTTGAAGAAATAAATGGAGCGGGATCTGCATTCAAAAAATTAAAACCCACAGACTACAGTAACACTGCACACAACTGTTCACTATCTTGAAAGGCCCTTTGTGGTACTTCTATATGTTTGCAACCAATTATTGGATACGGATGGAAGCACATCACACTAATAGATTGGATTTTTTTTAAATAGAATGTAGCAGCACCAATTTGAGAAAAATGTCAAGGATGAGGCAGTGACACACGCTCAGCAGAGTACAAGCAGCAGTGGTTGAAGAACTAAATGGAGCGGGATCTGCACTCAAAAAAAATAAACCTCACAGACTACAGTGAACACTGCACACAACTGTTCACTATCTCTGAAAGGCTCCTTTGTGTACTTCTATATTGTTTGCAACCAATGTATTGGATACGGATGGAAGCACGTCACACTAATAGATTTGATTTTTTTTAAATAGAATGTAGCAGCAACAATTTGAGAAAAATGTAAAGGATGAGGCAGTGAGACACGCTCAGCAGAGTACAAGCAGCAGTGGTTGAAGAACTAAATGGAGCGGGATCTGCACTCAAAAAAAAATAACCTCACAGACTACAGTGAACACTGCACACAACTGTTCACTATCTCTGAAAGGCTCCTTTGTGACTATTGGACTTCTATACTGTTTGCAACCATGTATTGGATACGGATGGAAGCACATCACACTAATAGATTGGATTTTTTTTAAATAGAATGTAGCAGCACCAATTTGAGAAAAATGTCAAGGATGAGGCAGTGACACACGCTCAGCAGAGTACAAGCAGCAGTGGTTGAAGAACTAAATGGAGCGGGATCTGCACTCAAAAAAAAAAACCTCACAGACTACAGTGAACACTGCACACAACTGTTCACATCTCTGAAAGGCTCCTTTGTGGACTTCTATACTGTTTGCAACCAATGTATTGGATACGGATGGAAGCACGTCACACTAATAGATTTGATTTTTTTTAAATAGAATGTAGCAGCAACAATTGAGAAAATGTAAAGGATGGGCAGTGACACACGCTCAGCAGAGTACAAGCAGCGTGGTTGAAGAAGTAAATGGAGCGGGATCTGAACTCAAAAAATTAAAACCTCAAGACTACAGTGAACACTGCACACAACTGTTCACTATCTCTGAAAGGCTCCTTTGTGGACTTTTATACTGTTTGCAACCAATGTATTGGATACGGATGGAAGCACATCACACTAATAGATTGGATTTTTTTTTAAATAGAATGTAGCAGCACCAATTTGAGAAAAATGTCAAGGATGAGGCAGTGACACACGCTCAGCAGAGTACAAGCAGCAGTGGTTGAAGAACTAAATGGAGCGGGATCTGCACTCAAAAAAAAAATAACCTCACAGACTACAGTGAACACTGCACACAACTGTTCACTATCTCTGAAAGGCTCCTTTGTGGACTTCTATACTGTTTGCAACCAATGTATTGGATACGGATGGAAGCACGTTACACTAATAGATTTGATTTTTTTTAAATAGAATGTAGCAGCAACAATTAGAGAAAACTGTCAAGGATGAGGCAGTGACACACGCTCAGCAGAGTACAAGCAGCGGTGGTTGAAGAAATAACTTGAGCGGGATCTGAATTCAAAAATTGAAACCCTATGACTACAGTAAACAATGCACACAACTGTTCAGTAGCTGTGAAAGGCCCGTTTGTGTACTTCTATATTGTTTGCAACCAATGTATTGGATACGGATGGAAGCACGTCACACTAATAGATTTGATTTTTTTTAAATAGAATGTAGCAGCAACAATTTGAGAAAAATGTAAAGGATGAGGCAGTGAGACACGCTCAGCAGAGTACAAGCAGCAGTGGTTGAAGAACTAAATGGAGCGGGATCTGCACTCAAAAAAATAAAACCTCACAGACTACAGTGAACACTGCACACAACTGTTCACTATCTCTGAAAGGCTCCTTTGTGGACTTCTATACTGTTTGCAACCAATGTATTGGATACGGATGGAAGCACATCACACTAATAGATTGGATTTTTTTTAAATAGAATGTAGCAGCAACAATTTGAGAAAAATGTAAAGGATGAGGCAGTGAGACACGCTCAGCAGAGTACAAGCAGCAGTGTTTGAAGAACTAACTGGAGCGTGATCTGCACTAAAAAAAAAAAAACCTCACAGGCTAGAGTGAACACTGCACACAACTGTTCACTATCTGTGAAAGGCTCCTTTCTGTACTTCTATAGTGTTTGCAACCAATGTATTGTATACGGATGGAAGCGCGTCACACTATAATTTCAATTGAATGGAGCAGCAAGAATTACACTAAAGAAAAAAAAAAAGTCTGTGAGTGACACGTGCAGATGCCTACAAACAGCGTTGGATGCAGAGCAAACTGCAGTGTCACCTGCACTCTCACACACACACACCTTGCACAGAGCTGTTAAAACAACACTGCAAGGCAAAAGGAAGCTTTACACAGCGGTTGGTAAACTAGCCTGCCTAGAGCACAGTACACAAAATCGCAATCTCTAACTGTCCCTCAGAGTCAGCAGAGCAGCGTTCTGTCCCTAACTGAATTCACAGCACAGTGACGCTAAAATGGCGGCGGCGCCTTTTATAGTGCATTCTGACATCATTTCAGCATCCAATCACAGCCATGCCATTAGTTAACATGACCGCAGCAGTACAGGATGTGCCCACACTTCTTAGGATTCCTCATTGGCTGACTAAAATCACATTGCCTCTCAAAGAATTATGGTATGATTCCGGTATACGATATATGGAAAATATCGGAACTAAGTATCGGAATTCCGATACAGCTAATATCGGCCGATACCCGATACTTGCGGTATCGGAATGCTCAACTCTAGTCATGAGGAATGGCATAAAAAAATATAAAACCAATTCTTCACCTGCTGTTTTATTAATTTTGCCTCCCAAAAGATCGGTATGTGCCCTGGGCTGAACGCTTACACCGGGGTTTCTTTATAAATCTCTGAAATACGTGATTTCGCCGGAACCTCAGGCAGATAATTCCCTATAATGAGGCAGATGGAGCCATTGTGGACGCCAAAAGACCTCTGATCCGGCGGTGTCTGTCTTTTTAGTATTGCATAAAAGTGCAGTCGGCCACAGTTTTGTGTACTTCTAAAAAGAAGACACCACTGAACAGAGGCCAGACGTAGTCCAGAGTAACTCTGCTATGATCATTGCACCCTAGATGAATTCGTTGGGATGTGTAGTTTGTAAAACGGGGTCAATTATGAGGGGTTCTGCTTTTCCGGAGACTCTGGGGCTCTCCAAGTTGGTCATGGCACCCGCAAACCATAACAGTAAAATTTGCACTATAGTATGGCACTCCTTCCCTTCTGAGCTTTGCACTGTGTCTGAATAACATTTCCAAATTACATGTAAGGTATAGGGACATTCAGGAAAAAATGGACCTCAGTTTGTTATAGAAAAATGTCCTATTAGCCCTTAGAAAAATTGAAAACGGGCTAAAACAAAATTTTAGTGGAAAAAATGTAATTTATTTTTTCTTCACTGCTAAATGGCATAAAATTCTCTGAGGCATAGATGGTGTCAATATCATCACTGCACCCCTAGATGTAGTCAGTGGGAAGTATAGTTTGTAAAATGATTTCACATATGGGGAGTTTATTTTGTTCTGGCACCTCAGGGGCTCTGCCAATATGACATGGCACCCTCAAACCATCCCAGCAAAATCTGAACTTCAAAATGGCACCTCTTGCCTTCTGAGCTTTGCACTGTGCCTCAAAGTAATATTGTCTCACATATGGGTATTGTCGTACTCAATGGAAGTTGTAGAACAAATTGTATGGTGTCATTTCTCCTTACCCTTGTGAAAATACAAAAATGTGGCTACAATAATATTTTTGTGGGAAAATGTGATTTTTTTTTATTTTCATGGCTCAACGTTATAAACTTTTGCGAAGAGCCTGGGGGTTAAAGGTGCTCATCACACATCTAAATAAATTACTTGAGGGGTTAAATTTCCAAAATTGGGTCACATGTGGCAGGTTTCTACAGTTTAGGTACATCAGGGGCTCTCCAAATGGGACATTGTATCCGCTAATGATTCCGGGAAATTTTACATTAAAAAAATCAAAGACGCTCCTTCCCTTCCGAGCCCTGCTGTGCGCCCAAACACTAGTTTTCTCCATCACATAGGGTATTGATGTACTCAGTAAAAATTGCACAGCAAATTGTATGGTGCAATTTCTCCTGCTCCCCTTATGAAAATGCAAAATTTGGGGCTAATGTAAAATTTTAGGGGAGGTCTGTTATGAACGCCTTGGATCTGAATTCTGAGTCTGGGCTCCCTCTGATGGCTGCTGATACTAGTGAAGCTGATTTTGCTGGCAGAGGTCCATCAGCTGGGGACAATTGGCAATCAGGTAGCTCTGACTGGGGAGAATATAAGGGAGTAACCTTCCCATGATACTCGCCAGTTATTTGCTGTTCTTCCTGGTCCCATTTGGAAGTCAGCTTGCTTTCTGCTGTCCCCTGCAACCTTAAGATAAGTTGTTTTTGTGGCTTTTGTTTTTCTGCCCTTCTGAGTGAGGTCAGCCAGGTTCCCCGTCTGGGGCCTGTGCTGGTCTCTGTTTCTCAGTTACCACTGTTTATTTGTTCAGTCCCTGTTTTCAGTATCTGTTGTTAGCTACCTGTTTACACCAGAGTTCTGATCTAGCGGGGGAGAGATTGTGTGGTCTCAGTATTTTTGGAAATCAGAAGTGTTGGAATTTTTCCTAGGGTTTTTTGCGGATTGCAGACAGTTTTCTTTCCTATACTGTCCTATCTAGATAATTTTGGGCCACAGCGTTTGATTACTCTATTTTCTGCCTGCATTTGTATTTCATCTTGTCTCACCGCCAATATATGTGTGGGGGCTACCTTTTCCTTTGGGGTGCTACTCCGGGGCAGTTAGCTTTCCCCTTTCTATCTTTAGGCTCAGTTAACTCTCCGCCTGTGTCGAGGCGTCTAGGTCATCGTTGGTACTTCCCATAGCTTCTTCTAGTTCTGCCGTTAGTTCAGGGGTCTGCAATCCGCTAGTTACCAACCTCTCTGGTTGACAGGCTGCCTTGGCTATTTTGCTACTGTCGTCCTCGGTTACCAAATCATAACAGATGTCACTTTTTCATTTTCACTTCTTAACGTTCTAAACTTCTGTGAAGCACCTGGGGGTTCAAGATGCTCACCACACATTTAAATACATTCCTTGAGTGGTCCAATTTAAAAAATTGGGTCACTATTGGGGGATTTCTACAGTTTAGGTATATCACGGTCTCTTCAAATGGGACATTGTGTCCGCTAATACCAGGAAATTTTACATACAAAAAGTCATATGTCGGTCCTTCCTGTTGTGAATATGCTGAATGTGGCTTCTGAGCTGGGGCTCCCTCCGGTGGTTGCTGAGGGTAATGAACTGATTAATGAATGGCCTTCAGCTGGCACTGAATGGTAGGATATAAGTGGCCTGAGTTCCCAGCAGCCTTGCCGGTTATCAATTGTTCCTTCTGGTCTTGTTTGAAGCACTGCTAGGTTCCTGCTCTCCTTCAGATAAGTGTTTGCTGTTTTTTTTTCCTATGTTTGATTTTCAATGCTGGTTTGCTGCTTGCAGTGGACTGCAGCCTGTCCCCTTTTGGGGGTCTGGCACTGCAATTGTGCTCCGTTTTTGTCTGCACTTTTGCTTTGCTCCTTTGTTACTTTTTATTTGCTGAATAGCGTTTGTTACACCAGAGATCTGATTTAGGTGGATGAGATCGTGTGATCTCAGGTTTTTTGGCAATCATAAGTGTTGGCATTTTTTAGGGTTTTTGTTGGATTGCAGTCAGAATTCTTTCCTGTACTTTTCTGTCTAGACAGATTGGGCCCCAGCGTTTGCTCATTCTATTTTCTGTCTGTGCCCGTGCTTTCTTCTTGTCTAACCGCCATTACATGTTTGGGGGCTTCCTATTTTCTTTGGGGATCTGCTCCGGGGCAGATAGCTTTCAACTTTCTGCCTTTAGGTGTAGTTATCTCTCAGGCTGTGACGAGGCGTCTAGGATCAACGCAGGAACGCTCCACGGCTACCTCTAGTTGTGTGGTTAGTTCAGTTTACTGCAATCCAATAGGTTCCAGCATCTCTGGTGTATTACCGTTTTTGCTATTTCTCCTCAGTTACCGAAATATAACACCTTCCCTTCTGAGCCTTGACGTGCTTCCAAAAAGTAGGTTTCTCCCTCATATGGGGTATTGACATACTCAGGAGAAATTGCACTACAAATTGTATGGTGCAATTTCTCCTGTTCCCCTTATGAAAATGCAAAATTTGGGGCTAAAATTTTTTTAAGCGGAATGTCACTTTTTATTTTCACTTCTTAATGTTCTAAACTTCTGTGAAGCACCTGGGGGTTCAAGATGCTCACCACACATTTAAATACATTCCTTGAGTGGTCCAATTTTAAAAATTAGGTCACTTTTGAGGGATTTCTACAATTTAGGTATATCAGGGTCTCTTCAAACGGGACATTGTGTCCGCTAATGATACCAGGAAATTTTACATTCAAAAAGTCATTTGTCGGTCCTTCCCTTCCAAGCCGTGAAGTGCGCCCAAACAGTAGTTTTCTCCCTCATATGGGATATCGACATACTCAGGAGAAATTGCACTACAAACTGAATGGTGCAATTTCTTCTCTTACCCTTTTTTTTTTTATTTTCACAGCTCAACGTTATAAACTTCTGTGAAGCACCTGGGGATTAAAGGTGCTCACAACACACCTAGATCAGTTCCATGAGGGTTTTAGTTTCCAAAATGGTGTCACTTGTGGGAATGTTCACTGTTAAGGCACATCAGAGGCTCTCCAAACACGACATGATGTCCGCTAATTGATCCAGCAAATTTTCCTGAGACATGTCCTCAGACATCTCTTTCCTTTGCTTCCTCTGGTCCATGCTGAGTGTGATACACACCATGTCATCAAACAGCACAGTGAGTATCTGTAGCCCTCTATACAGGCCCACTCACTGATTCCAGGATTCTATATGCAAATTGCCTCTTCAGAGATAAAAAGGACTTGAACTCTATAGAGCTACCAACATTCTAGACACCTGTGATGCTAATTAGTGGACACACCTTGATTTAACATGTCCCTTTTGTCACATTATTTTCAGGGGTACCATCATTTTTGTCCAGGCCTATTTCATGAGTTTTATTTTTTTTAAAATTCTGTTATGATTTGGTAGCCGAGGAGGACAGGAGCAAAAACAGCCAAGGAAGCCGAACACCCAGAGAGGTTGTGAACTAATGGGTTGCAGACCCCTAAACTAACCGCACAACTAGAAGCAGCCGTGGGACGTACCTATGGTGACCTAAACGCCTCAACACAGCCGTAGAGTTAGCTACGCCTAAAGACAGAAAGGGGAAAGCTAACTTCCCTGGAATAGTGCTCCAAAGAAATAGGTAGCCCCCAAACATATATTGGCGGTGAGACAAGATGAAATACAAACGCAGGTAGAAAATAGAGTAAGCAAACGCTGGGGCCCAAAACTATCTAGATAGGACAGGACAGGAGAAAATACTGTCTACAACCCAGCAAAACCCTAGGAAATATTCCAACACTTCTGATTCAAAAAATGCTGAGACCACACGATCTCTCCCCTGCTTAATCAGAACTCTGGTGTGAACACGCAGCTACCCAGCAGCCACTGAAATGACAGGGACAGAGCAAATGAACAGAAACGCTCACTTATATCTGCCCAGTCCGTCCCCTCTGATTGCCACTCCTCTCTCTCAGGTGATGGACCTCTGTCATTCAATACAGCTAAAATATCATAAACCACCAGAGGGAGCCCCAGCTCAGAAGTCATCTCCAAAGTGTTCACAACAGTACCCCCTTGAGGATTGGTCACCGAATCCTCACCTGAGCCACCAGGCCGATCAGGATGAGCCCTGTGAAAGACGCGCTCCAATCTCTTAGCATGAATGTCAGAAGCAAAAACACAAGAATTGTCCTCCTGACCATAACCCTTCCACTTGACCAAGTACTGGAGTCTCCGTCTAGACAGATATCTTCTTCACTTCATACTCCAGATTGCCCTCAATCAAGACAGGCTCAGAAGGCATAGCCATAGGAACTACTGGCTCAACAAACCTTTTCAATAAAGATTTATGGAAGACTTTGTGAATCTTAAACGTCCCTGGAAGAGCCAAACGGAAAGAAACTGGATTGAGGACTTGCAAGATCTTATAAGGTCCAATGAACCTTGGTTTAAACTTTGGAGATGCAACCTTCATAGGGATATTTTTTGAGGACAACCAAACCAAGTCATCCACCTTAAACCGAGGACCATCAGTCCTATGCAGGTTGGCTAACCGCTGGGCCTTCTCCTGAGAGAGAGACAACTTATCCACTACTTGATCCCAAATCTGCTGTATTCTCTCTACCATAGAGTCAACACCAGGACAGACAGAAGCCTCCACCTGTCCCGAAGAAAACCGAGGATGAAACCCGAAATTGCAGAAAAAAGGGGACATCAAAGTAGTAGAACTTGCCCTATTATTTAGAGCGAATTCAGCGAAGGGCAAAAAAAAGACCCAGTCATCTTGATCAGCAGACACAAAACATCTCAGATAAGTTTCCAAAGTCTGGTTTGTTCTCTCAGTCTGCCCATTGGTCTGAGGGTGAAACGCGGAGGAGAAAGACAACTGAATTCCCAGTTTAGAACAAAAGGCTCTCCAAAATCTGGAAACAAACTGGACTCCCCTGTCTGACACAATGTTCTCTGGAATGCCATGCAAACGAACCACCTGCTGAAAGAACAAGGGCACCAACTCGGAACAGGATGGTAATTTTGGCAGTGGCACAAGATGGACCATCTTGGAAAATTTATCACAGATCACCAATTGACAGTCATTCTCTGAGAGACAGGGAGGTTGGAGATAAAATCCATAGAGATATGGGTCCATGGCCTCCTAGGCACCGGCAGTGGCATTAACAATCCACTAGAGCGTGAATAGAGTTTGGATCGAGAACAAGTCCCAAAGGACTGCACAAAATTCCTGACATCACGAGAAAAAGTGGGCCACCAAAAGGACCGACTCACTAAATCTCTGGTACCAAAAATACCGGGATGACCAGCCAACGTGGAGCAATGAATCTCAGACATCACATTCTTCCTCCATTGGTCTCGGACAAACATTTTCCCAACAGGGCAGCGTTCAGGTTTATCCCTCTGAAATTCCTCCAGAGCCAGTCTCAAATCGGGTGAGATAGCGGAAAGAACCACACCCTCCTTCAGAATGACAGTAGGTTCAGTCACATCAGGAGAATCTGCCAAAAAACTCCTAGAGAGGGCATCCACCTTAACATTCTTAGTGCCCGGTAGAAAGGAGACCACAAAATTAAAACGCGTGAAAAAGGATTCTAGGATTAAGTCACTTGGCAGATTCGAGATAGATCAGGTTCTAATGGTCCATGAGGACCACCATTTGATGTTTGGCTCCTTACAGCCAATGTCTCCACTCTTCAAAGGCCCACTTCATGGCCAATAACTCCCGATTCCCCATATCATAATTACGTTCAGCTGGGAAAATTTTCGAGAGAATAAGGCACAAGGGTTACTCTTAGAAGTCTCAGGATCCCTTTGGGACAAAACGGCTCCTGCACCAATCTCAGAAGCATCTATCTCCACCTGAAATGGTAGAGAAACATCAGGTTGCCGTAGAACAGGAGCAGAAGTGAACCTCCTCTTAAACTCCTGAAATGCAGAAATTACCTCAGGAGACCAATTCACATCAGAACCCTTTTTGGTCAAATCAGTCAATGGTTTCACAATACCAGAGAAATTACTTATAAATTTACGGTAAAAATCAGCAAAGCCCAAAAATCTCTGAAGAGCCTTCAATGAAGAGGGTTGAACCCAATCACAAATGGCCTGAACCTTGATCGGGTCCATTTCAATAGCAGACGGAGACAAAATGAATCCCAAAAATGAAACCTTCTGTACGCCAAAGAGACATTTTGATCCCTTAACATGCAAGGCATTTTCTCTCAAAATCCGGAATACCATCCGAACATGTTCCACATGAGAATCCCAGTCATTGGAAAATATCAAGATATCGTCCAAATAAACGATCAGAAATTTATCCACAAAATCCTGTAAAATATCATTCATGAAAGACTGGAAGATGGAAGGGGCATTAGTGAGCCCAAAAGGCATCACTAAGTACTCAAAATGCCCCTCTGGGGTATTAAATGCCGTCTTCCATTCATCACCATGCTTGATGCGAATAAGATTATACGCCCCCCTGAGGTCAAGCTTGGTAAACCAACTAGCACCTTTCACTCTGGAAAATAAATCAGAAATCAGGGGTAACGGATCGTATTAAGGAGACGATAGTCAATACATGGCCTCAATGAACCATCCTTTTTGGCCACAAAGAAAAAGCCGGCACCCAAGGGTGAAAAGGATTGTCTGATATGACCCTTCTCCAAGGACTCTTTGATAAAAGATTGCATAGCATCATGCTCAGGTACAGACAAACTGAAGAGCCAACCCTTGGGAAATTTACAACCAGGTACTAACTGTTAGGGTTCGATTTCCCGCTGCTGCACAAGGGGAGTCTCGAACCCGTCCCGCTGCGGTCTCCCATTCATCTCCGGTCGCAGTGGAGCCTGCTCCGCAGAGAAGTCGGTCCAAGCGTCTTGCCCACTCCACTACTGTGCAGTGACTTGCTGCTGCCTTTCCTGGATCTGCTATTATAGCCAGTGCTGGAGCAGACGTCTTTGGGACAAAGTCCTGCGTTTTCCCTTCTGAGCATGCCCAGAGTGAGATCTCTCATTGGAGATCAGGGTCACATGTTCAGGTGCTGCAGCGGCTCCTATTGGTCCGCCAGGAAGGTCATGTATCTACTTGTGTTTGTAACAGTTTCTCATTGGTCCTTGTTCCTTGAAGGTCCTGTAGCTGTTGCTATAAAAGGGTAGCATGGCTGGGCCGCCATGCGCTAATATCAACCATTGTATGCTATGCGCCATTGTGGTCATGTGTATGTGTGGTTAGGGACCCGGCTGAAATAAGCCACTAGAATACCGACTTAATCGGTGAGGAGTTTGGTATGGTAGCTGGTCAGGGTCGGTGTCCTAGATGCCCTAGATTACCGGCATAACCGGTGAGGAGTTTTGATTGCCGTATTCAGGGTCCGGCGTTCAGACGCCATAGATTGCGGGTGACTCCCGTGAGGACATTAGCACATGATCACGCTTTATGTACGCTTAGCACTTAACTGTGTACCTGAGAGCCTTACAGGACACAGTGCTTTTTCTCAGCGGCCCTGTGACGTAACAGCGTTCGCTTTCAACGCTAGTCAGCGACCTAGCGTGTTTTCTTTGCCACTCAGTTGTGTCTAGTGAGTGCACACACATCGCCATATAGCGCTGCGGCTCTCCTTCTAGCGGCTCTGTGGAGTAACAGAGTTCGTACTCATTGCCACAGCGCATTACGGCGTTTATGTTGGTGACTCTGCGGGATAACAGAGTTTGCTTCTCGCGCCATTTTTACTATCAGCAGGCTCCGCTTGCACGGTGGACCCCGGGCTGCGAATGCACCTTTCTACATTATATATTTGGTGTGTTCCGCAGACCCATAACATAATATTAGCGCCAGGGTCTGGCTAGTAAAATGGCGGATGAACAGCGATTACAGCTGTACATCCAGCAGCTGGAGGGTAGGTTGGCGGCTCTTGAGCGCACAACCTCAGCTGTGGATGTTACCGCAGTCGCTGTTCAGGCTGCTAGTGTAGCTGCAGCCAGTTTGTCCTCTGCCACCTCTGTCCCTACATTGTCCCACCTCCCGCTTCCAGACAATTTTGCTGGTGACAGCAAGCAATGTCGGGGATTCGTAAGTCAGTGCTCCATACACCTCGAGCTTCTGGCTGCACGTTTCCCCACGGATCGGGCACAAGTGGGCTTTGTGATAGCTCTTCTGTCGGGCAGAGCGTTGGAGTGGGCAACGCCTCTGTGGGAGCGCGACGACCGTGTGGTGCAGAGCGCTTCTCGTCTTCTGGAGGCTCTGAAAAAGGTTTTTCTAGGACCTCAGGTCACCCACGATGCGGCGCTCAAACTGCTGGCAAGTACCCAGGGTTCGGCTTTGGTCAGCCATTTTGCTGTCCAATTTCGGACTCTGGCCTCGGAATTAGAGTGGCCAGATAAAGTCCTCATTCCCGTGTTCTGGAGAGGACTGGCGGGTCATGTGAAAGACGCCTTGGCTACTAGGGAGATTCCTGCCACACTGGAGAAGCTTATCGCTATTTCCACCCGCGTCGACCTCCACGAGCGGAGGCTGGAACGTGTCCAGTGTAGGCAGAGGGTCCAGTTGGCTCCTACCTTCACCAACCCTCTGGAGTCGCCTGTTCAGGCGCCCGACCTTCAGGAGGTTGCTCCTGCAGGATCTAAATCTCGGGTCACTCGTCCATCCCCGATTTGTTATATTTGCCAGCAGCAGGGACATTTTGCCAACCGATGTCCACAGCGGCTGAATAAGCGGTCGCGCCCAGTAACCGTAGGAACAGGGTCACTGGACGCCATGAATTTTGCCCCTAAAGTGCTCCTCAAGGGGATAATTACCCACGGTTCTACCACCCTACCCGTCAAGCTGTGTGTGGATTCTGGGGCAGAGGGGAATTTTATGTCATCCTCCTTTGCTTCTCGCCACACCATGCCTTTGGTGTTGCTGGCTGAACCAGTATCGGTTCGGGTGTTGAACGGAGCAATTCTGCCCTCACAAATCACCCATCAGTCTGTTCCACTCACCTTGTCTATGTCTTCTTCCCATCAGGAGAATATATAATTTTTTATCCTCCCTGAGGGTATAGATGAGGTTTTGTTGGGATTACCCTGGCTCAGCAACCACTCTCCCCATATTGAGTGGGCTTCAGGTAGAATTCTGGGTTGGGGTAATTTATGTAAAGGCAGACGCATTAGGGACAGCGTGCAGGTCAACACCACTGAGATACCCATAGACCTCTCTCCTCTTCCCAAGGTCTATTGGTCTTATGCCGACGTTTTCTCAAAGAAGGCTGCGGAGACTCTTCCGCCTCATCGCCCCTATGACTGTCCTATCGACCTCTTGCCTGGAGCTGAGCCTCCTAGAGGAAGGGTCTATCCCCTCTCTCTTCCTGAGACAGAGGCCATGTCCCAATATATTCAGGAGAACTTGGCAAGGGGATTCATTAGGAAGTTGGTGTCACCAGCGGGAGCGGGGTTCTTCTTTGTGCAGAAGAAGAACGGAGAACTACGTCCGTGCATTGATTATAGGGGCTCAACGCTATCACCGTGAAAAATAAGTATCCTTTGTCGCTAATCTCTGAGCTTTTGACAGGCTTCGGGGAGCAAGGGTATTTACTAAGCTAGACCTGCGGGGTGCGTATAACCTGATTCGCATCCGTGAGGGGGACGAGTGGAAGACGGCATTTAACACCAGGGATGGGCATTATGAATATCTGGTAATGCCCTTTAGGCTCTGTAATGCTCCAGCTGTCTTGCAAGACTTTGTGAACGACATGTTCCGGGATATGTTGACCACCTCGGTGGTAGTCTATCTGGATGATATTCTCATCTTTTCTCCAGATATGGCCTCCCACCGGAGAGATGTCTGCAAGGTCTTCGACCTCTTGCGAGCAAATTCCCTATATGCGAAGTTGGAGAAGTGCATGTTTGAGCAGGAGTCTCTACCTTTTCTGGGCTATATCATCTCCACCCAGGGATTGGCTATGGATCCTACCAAACTACAGGCTGTGATGGATTGGCAAGAACCCCACTCCCTTAAGGCGGTGCAGCGCTTTATGGGGGTTCATTAACTACTATCGCCAATTCATTCCCCACTTCTCCACTTTGGTAGCTCCCTTGGTAGCCCTCACCAAGAAGGGAGCTAATCCCAAGTTGTGGTCAGAGGAGGTCACCAAGGCGTTCTCCTCCATCAAGTCGCATTTCGCCAGTGCTCCCATCTTACATCGCCCCGATGTCGATAAACCGTTTATCTTAGAGGTGGATGCCTCTTCTGTTGGTGCTGGAGCAGTCCTTTTTCAAAAGGATGCCCAGGGTCAGAAGCATCCCTGCTTCTTCTTTTCCAAAACCTTTACACCAGCAGAGAGGAATTATTCCATCGGGGACAGGGAGTTACTGGCTATGAAGTTGGCCTTCTCCGAGTGGCGACATCTTCTGGAGGGGGCTCGCTTCCCCTTCCAAGTGTTCACAGACCACAAGAACTTGGTGTATTTGCAGACAGTCCAGCGGCTAAATTCCCGTCAGGCCAGATGGTCCTTGTTTTTCTCCCGGTTCCATTTCACCCTCCATTTCCTCTCCAGTGAGAAGAACATTCGCGCAGATGCTCTATCCCGCTCTGTGGTGTCCTCTGAGGAGGTGGAGAAGGAGCCTCGGCTGATTGTCCCCACAGAAAGCCTAAGAACGGTGGCTCCGGTTTCGCTTGAGTCTGTGCCTTCGGGCAAGACTTTTGTGCCCACCAATTTGCGACCGGAAGTACTCTCTTGGGCACATTCGTCCAGGGTGGGTGGACATTTTGGGACCAAAAGGACTTCTGAGTTGCTGGCGAGGACATACTGGTGGCCGCAGATGGCCCGTGACGTCAGGGAATACATTCAGGCGTGCGTCTCCTGCGCCAAGAATAAGTCCCCTCGACAACGGCCAGCTGGGTTACTTTTTCCTTTACCGGTGGCAGACAGGCCTTGGGAGATGGTCGGGATGGATTTTGTGGTGGGCTTACCCAAGTCTCGGGGCTGCACCATCATCTGGGTGATAACCGACCACTTCTCCAAAATGGTGCACTTAGTGCCGTTACCACGGTTACCGTCTGCACGGGCCTTGGCAGCATTATTCATTAGGCATATTTTCCGCCTACACGGTATGCCAGACAAAATTGTCAGTGATCGAGGTCCCCAGTTTGCGTCTCGGTTCTGGAGAGAGCTGTGTCGTCTACTCAGCATTTAGTTGAATCTCTCCTCTGCATACCATCTCGAGACTAATGGGTTGGTAGAGAAGGCCAACCAGACCTTGGTCACATACTTGCGACATTTTGTCTCTGCCAGGCAGGATGACTGGGCATCCTTGCTACCGTGGGCTGAGTTCGCTCTAAATAATGCTGTGACTGACTCCACTGGACTGACCCCATTCCTCCTGAACTATGGTCAGCATCCGCGGGTACCAGTGCCTATGCCCGTGTCTTCCGCCGATTCCAGGGTGGCAGACTGGGCTGTGGAGGCACGGGACATTTGGGACCTCACTCAGGATGCCATTCAGGCCTCCAAAAAGAGGATGAGGTCTTCGGCGATGCCCATCGGCGCCCCACTCCTACATTTGCTCCGGTGACCTAGTGTGGCTTTCTGCCCGAAACATCAGGCTGCGGGTAGAGTCCACCAAGTTGGCACCTCGCTTTTTTGGCCCCTTTAAAGTTCTTGAGCAGGTGAACCCGGTGGTTTACCGCCTAGCCCTTCCACCTCGACTTGGTATCACTGACACCTTTCACGTGTCCCTCTTGAAACCCGTGGCCATTTCCCGGTTTTCCGAGTCATCTGCCGGGACGTCGGGTTCATCTACCGACGATCATGAGGTGAACGCCATTGTTGGGTGCAAGGTGGTACGAGGCAAAAAATTTTATTTGGTGGATTGGAGGGGTTATGGGCCTGAGGATAGATCCTGGGAGCCTGCCGAGCATGTTCACGCTCCGCAGCTCATCGCTGCCTTTGAGCGCAGCGAGGCCCAAAGAAGCGGGGGCCCTAGGAGAGGGGGTAATGTTAGGGCTCGATTTCCCACTGCTGCACAAGGGGAGTCTCGAACCCGTCCCACTGCCGTCTCCCATTCATCTCCGGTCGCAGTGGAGCCTGCTCAGCAGAGACGTCGGTCCAAGCGTCTTGCCCACTCTACTACTGTGCAGTGACTTGCTGCTTCCTTTCCTGGATCTGCTATTATAGCCAGTGCTGGAGCAGACGTCTTTGGACAAAATCCTGCTTTTTCCCTTCTGAGCATGCCCAGAGTGAGATCTCTCATTGGAGATCAGGGGTCACATGTTCAGGTGCTGCAGCGGCCCCTATTGGTCCGCCAGGAAGGTCATGTAGCTACATGTGTTTGTAAAGTTTCTCATTGGTCCTTGTTCCTTGAAGGTCCTGTAGCTGTTGCTATAAAAGGGTAGAATGGCTGGGCCGCCATGCGCTAATATCAACCATTGTATGCTATGCGCCAGTGTGGTCATGTGTATGTGTGGTTAGGGACCCGGCTGAAATAAGCCACTAGAATACCGACTTAATCGGTGAGGAGTTTGGTATGGTAGCTGGTCAGGGTCGGTGTCCTAGATGCCCTAGATTACCGCATAACTGGTGAGGAGTTTTGATTGCCGTATTCAGGGTCTGGCGTTCAGACGCCATAGATTGCGGGTGACTCCCGCGAGGACATTAGCACATGATCACGCTTTATGTACGCTTAGCACTTAACTGTGTACCTGAGAGCCTTACAGGACACAGTGCTTTTTCTCAGCGGCCCTGTGACGTAACAGGGTTCGCTTTCAACGCTAGTCAGCGCCCTAGCGTGTTTTCTTTGCCACTCAGTTGTGTCTAGTGAGTGCGCACACATCGCCATATAGCGCTGCGGCTCTCCTTCTAGCGACTCTGTGGAGTAACAGAGTTTGTACTCATTGCCACAGCGCATTACGGCGTTTATGTTGGAGACTCTGCGGGATAACAGAGTTTGCTTCTCGCGCCATTTTTACTAGCAGCAGGCTCCGCTTGCACGGTGGACCCCGGGCTGCGAACGCACCTTTCTACATTATATATTTGGTGTGTTCCGCAGACCCATAACACTAACTCAATTAGAGCAATCATAACTCCTGTGGGGAGGTAAGGATTCAGACTTACTTTCACTAAACACATCAGAAAAATCAGTCAAATAGTAAGGACATCCTGAGACTGGGGAAAGGCAGAGAAAACAGGAGTGTCGTTACGTACACATTGACAACCCCAACTGACCACAGACACGGACTTCCAATCCAAAGCAGGATTATGGGTCTGCAACAAAGGAAACCCAGTAAAATAATGTCATGTAAATTATGCAACACCAGAAATTTACAATTCTCTTGGTGGTTCTGGTCTACCCGCATTATCACCTGGGTCGAAAACTGGGGTTTATTCTCTGCCAAATGGGTAGAATTAATGCCCAGCAAAGGAAAAGACCTCCGCAGGGGTACCATGGGAAAACCACAAAGTTTTGCAAAATCCAAATCCATCAGGTTTAGCGCTGCTCCTGAATCAACAAAAGCATGAGCAGAAAATGTGGACACGGAGCAGACCAAGGTAACAGACAAGAAAAATTTAGTATGAACATAACCCAAAACAAATGAGCACGCAAAACGTCCTCCCCGCTTAGGGCAGACGGAAATAGTATGAGAAGCGTCCCCACAATAGAAGCACAAACTTATTACGCTTACGAAACTCTCGACGCTGAGCCCCAGAAACAACTCCATCACACTGCATGGGCTCAGAGGTTTGCTCACAAGGCATCACCACCTCTCAAATTGTTTTACGTTCACGCAAGCGTCTGTCAATCTGAATAGCTATGTAATGACATAGAGTCATTGAGACCAGAGGGTACAGGAAATCCCACCATAACATCTTTTACGGTCTCTGCCAGACCCTTCCGAAAAAGAGCTGCCAGGGCATCATCGTTCCATTTAGTAAGGACTGCCCACTCAGAATTTCTGACAATATAGCTTTGCGACTTCCTGACCCTGGTTCAATGCCAACAAAGTTTTCTCAGCTTGATCATTAACATTAGGTTCATCATACAATAACCCCAGAGCTTGAAAAAACACATCAACATTAGTCAAAACAGGATCTCCAGGTGTCAGGGAGAAGGCCCAATCCTGAGGGTCGCCGCGCAACAGGGAGATGACAATCTGGACCTGCTGCACTGCGTTCCCGGAGGAGTTAGGTTTCAAGGCAAAAAACAACTTACAATTATTTTTAAAGTTCAAAAATTTAGACCGATCCCCAAAAAACAATCCGGAACAAGGATCTTAGGTTCTACAGCAGTCAACCGAGTGAGAGAGGTAGCAATATTCCGAACTTCAGCAGCAAGCTGCTCAACACGATCGGACAAATGCTTAATTTCCATTGCTGAAAAACTCCTCCCACGGCCCCAGAGAAAAAGAGGAAAAATACACACAAAAAAAATTCTGACTACCTTTTCTTTTTTAATATTCTTTCCTTCTTTTGAATACCATAGAATTTACAGTCAGGCCGGTGATTCTGTTATGATTTGGTAGCCGAGGATGACAGGAGCAAAAACAGCCAAGGAAGTCGAACACCCAGAGAGTCGAACAACCTAATGGGTTGCAGACCCCTAAACTAACCGCACAACTAGAAGCAGCCGTGGGACGTACCTACGGTGACCTAGACGCCTCGACACAGCTGGAGAGTTAGCTACGCCTAAAGAGAGAATGGGGAAAGCTAAATGCCCCGAAGTAGTGCCCCAAAGAAATAGGTAGCCCCCACACATATATTGGCGGTTAGACAAGATGAAATACAAACGCAAGTAGAAAATAGAGTAAGCAAACGCTGGGGCCCAAAACTATCTAGGTAGGACAGGAGAGAATACTATCTGCAACCGAGTAAAACCCTAGGAAAAATTCCAACACTTCTGATTCCAAAAATGCTGAGACCACACGATCTCGCCCCCGCTTAATCAGAACTCTGGTGTGAACACGCAGCTACCCTGCAGCCACTGAAATGACAGGGACAGAGCAAATGAACAGAAACAAATGAGAAACAGAGACCAGCGCAGGCCCCAGTGAGGACCCGGCTGACCTCACTCAAAAGGGCAGCAAAAACAAGGAAAAGCAAAACCACAGAAGAAAGGCAGAAAATAACTTATCTGAATTTTAGCAGGAGACAGCAGAAACCCAGCTGACTTCCAAACTAGACCAGGAAGAGAAACTAATCACCGGCGAGGATCACGGGAGGGTAGCTCACTTATATCTGCCCAGTCCATCCCCCCTGATTGCCACTCCTCTCTCTCAGGTGATGGACCTCTGTCATTCAATACAGCTTCAATATCATCAGCAACCACCAGAGGGAGCCCCAGCTCAGAAGTCATCTCCAAAGTGTTCACAACAGTGAACATTCCGTGTATTAAACGCAGTCTACCATTCATCTCCCTCACGAATACTTATCAAAACTGTACGAGCCACACAGATCTAACTTGGGAAATACCCTAGCTCCTCTCAGCCTGTCAAAAAGCTCTGAGATGAGAGGTAGAGGGTTTTTGTTTTTGATGGTAATAGCGTTCAATCCCCTGTAATATATACAGTACAGACCAAAAGTTTGGACACACCTTCTCATTTAAAGATTTTTCTGTATTTTCATGAATATGAAAATTTTAGAATCACACTGAAGGCATCAAAACTATGAATTAACACATTACATTACACTTTACAAAAAAATGTGAAACAACTGAAAATATGTCTTATATTCTAGGTTGTTCAAAGTAGCCACCTTTTGCTTTGATTACTGCTTTGCACGCAGAAAAGGAAAAACGGCTGGACTCTACATGCCTAGTTCCCACCGTGAAGCATGGAGGAGGTGGTGTGATGGTGTGGGGGTGCTTTGCTGGTGACACTGTTGGGGATTTATTCAAAATTGAAGGCATAGTGAACCAGAATGGCTACTACAGCATCTTGCAGCAGCATGGCTACTTTGAAGAACCTAGAATATAAGACATATTTTCAGTTGTTTCACACTTTTTTGTAAAGTGTAATGTATAATTCCACATGTGTTAATTCATAGTTTTGATGCCTTCAGTGTGATTCTACAATTTTCATAGCCATGTAAATACAGAAAAATCTTTGAATGAGAAGGTGTGTTCAAACTTTTGGTCTGTGCTGTACATGGACGCAGTTCCCCGTTCTTCTTCTGAACAAAGAAGAACCCAGCCCCTGCAGAAGACACTGACTTCCTAATAAACCCTCTCGCCAGATTCTCTTTAATATATTGAGACATAGCCTCATTATCCGGGAGAAATAGAGGGTAAACACGTCCCCGGGAAGGCTCAGCATCCTGCAAGAGGTCTATAGGACAGTCATATGGGCGATGAGGCTGAAGGGTCTCCACTGCTCTTTTGTAGATTTAGCAACCTGAATCTAAGCCCTCAGACTCCTTCCCTCACATGACCCACTCCATCCTAAATATGCTACCTGTAGACCAGTCAATATGAGGTGAATGATGACATAACCAGGGTATCCCTAACAATGCCTCGTGAATACCCTCAGGAATTACCAACAAAGAGATTATCTCCTATTGATTTGGAGACATGGCCAGAGAGAAAGGAATGGTCTGATGTGTGATTTGCGAGGGCAGTGCGGACCGATCTACCACCCGGATGGCAACTGGCTTGGTGAGCATCACAGCGGTATTGAGTGCCGTTGGGTTAAGGCAGAGGACATAAAGTTACCTTCTGCCTCGGAGTCCATACAAACCTCCGTAGAGTGGGTGGTCAAGCCATATGAAAGAGTCGCCCTAAAGGTTAACTTGGAGGAAAACGCCGCCGTGTCTAGTCTATTGAGCCTCTTCCAATAGCCACTAGATGCAGTCATTTCCCCTGCCGCTGGAGACACTTGTTAGCATAATGACATGACTGCCTACAAACATGGCAGATCAGAGGTGCGCTAGCGGAACGAGACCTGTGTTCTGCTTGAGAAACCTCCATGGCCTCCCCTGGTTCATTAACCTGGACGGTTCCATGAAAAATGCCCACATAAAAATGCCCACATGAAAAATGCCCACAGAAAAAAACCCACAGTCATGAATGCCCACAGGAAAATTGCCCACACAGAATTTTACCCACATGGAAATTTGCCCACGCAGAATTTTGCCCACATGGAAATTTGCCCACGCAGAATTTTGCCCACATGGAAATTTGCCCACACAGTTTTGCACCATTGCAGCATCACAACGTTTTGGATATGTGATATTTGAGGTGTAAGGATGTTCACATGATATGTAATAATCTAGTGATTTTGGGTTGACCTAGTGCAAAAATTTTGCAGATCTGTGCTTTGCAAACACATTTGTACCAGTCTGTTATGATCATCAATAGATACAATGTGTCTCATCACTCACTGATTCTGCCTTACACCTCCCGCCAGCTCAGCACATGGAGCACATACTGAGCTCAGGAAAAACCAGCAAGTGGTGTGATCCAGGGGATATCTATTACTGCTATCTGTACTCACAGGTATCACTGTTTATTTGTGTGTGTTACATAGGACTGCAGAAACATCTACTACATTACCTGTACTCTGGAGTATCTCTGTTATCTGTGGTGTTACATAGGACTGCAGAGGACATATACTACATTATCTGTCTTCAGTTATCACTGTGTTTTCTGTGGTGTTACATAGGACTGCAGGTAACATCTACTACATTACCTGTACTCAGTTATCACTGTGTTATCTGTGGTGTTACATAGGACTGCAGAAACATCTACTACTTACCTGTACGCAGTTATCACTAATATCTGTGGTGTTACATAGGACTGCAGAAACATCTACTACATTACCTGTACGCAGTTATCACTATTATCTGTGGTGTTACATAGGACTGCAGGGGACATGTACTGCATTATTTGTACCCAGTTATCACTGTGTTATCTGAGGTGTTACATAGGACTGCAGGGGACATCTACTACATTATCTGTCCTCCGTTATCACTGTGCTATCAGTGGTGTTACATAGGACTGCAGGGAACATCTACTACTAGGGATGAGCTGATCTATCTGGTCGGATCCGTTATCCGCTTGGATAGTGAGGTGCACAGATACTATCCGTCTGGATCGGGATTATTGCAGTATCTGCAGATATATCCATGGCTTCCCATAATGTATGTTTTATGCATAATGAAAAGGCACATTCATTGCACACCCGTCACATTGCTGTCTGTGGGTGTGCAGGGGAGACCCGCAAAGCAAAAAGCACTACTCACCGGGTAGTCGATGAGCTGTGCTGGCCGCGTCCTCTTCCTGGTCACATTCCAGAGGACGCCGCCGTCACGGCTCACATGACTTTGATGACACTGCACTAACGTGACCAGGAACAGGAGGACGCGGCTGGCGCGGCTCATGAGAACCCGGACAGTAGAGCTTTTTCTTAGCAGTGACAGAGAGCAGGGGTCTGGCCGGGGGGTTGTCTTCATCCAGGTATGTCCCCCAGTGGGCAATGAGTCTCTGCCGTGGTGGCATAGCAAGAATCATACCCAGGTATGTCACTGGTGGGTGGGGTGTCCCACATGTCACTGCCGACGTAGGGGGGAATGTCACCGGCAGGCGAGGAGTCCTCTCTGTGTTACTGGTGAAGGGATGTCCCCGCCTGCATATAGTGTTATACCATAGATTTCTATGGATCCGAATCCGATTGGATCCGGTTCCTATACAGAGCTGATAACGGATATCCAGGTATCCGCTTAACACTATCTAATATATTACTGTATTATCTGTGGTGGTAGATAGCACTGATGACATGTCCATTCTTTTTCACGGTCCAGATAAATTGCGGACTGATTTTCCTATTGAAATCAATGGGTGCGTTTTAAAAAAGTATGTACAAAACACACATGCGAATTGCGCAAAGAAAAAGTGCAGGAAGAACTACAGTAACGTGGACGGGGAGTCCAGAGATTCCCTCTTCCATGTTACTGCAGACCTTTCATGGCGTACGTGATCATGTGACGCATGTGATCACATGCGTCATCACAGGTCCTGCAGCAGGAAGACTCGGGGAAGACCAGAGGTAGCCGGATCAGGTAAGCTAAGCCTCCCTGCGACGGGACCTGCAGTCAGCTCTGGTTCGGATCACCTTCATCGGAATCGGAGCTGCCGATAACCATGATGTGACAATCGGTAAAATTGCCGATGTTCACATGATCAGATCACTCATCCCTACATTTTTTTCCTATCTCTTTTTATTTACAATGCAAAATATGCATGTGTGTTTTACTTTGCAAATAAAAAAATAAATAATACATTTTCAAAGATTATGCGATTTTCAAAACACCCGTGTGTTTTCACCCTAAAAGTATATTTTTAGTTTATCTAAACTATTCTATTTCTTCTTGTAGTGCAAACAATGGAGTTTTCAAGTAGCCAGAGAAACAACAAAGTTCTGAATTACTTGGGGTTTGAATATCTGGCATTTCGCAATGCAGTGGTGACTTGGAGATGTAGGCTGCATTGCTCTATAAAATGCCATTCAATTATCAAAACAAAAATGGCAACGTAGTTCAAGAACCAACAGAACATTGTCATGACTCCTGCCCTCAAAAAGCGGTAGCAAATGTTGCCAGAAGCAAAATGAGAGAAGACATGAGAGCTGTAAATGCTACTCCTCGCAATGTGATGGGAAAGGTGTTGTCTGGGTTGAGTAATGATGTCTTGGCTCATATGCCAAGAAAATCATCTCTTGCGAGAAGCCTTCTCCATCATAGAACAGATGGTAATTTGCCTAACCCCAAAACTATCAAGTTTGATATTCCGGAAAAGTACAGTCAACTGCTCCTTCATGATTCCGGAAAGGATGATAGAAATAGAATTCTGGTTTTAGGCGATAGAGATCTTATGCTGGAACCGAACAAAGATACCATCTATGGAGATGGCACTTTTGATAAAGTGCCCAATATGTTTTACCAACTGTCACGCTGTATAGCAGATATATATATATGTGATGTCAGTAATCTATATCAAAAGGGCAACATACTATATAACATGCGCATAGATATATGATAACATAGAATTACCTGACAGAAAGTCCAGTGGGTCAATACGGAATCCGTTATACGCTGTCTCCGGCTAGAGGGTGACCGGGGTCTATGCTGACCCTAAACTGGGGTCCTAACTAATCCCTCTACCTGGAGGTACTGTTAAAGGTACAGAGGTCCAGGCCACCAGCGTAAACCCTGTCTCCTATCAATCCCTGCCAACTGTAATCTAGTCCTAAGAAGGACCCTGATTACCACCAAAGGGAATGAACAGGTAACGGTTAATGAACAGAAAGACATACAAGAAAGACAAGGAATAAAGTAAATAAAGTCTTACATACAACACTCACACACAATAGGAACACCTAAGGTCTCAGAGATAAACTATAAGCTATAAGAGTAAAAACAACTAAGGAGCTCTTAGCTTAAATATTCTCAGAACCGATCCAGTCTGCTAGACTACATGAATGCTTTCACCGGCATCTAACACCCAGACTGGCAGGTATACAAAGGAAGCTAATTAGAACATAATCAAAAGCAGCCGGGCGAGGCTGGACCTAGTCTTAGCAAAGAGCTAGGTAAAATTAACTCCCTCATTACCAAACACAAAGAAACAGCAACTCAGCTGTGAGAAGTCAGAGTGTGTAATCGCGACGATCCTCGTGGCGATACACCCATGACAGTACCCCCCTCTCTACGAGGGGACTTCGGACCCTCAGGGCCAGGTCTGCCCGGGTGAGTTGTGTGAAAGGTCCGAACCAATCGATCTGCGTTAACATCAGACGCAGGGACCCACGTCCTCTCCTCAGGACCATACCCCTTCCAATGAACCAAGTACTGAAGGGATCGGCGACTGAGACGTGAGTCAATGATTTTCGACCCATGAAATTCCACGTTATCATTGACCACCACTGAAGGAGGAGGTAGAGGTGACGGTATGACTGGTGCCACATACTTTTTAAGTAATGACTTGTGAAACACATTATGAATTTTAAACGTAGGAGGGAGGTCCAGACGAAATGCCACAGGATTAATTATGGAACTGATCCTGTACGGCCCGATGAATCTGGGACCCAACCTCCAGGAGGAAACTTTAAGTTTTATATTCCTGGTAGACAACCAAACTAGATCGTTCACCTTCAGATCTAGACCAGAAACTCTCCCCCTATCAGCCATCCGTTTGTAACGGTTCCCCGTAACCTTCAGTCTTAACCGATCTGGAACTATCAGTCTCCCTGGAAGTCCCACAGGGGCGTCCCCCTGAGCCCCCAATACCTCCCCCTCAAGCTCAGAGCATACAGCTGACACTACAACTCCCTCCTGAGGAATAGGAACCGGATCATCCGTCTTCCCGGCCCCTGGGAAAGTACGAGATAAGGCATCAGGAAGCAACTTTATTGAGCAGTCATATGCGCGATGAGGAGGTAACTCTTTACACCCCTCCTCTGAGAACATCTCCCCAAAGTCCTCCAGAAAAGGAGACAAAGTCCTAGGCACAACCGCACCGATGACCGTGCTCATGCAGTTATTCCTGCAAAATTCACCCCACTGGATTATCTTTCTGGATTGCCAATCAATCACTGGGTTATGTTTAGCCAACCAAGGAAGTCCCAACACAATAGGAGAAGGTAGACCCTCCAACACATAACAAGACAATTGCTCTTTATGTATTGCCCCTACTCGAAGATCTATGTTATGAACAGCTTGTACCAAGCTACCTTGACCGAGAGGTCTAGAATCAATAGAGACTATAGGGACCGGTTTGGCCAATACACTCAGTTGCATACCATGCACCTGGGCAAACCGAGCGTCCACCAGATTAGCCCGGACCCACTATCAAGAAAAACAGAAATCCTCTCAGTTCTAGTACCAATCACCACCTCCGCAGGCACGAGAAACTGAGAGGGATTTGGGGACGAAATACACACTCCCAGGTTAACTCCTTTGCTCAAAGAGGCCCGGGATGGACACCCCCCAACAAAATGTCCCTCTCTCCCGCAAAAGAAACACCTTCTAGTCTTGCGGTGCACCGCCGATTCCCTCCTACAAAAAGATGTCCCTCCCAACTGCATGGGTTCCTCAGAACAGACCAGGGGAACCTCAGTATAAGGGACTTTAGTAGTAGGTGGAGTCATCACGGGAGGCGGAGTTACCTCGCGTCTTCCCCGAATTCGTCTACCAATGCGAATAGCGAGGGCCATAGCAGCCTCCAGTGATGGAGGAGAATCATACTGAGCCAACACATCCTTTAATTTGTCAGACAACCCTTGACAAAACTGGCTCCTAAGAGCTGGGTCATTCCACTGAGTATCTGTTGCCCATCTACGGAACTCAGAAGAATATTCCTCCGCTGGACGATTTCCTTGCCTATTTTACGTAACTTTGTTTCAGCAAGGGAAACACGAGCCGGATCATCATATACCAGACCCAGGGCAGTAAAAAATCGATCCACTGACTGGAGATCTGGGGAGCCTGGAGGAATAGAGAACGCCCAAGATTGAGGGTCCCCTTGTAAGAGCGAGATAATAATTCCCACCCTCTGCTCTTCACTCCCAGATGACCGAGGCCGCAGCCGAAAGTACAATTTACATGCCTCCCGGAAAGTAAAAAATTTGTCCCGCCCACCAGTGAACCTGTCCGGGAGAGCAACCTTAGGTTCAGATCTGGTTTGCTCCGGGGGGGACAAAACCTTGGACTTAATGTCTGCAAACTCCATGGACAACCCCTGCAACTGCCGGGCCAGCTGGGCTACTGGATCCATGACAGCTGGGGAGAATCTTTAGTATTGGCCGGTGAAAATGTCACGCTGTATAGCAGATATATATATATGTGATGTCAGTAATCTATATCAAAAGGGCAACATACTATATAACATGCGCATAGATATATGATAACATAGAATTACCTGACAGAAAGTCCAGTGGGTCAATACGGAATCCGTTATACGCTGTCTCCGGCTAGAGGGTGACCGGGGTCTATGCTGACCCTAAACTGGGGTCCTAACTAATCCCTCTACCTGGAGGTACTGTTAAAGGTACAGAGGTCCAGGCCACCAGCGTAAACCCTGTCTCCTATCAATCCCTGCCAACTGTAATCTAGTCCTAAGAAGGACCCTGATTACCACCAAAGGGAATGAACAGGTAACGGTTAATGAACAGAAAGACATACAAGAAAGACAAGGAATAAAGTAAATAAAGTCTTACATACAACACTCACACACAGTAGGAACACCTAAGGTCTCAGAGATAAACTATAAGCTATAAGAGTAAAAACAACTAAGGAGCTCTTAGCTTAAATATTCTCAGAACCGATCCAGTCTGCTAGACTACATGAATGCTTTCACCGGCATCTAACACCCAGACTGGCAGGTATATAAAGGAAGCTAATTAGAACATAATCAAAAGCAGCCGGGCGAGGCTGGACCTAGTCTTAGCAAAGAGCTAGGTAAAATTAACTCCCTCATTACCAAACACAAAGAAACAGCAACTCAGCTGTGAGAAGTCAGAGTGTGTAATCGCGACGATCCTCGTGGCGATACACCCATGACACCAACTGTACACTTGGCATGCCAAGGTGGGTAACTCATATCCACCATGTTTGTACATTTTACTACAAAGGATATGAGGACGTATAAGAGAATGTTTGAAATAATGAAGCTGTTGATTCCAAATCTGGCACCTCAAAAGGTTTTAAGGGTATGCCACACTAAGCGAGAACACAAACGAGATCGCTAATGAGATCGCAATTGCGTCACCATTTATGACGCAGTAGCGATCTCGTTAGAGACTTAACTGTGTGTGACATGTAGCAGCGATGTGGCCCCTGCTGAGATGTCGCTGATCGTTTGTAAACGTTCTGAGCCGTTCTTTGGTCGTCTGTGTCCCGCTGGTGAGCCTGAATCGCTGAGTGTGACACCCTTTATGAACGACTTCACCAGCGTTGCAGGTGGGACTAGTTTTTCCCAACGACCACAGAGGTCTTTATAGAGATCGCTGATGAGATGTGTTTGGAATCACAGATCGCTGATGAGTTGTGTTTGGAATCACACAGCTAAGTCGCTAACGAGATCGCTACTGCGTCATAAATGGTGACGCAGGTGCGATCTCGTTAGCGATCTCTCTTGCGATCTCGTTTAGTGTGGCATACCCTTTAGTTGATTTTGAGAAGGCTTGTATAACTGCAGTCAGGGTTGCCTTTCCACATGCTGAGGTCAAAGGTTGTTATTTCCATCTGTGTCAGAGCCTCATTAGAAAAATAAAAAATGTTGGTTTGAAGACAGAATATGGAAGTATTATCGACACAAAAATGACACTGAAATCTCTTGCTGCACTGGCCTTTGGGCCAATAGAAGATGTGAGGTGTTTTTGATCAGCTTGCTGCCACATTCCCAGATGAAGACTGCTATAATGAAGTTCTCACATACTTTTTTTCTACATATATTGAGGGTGCAGCTGGTAGAGATCCACAATTTCCTATACGAATATGGAATCACTATGAAGCAGCCCTGGAACAGTCACCAAAACCCACAAACTGTTGTGAGGGATTTCACAATGCACTTAACTCCTTGTTCCACTGCAGTCATCCCAGCTTGTGGTTTCTTTTTGATGGATTGCAGAGGTACCTAGTTTGCCACAAATTAACACTGGTTAATGCACAGGCAGGTCGCCTTGAGATAAAAAAGAGGAAGTATGAGGCAGTTCCACCTCTGTAGAGGACTACCCCCAGGTTCAAGATAAACTTAAGTACTTAAGGAGATTGGCTAATTTGCAGTAAAATGGCTACTTTGCAGGTGTGCAATGATTGTATAATAAAATAGAGTTATTGTTGTTACTATACATTTTTAAAGGGGTATTATCGCCAAATGGCTCTTCAGCCCGTACTTACCTGCTCCTAGCGCTCCCGGGGTCCTCTCTGCACAGGCTGGAAGGCTGCAGTCTCAGTTTTCACGCAGGCTGCAGCTGACTGCCCACAAGTCCCAGGCCTGGCAACCTGACGCCATCCGGGACACAGTCGTTGTACAGCCGTTTCCGCTCCAGCTGTCATAGCAGCAGGATGCTGGGGCCTGGGGAACTGAGCAGCTGGATGCAGCACAAGCCCCTCCCCCTCTCACGCCTGCTTGCTTCAACCACCCCTTCTCTAGGCCTGCTCTGACCTGTGCCCAGAAACTCCTGGTGCAGGGGAGAGAACAGCATGTTGAGGCAGACATGTGGCCCAGTATCTCTCTGCTGTGACGCATTTTCCTCTCCACCAGGTGGTGCTGCCTGGAGCGAACGATTCACCTTGGCTCATTATAGGTGCAACCCTCGGATGTAGAAAGCAAGAGTGAGAATGTGGGCAATCTCCCATGTGGCCAATTTTCCATATGGGATTGGCTAATTTGCAGTAAAATGTCAACCTTGCAGGTGTGCAATGAATGTTTAATTAAATGGAGTTATTGTTATTATACATTTTTAATAAACTGTTATTTTGGCCATGTGTGCAATTTTCTTTTCCTTGTGGGCAATTTTCCTATGGGCAATCATAACTGTGGGCATTTTTCCTGTGTGCAATTTTCTGTGTGGGCATTTTTCCTGTGTGCAATTTTCTGTGTGGGCAAATTTCCATGTGGGCAAATTTCCGTGTGGGCAAATTTCCGTGTGGGCAAATTTCCATGTGGGCAAATTTCCGTGTGGGCAAATTTCCTGTGGGAATTCATGACTGTGGGTTTTTTTCTGTGGGCATTTTTCCTGTGGGCATTTTTCTTTTGGGCATTTTTCTTGTCACCAACCTGGACAGGAGATTCCAGAGACTTGGCAAAATTTGGAGCCAGATGAAACCTCTGCCTACACTGGGCTAGCTCCAACCTTTGTTCTGAATATCAAAGGTTGATGCAGGTGGAGACTGATATCAAGTCCTCCAGCATGGAAGGAATCTCCCTAGTGACCAGGGTGTCCTTTACATGATCAGCAAGCCCCTCCAGAAGACTGGAATAAGGACCTTATCCGACCACTTCAACTCGGATGCTAGAGACCGAAATTGGATGGCGAACAGGCTGACCCTTGGTTAATGCCAAGAGATGGTGGTGTTGTGGGTAACCTGAGGTCCTAAGAAGGCCTGTCTCTCACTCAAGAAGCGAGAGACACTATGCACCACCTGGTCATTGCACTCCCACAGCAGTGTAACCCACTCCAGCGCCCTGCCCGTTAATATGGAGATAACAAATCCCACCTTGGCTTGTTCAGACAGGAAACGTGACACCAATAGCTCCAGATAAATAGCACACAGTTTCACTAAGCTGTACTGTCACCCGAGAACTTATTGGGAAGGGGGAGATGTGTGAGAGATGGAACAGGGATGGCAGTGGATACTCGAGACTCAGCTTCACTGGCTGCATGAGGCGCTACTGTGGTGACATCCACTGCTGTAGTAGTGCGCTCAAGAGCGGACAACCTGCCCTCCAGCTGATAGATGCAACGCTGTAAACGCTGCTCGTCCACCATTGCTGGCCATACCCTGGCACTATGATAATGTTAGGGTTTGCGGATTGCACCAAATATAAATTATGAGAAGGTGCGATCGCAACCCGGACTCCACCGTGCGGTGATGGAGGAACCGCAGCTAGGAAACAATGGTGGAGCGTAGCTGCGAGCAAGCATCGAAATCACACCACGTTAAATATCACTCGGTGTGAACAGAGTGCTAAGTACCTGACTTTGTTACTCCAGAGCAGCACACAGACAGAGAGCGCTATAAGTTATGCCCTGCTAGATGTCACAGTAAGAACGCTAGTTGGGGTCCCTGTAACTCACCCCCCACTATGCTGGTGACTTAGCCTGCCCCGTCACATGGTCTGTGAAACTTGCACCTCGCACATGTGATGCTGTCGCTCGGAGCAGGTGCTAAGCTCAAGCAGGAGTTCCCACACTACACTGCCTGACTAGACACACACATAACTGCTAGTAGCAGGACACGTGCACACAGGGTGGTAACTCTTTCACCAACACAGCAAACACATGTTATCACGTGCCGATGCGTGCACCAGAGGACCTTTTATACGTTCCTGTTCAAGTCGAGTCTGACAGAATCTTGCTCGTGGACCAATTTTAAACTGCCACATCACCTGAGCAGCTGACGATCGACCACCAATGCGAGGTCGCCTCATGAGCATGCTCAGTGGAGTGATTTCTGGACTTAGACTCAGGATTGTCTGTTCGCTGCCGCCTATTGCCAGTTACTATAGCTGTAACTGGAGAGCCAGCAGTAACCAGACGAACAGAACGAGTCTGAGCAAGACTCTGAGACCGATGTCTCTGCTGAGCAGGCTCCACTGCAGTCAAAGAAGAATGGGAGAACACAGAGGGAGACAAGACCCAGGATCCACCCTGTGCAGTAGGCGAATCCTGGCGCCTAACCTAGGACTGGTTAACCTCTCTCCAAATATAACAATTATAGTTGTGGCCAAAAACTTCAATTTTGGTCTCATCACTCCAAATTACTTTGCTCCAGAATTTTTGAGTCTTTTCTCTGTACTGTTTTGCATATTGTAGGCGAGATACTTTGTGGCATTTGCACAGTAGTTGCTTTCTTCTGGTTACATGAACATGCAGCCCATTTTTCTTCAAGTGCCTCCTTATTGTACATCTTGAAACAGCACACCGCTAGTTTTCAGAGAGTCCAGAATTTCAGCTGATGTTATTTGTGGGTTTTTCTTTGCATCCCGAACAATTTTCTTGGCAGTTGTGGACAATTTTTTTTTGGTTTACCTGACTGTGGTTTTCTTTTTACAGAACCCCTGATTTTCAATTTGTTAATCACAGTTTGAATGTTGCTGACTGGCATTAACAAATCTTTGGATATATTTTTGTATCCCTTTCCTGTTTCATACAGGTCAACTACCTTTTCTGGTAGATCCGTTGCCAATTCTTTTGCTTTCCCCATGACTCACAATTCAGAAATGTCAGTAGCTGGATGCAAGATGCCAGAGTCTGTCTGGATCCCAGAAACTCACTCAGCTTTTATGCACATACACTGATTACAATCAAACAGGTCACAGGTGTGGATGTAACCTTTAGTAGCCATTCAAACTCATTTGTGTCAACTTCTGTGCATGTTATCAGGCCAAAATCACCAGGGTATGTGAACTTTTGATCAGGGTCATTTGGATGTTTTTGGTTGTTATTATGATTTTGTAGTAGAATTGGGGGTAACCGTCCTGCACCTCTACTCACGTTTCTCAAAGTGTATATACTGTATATATTGCAAATGTATATACAGTTATATGAAAAAGTTTGGGCACCCCTATTCATTTTAAGCTTAATGTTTTATAAAAATTGGTGTTTTTGCAACAGCTATTTCAGTTTGATATATCTAATAACTGTTGAACACAGTAATGTTTCTGCCTTGAAATGAGATTTATTGTACTAGCAGAACATGTGCAATCTGCATTCAAATAAAATTTGACAGGTGCATAAGTATGGGTACCTCACCAGAAAAGTGACATTAATATTTAGTAGATCCTCCTTTTGCAAAAATAACAGCCTCTAGTCGCTTCCTGTAGCTTTTAATGAGTTCCTGGATCCTGGATGAAGGTATTTTTGACCATTCCTCTTTACAAAACAATTCCAGTTCAGTTAAGTTTGATGGTCGCCGAGCATGGACGGCCCTCTTCAAATGATCCCACAGATGTTCAATGATATTCAGGTCTGGGGACTGGGATGGCCATTCCAGAACATTGTAATTGTTCCTCTGCATGAATGCCTGAGTAGATTTGGAGCGGTGTTTTGGGTCATTGTCTTGCTGAAAGATCCATCCCCTGCGTAACTTCAACTTTGTCACTGATTCTTGAACATTATTGTCAAGAATCTGCTGATACTGAGTGGAATCCATGTGTCCCTCAACTTTAACAAGATTCCCGGTGCCAGCATTGGCCACACAGCCCCAAAGCATGATGGAACCTCCACCAAATTTTACTGTGGGTAGCAAGTGTTTTTCTTGGAATGCTGTGTTTTTTTGACGCCATGCATAACGCCTTTTTGTATGACCAAACAACTCAATCTTGCTTTCATCAGTCCACAGGACCTTCTTCCAAAAAGAAATTGGCTTCTCCAAATGTGCTTTTGCATACCTCAGCCGACTCTGTTTGTGGCGTGCTTGCAGAAACGGCTTCTTTCGCATCACTCTTCCATACGGCTTCTCCTTGTGCAAAGTGCATTGTATAGTTGACCGATGCACAGTGACACCATCTGCAGCAAGTTGATGTTGCAGCTCTCTGGATGTGGTCTGAGGATTGTCCTTGACTGATCTCACCATTCTTCTTCTCTGCCTTTCTGATGTTTTTCTTGGCCTGCCACTTCTGGCCTTAACAAGAACTGACACTGTGTTCTTCCATTTCCTTACTATGTTCCTCACAGTGGAAACTGACAGGTTAAATCTCTGAGACAGCTTTTTGTATCCTTCCCCTGAACAACTATGTTGAATAATCTTTGTTTTCAGATCATTTGACAGATGTTTTGAGGAGCCCATGATGCCACTCTTCAGAGGCGATTCAAACAGGAGAACATCTTGCAAGTGGCCACTTAAGTAGCTTTTCTCATGATTGCATACACCTGGCTATGAAGGTCAAAGCTCAATGAGGTTACAAAACCAAAAAAAGTGCTTTAGTAAGTCAGTAAAAAGTAGGTAGGAGTATTTAAAACAAGAAAATGATAAGAGTGGCCATACTTATGCACCTGTCAAATTTTGTTTGAATGCAGATTGCCAATGTTCTGCTAGTACAATAAACCTCATTTCAAGGCAGAAACATTACTGTGTCCAACAGTTATTAGATATATCAAACTGAAATAGCTGTTGCAAAAACACCAATTTTTATAAAACATTAAGCTTAAGATTAATAGGGGTGCCCAAACTTTTTCATATAACTGTATGTGCATATTATTGTATTGTATTGTACGCTGCTATATAATGTGTAAATAATGCTATTATATATTTTGTATAAGGAGAGTGCAGCTTTAGTATTTGGCCACTAGATTGTAGTACATAGTCCAGTTTAGTAGTGTAAATAGTAATTATAGAAGGGGTCACTGTGGGTAGAGGAAGGAAGCTTCCTAGATAGATTCAGTCGGGCCTGAGCGCCCAAAGCTCACACATGGCGCTTAAGTGCCCTAGATTACCATAGATACCCCGCAACGTTGCTGTTCAAGAAAAGTGCCCAGCTATCCGGGGCTTAAGGGGAAGATCTTATGGCAGCAGCTCCCACAATCAGAGCAGCATCATAAAGGGAGGAAGCAGAAAAAAACTCAGAGAGGTGACAGCTAAAGTGTCCAGGCAGGTCGCTCCTAATGTGGTGGAATTACTTTGAGGGCTGGATCTCTCCTGGCCAGGGCAAAACGGGCAGGGGAGCGGAGCGCTTTACTGAGGTGATGCTCTACGGGGATTACACTGAGAGGCCGTCTGGGACGTGCCATCCTGTGCAATTGCTAAGTGACTCAGGAAAGAGAGAAGGAAAAGACCAAGAAATGTGCTGCATGAATTATGAACGAAATGCTGTACCAGAACTGGATGTGCTGTGTCCTGAAGCGAGACGGAGAGGACTCTGCCAGCACCGTGAGTACAGATCGTACCATGCAAAATAAGAAGCATTTTTTTATGTATTGGAAGGCCAGGGCACACAAAGTCAGCAGTACTCAGCCACCACTACGGCCCTGGCTGACCACTACACTTCAAAAAGGAGAAAACACAGTAATTTGACAATAAATGGCTTCACCCAACCAGTAACCATGAGTGGAGAAAACGTTTTGGGATTATCATTCATATTCTCTGAAAAAAGGCCAAGAAATCAATAATTCTGCTGGGGTATGTAAACTTTTGAGCACAACTATATAAGCTCATTTGGGAAAAAAAAAACAAAGCAGATTAATTAAAAATAATAATTATCCAAAGCTATGCTTATGTCTTGATCAGGTCCAGTGAAACATATACTGATAAAATTAACTTAAAGCGGTTGTCATCTTTCAGGATTTTTTTTGTCTGTAAGGAAAGATGTATATCTTAGTACCGTGTTAGCCAGTAGATAGAAAAATAATAAGAATTGAGAGTCCTCAGTGGTTGATACCTTTTAATGGCTAACTGAAAAGATGGTAACAAATTGCAAGCTTTCGAGACTACTCAGGTCTCTTCATCAGGCTAGACTAATACAAAATCTGAAGAATCACATATTGTGGTATCTATTGATTGTATGTAGGTTGCAGTCGGTGCCACATCGACAGTGCTGCGGCAAATCACTAAGCTCAGTGGCTCTACCAATGTAAATGACAAACTGCGCAGCTCATTGACTGTCTGCAGAGCTGTTGACTTGACTTAAATGCTGCAGCCAAACAGTAGAGACCATGCCTGTGCCAGAAACTCTGTGATGGATGTGAGGAGGATAAGTAAAATGTGTTTTGTCTTTTACAAACAAACTGAGATGGCAGGCAAAAGATTTCTGAAATGGGAAAATAAGCTCAACAGAGAACCTGTCAATAAAATCATGCTGCCCAAACTGCAGGCAGCATGACTCTCAAGCTGACTATGCGATTCCAACAATGTAAGTTTTGCTCTGACATGCCACGATGTTTTATTGAAAACATCATTTGAAATGCCAGCCGGTAACTATGAGAAGAGACTTGCCTAGTCTGATTTGGCCAGCTGCCTGACTCAAATGCATTAATCTAGTGAAAGGTTCTCTTTAACATAAATACAGCATGTTGGCTCAGTGGTTAGCACTGTTACTTTGCAGCTTTGGGGTCCTTTGTTCAATTCCCACATTATCTGAAAGAATTTTTTATGTTATCCTATGTTTGTGTGGGTTTCCTCCCACGTTCTAATAATATATTGATACAAAAGTTAGATTGTGAGTCCCAATGGGAACAATGATGATAATATCTGCAGAGCTCGGTGGAATATGACGCTGCTATATAAGCATTACATATTTCATTTAATTGCTGCGTTTCTGAACATATTGCAAAGTTAATATCATATCACAGATTCAGCTAAAATAGTTATTTTGTAAATAATTTCGACTATTAAATTTAAGCTCCATGGTTCTGAATACA
Source organism: Oophaga sylvatica (assembly GCA_033576555.1). Classification (NCBI taxonomy): domain Eukaryota; kingdom Metazoa; phylum Chordata; class Amphibia; order Anura; family Dendrobatidae; genus Oophaga; species Oophaga sylvatica. The sequence continues at coordinate 753,947,944 of JARQOD010000001.1, read as the reverse complement.
TATATTTGTATTTTTAGATATGACAAAATTAATTATTTCATTAATTGCTGAAATACTTTCATTGTAATCAATTATATTTTTTTATAGAGAGACTATCACACAAAGGCTTATGTTAAATACTTTGTACTTGTGCGCTTAGTTTATTTATTATTCAGAATCACAGGAAAACACTCTTTGTTCTTCTGTGAAGCATGCAAACAAACAAAATTTCTGGAACATGAAGCACTGACCTCTGACCACTCTGTCTTATATTTCCCTTGGCACTTCCGTCAGTCATGTGGTGCTCTTTTCCCCATTCAAGCGTATCGTTGTGAAGTGCAGACCTTGCAGTCATTCCCAACAGATGAGCAGACTGAATTGGAGACTGCATTCTTCATAGCATCCCAGCCTCACAAATTACTTGGCTTTCTGTGGCTTTACTACAGTCTAACAACTAAAAAGAAAACTGAAACATAACAAGCAAAACAATCTTAATTCATTAATTGGTTTCAGCATAGAAGATCTGCAAGCATACCCTAATGTGACAAAAGAATGAGGTTTATCTGTTGATTACAACTAACATGCCATACCCCATAGTTTAGCAACTTACTTATGCCATTATTAACAAGTGTAACACCAGTCCTGAAGGCCTATTTTACAGGTCCAATTCTTATTGCTAGCCTAATGACTAAGATGGACAAACATTTACTTACCCTGCTTGGCACAGATCAATTTGGTTTCATGCATGGTAAGTCAATGAGCATCAATTTACTTAGATTACACCTGCTAAGCAGACCATGTTGGTTTCTCAACAGTGTTTTCTAAGGACAATAAGAAACTTGTGACTCTAAAGGTACTGCCACACTTAGCGATCTCGTTAGAGATCACGATAACGACGCAAGCTAACGAGATCGTTGGTGTGATCGCTTTTAGGTCGCTAGTAGCTGCCAAACAGGAGATCTCATAAACGACACATCAGCGGTCAGCGATCTCTTTAACGACTTTGGCGGTCGTTAGGATCTGTCATTAGCATGTACTGAGCGCTTCTGATTCATAGGAATTTCCAGCATCGCTCCTGCTCTCTGC
>JARQOD010000001.1:753887601-753946779 GCA_033576555.1 Oophaga sylvatica | reverse complement strand
TAAAATCAAAGTCTTCTATGTGAAAACTGTGTGTGTGTGACCCATTCTTATCTCCATCCTTCCCTAAACTCCTGAAATGGCTGGACCATCATTGTAAATACCCCCATTGTATATAAAACAACTGTACTTTGGAGCTCCCCCTCCTCATTGTAGTTTTGTAAGGTTTTCACGAGCAGGGGCGGCTTATATTGTTTTAAATTTTTGTATTGTTAACGTTGGTCACTTATGACTTGTGTTATGAAACTGTTAAACTGTACAGCGCTGCGGAATCTGTTGGCGCTATATAAATTAAAGATTATTTTTGTAGGGCCCACTCAGTAGTGGTAAAGTAAACGGCGCAAATTGCGAGTTGATTCGGACTGATGCAGTGATACCCCATTACTGCTGGCTGCTGCTCACACAACCGCTCCAAACATTTATAACGTGGAATTCACCTGGGGGGGTACGTCACATTGATGCGATGTTCAGGAAGGCAAAAATCTGCGTTGCAGAGCTGAAATGCACGATCTGGCCATGGTGGAAACGTCGCAAGTTAGCGCACTGTAGGCGGACCTTGTGCAGCAGTGCATCAAGATCCGGATAGTCCCTCAAAAAACTCTGGACGACCAAGTTTAGCACATGTGCCAGACATGGTATGTGAGTGACGTTGCCTAGGCCCGGGACTGCCACCAGATTTCGGCCATTGTCACACATACCAAGCCTGGCTGGAGATTCGCTGGCAAATACACATTGTCGCTTTTCTTGCTTTATTGGCATTCCAGAGCCCCAGCGCTGTGTGGCTTTGATTCCCATGGAAATTAATTTCAGGACGGCTGTTGACGTTGGCCACTTTCTTTTGCTCATATCGGTCAACAGGCTCGCTGTCTGGGTGTTATGTTTGACACCAATCTCCCTCACCTCCCATATACAATCTGTTGCCCGCTATTGCCCCCTACACCTAAAGAACATCTCTCCCGAACCCAAGAATTCCCCCGCGCTGCACCATATACTGTGGAATGCTGTACCCCAAGAAAATTTGAACTATCCAAAAATTTGCATGTTATTGGGCGCTCAATCAAAACACAAATTTTTCAAGGTCTTCCCTTCCCGTGTATCCTCACCTCCCTGTGGGTCTGAGCCCTTGCGGGCAGGGTCCTCTCTCCTTCTGTACTTGTGTGTGCCTTTCATTGCTCATGTTTACTGTACTTGTCTTTTACTTTCCATCTTCCATGTTTAAAGCGGCCATGGAATAAATGGCGCTATAAAAAAAACTATAATAATAATAGCGGCCTATCACCTTCATAATCAAAGTCATTCTATGTGTAAGTGTGTGTGTGTAGCCCATTCACTATCTCCATCCATCCCTCACTCCCTCAAAATGGCTGGGCCATCATTCTAAATACACCATTGTATATAAACACCTGTACTTTGTATCTCCCCCACATATTTGTAAATTGTAAGCTCTCACGAGCGTGTGCGGATTATATTGCTTTCATTATTGTATTGGTAATGTTGTTACTTATGACTTGTGTTCGGAAACTGTTAAACTGTAAAGCGCTGCGTAATCTGTTGGCGCTATATAACTAAAGATTCTTATTAAACGTTCACGGGTCCATGTGGAGGTAGACCGTGACGGCTCCTGTAACGATGTTTCTGAGGAACTGGAGAAGGAGGAGTCAATGTGTACAGACTTTATTCCCGCAATGCTTGTAGTTGCCTGAACACGTACAGCGCCACTCGCAAGATCTGTACCCGGCTCCACAACATTGACCCAATGGGCAGTAAGGGAAAGGTATCGTCCCTGTCCATGGGTACTGGTCCACGCAGCGGTGGTCAGGTGGACATTGCTACTGACGGAGTTTAGAAGCGCATGTTTAATTTTAACCTCAACAACATGGTTTTGCAGACCAGGGACGGCTTGCCTGCTGAAATAAAATCAGCTTGGCACATTGTATTGTGGGACTGCCAATGCCATTAAATTCCGTAAACTGTCAGTCTCCACCAGCCTGAATGACAGCATTTCAAGGGACAGGAGTTTTGCAATGCCAGCATTCAGAGCCTGTGGTCGTGGATGGTTTGCCGAGATTGGACCTACACCTGATACGCCACAACCTGACACCCACAGATAAACAAGCCATAAAATCTCTGAAAGATAACCCCAACATTATTATTAAACAAGCAGATAAGGGGGGTGCTATCGTTATTATGAATAAGACCCAATCTATTGCCGAAATTCATAGACAACTGTCAGTTAACCTAACCTACAGACAACTCAATTGTGACCCTACATTTTACATCTGTCAAAAAATTGATCGTATCCTGACAAAACATCTTTAATTGATCACCATAGACTGTAAGACTATGACATTCCTTAATATTCAATACCCCATCACCCCGTTTTCTACACACTCACAAAAATCAACAAAAAACTACATTATCCACCCGCATACCCTAGAGGGATAATTCTCCGTGTTCTACAGTATCACCCAAATGTTTAACATGTTGCCTAATTCCTATGTATATTTATTCTTCACCCTATGTATATATTGTATAAATTATCCATTGTCATTGACTGTAAATTTTTCTATCTCTTCCAGCGACTATTTGATAAAGGCCACTGCGTTGCCCAAAACGTCAGTCAGTCGTCTCATAGCTATTTTCTTTTTTCACATCAAGTGTGCAATAAAAATTTCAAATTTAACCATGACATATGCAGTTAAACTTGTGCTGTGATTCTCGATAGACTGTACATCTTCAGTGTGTCTTTGTAACTCAACTACGTGTTTTCTACGCACAATTTTAGACATATTTGTGGTATTGAGGTTACTGACACTTTACCTCTTTTTACTTTTTGATTACACAGCTTGCATTTGACATAGCAAATATCATCTGCAAGTGTGTGAAAAAAGGACCACGCAGTGCAAGTCCTGGGAGCGTCCGTTTAGACTTTTGGAAGAGAAATCCGAACAGGTGCCAAAATGGAGGCTATAGGCAACAGAGTATGCAGCCTAACTCTCCCTCCTGTTTGTACCGTTGGGCAATCGCTTCCTCAGAGCTGTTGCCACCACCTTCCTGTTCCTCACGCCATGTTGGGTCTTGGACCTCATCATCTCCACTAACCTCTTACAACACCTGCTGCTGTTGGGTGGTCTGGCCACCACCATGCTCAACAGAAACTGGCACCTGAGTCTCATCATCATCAGATGCGTTCTGCGGTGTGCTGACCATCGGCACTGTCTCACCCGCCTCTTCAGATTCAGAGAGACACAGCTGTTGCGCATCACTGCATACTCCCTCTTCTTCACATTCCAGAATGCTGCTTGGCTGTGCCCCTGTTTGCAAACCAACAGATTCTGAGAACAGAAGCAGAGACTCAGCTGGCTCCTGTACAGAACTCTCTGACTGACTGGGCAATTTGGCAGGCGGTGAAGAGACAGATGGTTGATCAACAGTGCTGTGTTACTGAGAGGAGGTGGAAGCAATTGAAGTCGATGCATTGGACCCTGGGCTCCAACACCGCCAGTTGTTGCCTGTAAGTGCTGTTAGCACAGTCAACACTTGCTCCTGTGTTACTGGGGTTGAGTAATGGCAGCTGTTCCCTGCTGTGTGTACGACAAAAAGTCATGCTGCCTCCACCCTGTCCTCCTCTCATCCCTGGGCTCCAACACCGCCAGTTGTTGCTCGTAAGTAATTGGCACGGGTACTGACTCATGCCCACCCTGTTTACAGCACCACAGCTGTTTCCTGGCAGTGTCAACGTAAATTAGCCTCCAATAAGTTGTCCTGTCATGTTGCATTCCGGTTATCCGACTCTATGGTGCCTGCAGTTTAGGTGATTCCTATGTGTGCTGTGGGATATGTAAATAAAGGCTCTTTCCGTTGTGAAAATAGGAAAAGCACCTACTCTAGGACTGTGTGATTTGGTAACTGCAGACGGCTTGCGGCCTGTCAACTTACATTTTCATGGGTGCCTTATGGTACCCGTCCGAGTTCCAGTACCGTTAGCTGGTTCTCCGCAGTGCCTTTGGCCTAGGTGCCTCCATCTCGGTATCCGAGTTCAAGCAACGTCTGCTGGTCCTTGGTAGTGCTTTGGAGCACAGGTACCTCCTGCTTAGTAACGTGTCCCAGTAACGTCAGCTGGTCCTCGGTTGTGCCATTGGCTCTTTTCTTCTGCTGCCCCTCCGGGTCCAGCACAGTCAGCTGGTCCTCGTTACTTGCATTGGCTCTTGTACCTTCTGCTACCGTCCGGGTTCCAGTAACGTCAACTGGTTCTCGGAAGTTAGACGACCCTAAAGACCACCCCGAAGAAGATGACGACCCAAGGACGACGAGCATCAAGCCAACCAGCCTGAACACCATCACAAAGAAGAAATATAAGATTACCAGAAGAAGATCACCAACAGGAAAAAGAAGGTTACGACAAACTACAAGATACAGAACAAGAGACAGAAGAACAATAAGCAGAAGATCAAAAAGCAGAAGAACATGAAGTATAAGATCAAAATGAAGAGCAAAATATATGCTCTAAATTATAAGCAGAAGAGACTAAGCAGTGTATGGGGGTGAGTCCGTTCCTCCTCGTGTGCCCTGGAAAATGCCTGCTGCTGCAGGCTAAACTGAACACGGACAAATACTGTTGTAATTTAAATCTTTTGTGACAGCAAGAACGGAAGGATGAAAAATTCATACTTTGACAGATTACAAGTACAGGAATCTCTGTCACAAATAAGAATATGATGTAGAGATGAAGTACAATATGAAGAAGAATAATAGTTTAATAAGAAGAATATGAGTAATGTTAACAAAAGATGAATAGCAAGAAGTTTAAGAAGAGATAAAGAAGGTGAAGATGAAGAATAATTTGATGAAAAAGATGATGCTGCTGAAGATTATGAAGGAGAAAGTGTGTCAAAAGTTAAAAAGGTGAAGAGCATGGAAGTTGTGAAATATACATATTGCCAAAATAGAAAAAACGTTAACAACATTGTCAATTTCTTCGTCAATCCGAACATCTTTTAAAAAAAAATATTTATGCTATTCCATTTGTTGGGTTAAAATCTATGCCTTTAATGTCTCCTCAACCTTCCCCAATACATTCTACATTACTCTTTGTTGTTTTCCTTCATGTACAATTAACCAACAAGGCAAGAATGGTTTTTTTAATTCCGATATATTGTTCCCATACTTACATTGGATTTCCTGTATCTGTATCGGGTATCGCCGATATTTTTTGGGTATCGGCGATACCATTCCGATTCCGATACTTTTGGATATCGGAAAGTATCGCTCAACTCTAGTCATGGGCGATTTCAACTATCCAGACATTTGTTGGGAATCTCTCTCAGGCAAAACTAACAGGTCAAGGAAATTCTTATCCTCTCTTGCTGACAACTTTATCTTTCAAAAGGTAGGGGAGAAAACAAGGGGATCTGCTACCTTGGATCTAATCCTTATAAACAGGGAGGAAATGGTTGAGGAGGTAAGAGTGGCTGGGACCCTAGGAGGTAGTGACCATACTATTTTAGAATTTTGGATAACAAGAGGAGGAAGAGGAGGAAGACCTGTGAAGACTCAGATGTCAAGGTTAGATTTCAGAAAGGCAGATTTTAAGGGACTCAGAAAAAGAATTGGAGGGATCCAATGGCTGGATATCCTTAAGGACAAAAATGTCCAGGAAGGATGGGACATCTTGAAAAATGAGATTCTCAAAGCACAATCGTTAACAATTCCGAAAAGAGGGAAGAATGGGAAGCATTTAAGGAAACCAGGATGGATGAACACAGAACTTAAACACATGCTAAAAAGGAAGAAAGAAATGTTTATCAAATGAAGAGAGGGAGGCATATCTAAAGAAGAATATAATGCCATCTGCAGAACCTGCAGGGCACAAATCAGATTATCTAAAGCTGACAATGAATTAAGGCTTGTAAGAGATGTTAAAAGCAACAAAAAAGGATTTTGGGGATACGTCAAAAGTAAAAAAAAAGTCAAAGATGCTATAGGATTTTTACAGGATGAAAATGATGAAATGGTAAGACAGGATGTTGAGAAGGCTGAACTTTTAAATTCCTATTTTGCATCTGTTTTCTCTCAGAAAGGAAATGTTACATCAACTGATCTTCATTGTCCTATTAAAGGAATAGGAGAATCCAGGATATCTATAAACAGAAAGACAGTGAGGAAACACTTAGCTAACCTAACTGAATTCAAGTCTCCAGGTCCAGATGAATTACACCCCAGAATACTGAAGGAGATAGCAGAAGAAATTCTTGAACCACTGTCCATAATCTTTGAAAATTCTTGGAGAACAGGAGAAGTCCCAGAAGACTGGAGAAGAGCAAATTTTGTTACTATCTTCAAAAAGGGGAAGAAGGTGGATCCAGGGAACTACAGGCCGGTGAGTCTGACTTCTATACCAGGAAAGATCTTTGAACAAATTATTAAAGAACATGTATGTAAGTACCTGCATAAGAATGAAGTGATTAAACAGAGTCAGCATGGGTTTGTAACTAATAAGTCATGTCAGACTAACTTAATTTCCTTCTATGACAGAATCACTGACTGGGTGGATCAGGGAAATGCTGTAGATATAGTATATCTTGACTTCAGCAAAGCATTTGGCAAAGTATCTCACACAATCCTTACTGAAAAAATGGCTAAGTATGGAATGGGCAAGGCAACTGTTACGTGGATTCATAACTGGCTTAGTGATCAGACTCAAAGAGTGGTCGTAAATGGCTGCACATCCAGTTGGAAGAATGTCTCAAGTGGGGTACCACAAGGCTCTGTTTTGGGCCCTGTATTGTTCAACATCTTTATCAATGATTTAGATGAAGGAATTGAGGGTAAACTGATCAAATTTGCTGATGACACAAAGCTAGGAGGGGTAGCTAATACTAGAGAAGAGAGAGAGGGGATTCTAAAATATATAAATAAACTGGAGCAGTGGACAGCAACTAACAAATGGTTTTTAACAGGGAAAAATGCAAAGTTCTACATCTGGGCAATAAAAATGAAAAAAGCATATAAAAAATGGGAGGAATAGGGCTAAGGAACAGCACATGTGAAAAAGACTTGGGTATACTAATTGATCACAGACTGAACATGAGTCAACAGTGTCATGCAGCAGCAAAAAAGGCAAATACAATTCTAGGATGTATCAACAGAAGCATACAGTCTAGATCACGTGAGGTCATTATTGCCCTCTACTCCTCTTTGGTCAGACCTCATCTGGAATACTGTGTCCAGTTTTGGGCACCACATTTTAAAAAAGACATCAACAAACTGGAGCAAGTTCAAAGAAGAGCCACCAGAATGGTGACCGGTCTGCAAACCATGTCCTATGAGGAACGGTTGCAGGATTTGGGAATGTTTAGCTTGCAAAAAAGAAGACTGAGAGGAGACTTAATAGCTGTCCACACATATCTCAAGGGCTGTCACATTGTAGAAGGATCATCTTTATTCTCATTTACACAAGGAAAGACTAGAAGCAATGGGATGAAACTGAATGGGAGGAGACACAGATTAGATATTAGAAAAAACTTTTTGACAGTTAGGGTGATCAAGGAGTGGAACAGGCTGCTACGAGAGGTGGTAAGTTCTCATTCAATGAAAGTCTTCAAACAGAGGCTGGACAGACATCTGTCTGGGATGATTTAGAGAATCCTGCTTTGAGCAGGGGGTTGGACCAGATGGCCCAGGAGGACCCTTCCAACTCTACCATTCTATGATTCTATGATTCTATGAAGTACTGCAGCTTCTAGTCTCCCATGGAGACTATTGAAGCATACATAAAGTAAAAAAAAATGTTTCTAAAAATAGTAAAAAAAAATAATAGTTCAAATCACCCCCTTTCGGCCCAAAATACCTCCGGTCACTTTATTCTGGCTGTGTCTTTATTTAACATGTAACTATAGGATTAGTAATGGATACGTGTCTTATAGACGCCTCTACATTACTAAGCCATGGGCTTGATGTCACCAGGCAATAAAAAGTTGACATCAACCCCACAAATATGAACCCCACTTGCCACCACTACAGGGCAAGTGGGAAGAGCTGGGCAAAGCACCAGAATTGGCTGGAGCACCGTGTGCTCAGTGTCTGCCTGTGAACTGCTATTCCCGGTCTGAGGGCACTGCGAGCGTGAGAAAGGTGCCATCTGACAGGTAGTGTGGGTTCACGGCCAATGAACTCACTTCACCTATGTGATGTCGGTGCTTTAACGGTGAGAAATTTTCCCACGGCGCTCTCGCTGATGTCAGAAAGGTGAAGTCAGTTCATTGGCCATGAACTCGCAGGACCTGTTAGATGGCACCACAAGCAGGAGAACTTTCTCATGCGGTGCCCTCAGACTAATAGAAGTTCACAGTCAGACACTGAGCATTATGCAACCATACAACCTGCCATCTAGATGTAGAAGAGCTAGACCCATCATGAGACAAATGGATTAAAAACGTCTGCGGAAAGGTGAGGAATTTTGTGTTTTGTTTTTTTACTTCTTTTGCAAATGATGAGGGCATCGGGAGAATGGGCGAGGTAGTAAGTATGGTATAATTAACATAATTAAAGGAGTCTGTGTGGTTCTTCCAATTAAAGGACTTTTTTCTGGGTGTCTGTGTTTTTATACAATATGACTATGGGGTTAGTAATGGGGGCGCCTTAACGACGTCTCTCCATTACTAACCTTGGGGCTTGATGTCACCTGACAAAGGTGACATCATCCCCACAACTATCATCTCACTTGCCACCCCACAGGGCAAGAGAGAAGAGCGAGGCTAAGTGCCAGAATTGGCACATCTTAAAGATGCACCTTTTCTGGGGAAGCTGAGAGCTGATGTTTTTATCCTGTGGGGCAATATCCATGGCCCCTTCCTAGGCTATTAATATCATCCTGCAGCTGTCTGCATAGCCTTTGCTGGTTATTAATTGTAGGGGGACCCTACGTCTTTTTTTTAGGGTCCCCCATTTTAATAGCCATTAAAGTCTAAGTATACAGTTATGAGCTGATATTAATATCCTGGAAAGCCCATGGGTATTACCCCCTTACCAGGCTATAAACATCGGCCCCCAGCCTTGGCTTTCCCTCTGCTGGTTACAAAATTAAGTGGGAGCCCACACTATTTTTTTCAGAAAAATAATCTTTTACTAATTAAATACATGTGCTTTAAGCTGCACACACTGTGCTAATTATATGTCACAGACATCTGTATGTCTACCTGTTCTTTGTATATTTACTGTATGTAATCCATCTATTCTATCCTGTCAGCTCGTGCAGTGATTTTACACTACATGGCTGCTGAATTTCTGGCTTTTATTCTATCTATGTAATTTATATATACATACATTGGGTACAGAAAGTATTCAGACCCCTATAAATGTTTCACTCTTTGATTCATTGTAGCCATTTCGTAAATTAAAAAAGTTCATTTTTTTCTCATTGTACACTCTGCACCCCATCTTGACTGAAAAAAACAGAAATGTAGAAATTTTTGCAAATTTATTAAAAAAGAAAAACTGAAATGTCACATGGTCATAAGTATTCAGACCCTTTGCTCAGTATTGAGTAGAAGCATCCTTTTGAGCTAGTACAGCCATGAGTCTTCTTGGGAATGATGCAACAAGTTTTTTACACCTGGATTTGAGGATCCTCTGCCATTCTTCCTTGCAGATCCTCTCCAGTTCAGTCAGGTTGGATGTACAACTATTTTCAGGTCTCTCCGGCGATGCTCAATTGGATTTAGGTCAGGGCCCTGGCGGGGCTAGTCAAGAATGGTCACAGAGTTGTTCTGAAGCCACTCCTTTGTTATTTTAGCTGTGTCATCAGGGTCCTTGTCTTATTGGAATGTGAACCTTCAGCCAAGTCTGATGTCCAGAGCACTCTGGAAGAGGTTTTCATCCAGGATATCTCTGTACTTGGCCGCATTTATGTTTCCTTCAATTTCAACTAGTCATCCTGTCCCTGCAGCTGAAAAACACTGCCATAGCATGATGCAGCCACTACCATGTTTCATTATTTGGATTGTATTGGGCAGGTGATAAGCAGTGCCTGGTTTTCTCCACACACACCGCTTAGAATTATCACCAAAGAGTTCTACAGTATCTTCATCTCATCAGACCAGAGAATCTTATTTCTCATAGTCTGGGAGTACTGCATGTGTTTTTTAGCAAAACTCTATGCGGGCTTTCATATGTCTGGCACTGAGGAGAGGCTTTTACAATTACAATTTTAGCCGGTGGCATTACATGTATTTTTAGCACATTTTTGATGCTTTGGTTTTTGTTTCTTCTCTTATGTCATGTTTTAAATAAAGCTGCTTTGCTTTTGATACTTCCTGGTAATTGGGTTTGACAAAACATTATTGACATAGTCATATGTGGACTAGATACATTTTTAACCTGTGGATTTTCGGAATCTAATTTAACTTTATGGGGAAAATCAGCACCTGCAGGAGAAATTGACATATTGCAGATTACAAAAAAGCACTGCAGATCATTTTATGCAAAGTAAAAAACAAATACACAATGGTCAAGAGTTTGTTATAAATACCATCTACTTTGTGTAGCGTCAAAAAGTCTTTGAGAATTTAGTCTAAATTACAAATGTCTGTTGTGTCAAGCACTAAAAAAGTTTATATCTGAAATGCAGCATGAACATCGTATCAAAGATTTTAAGGTTGAAAGTAGAGAAAAACGAAGAAAAGTGGGCAGTGCATAGTCTCCTGTTGTGAATTCTCTGGATTCTGAGTTGGGGCTCCCTCTGGTGGCTGTTGATATTAATGACCCAGTCTTGACTGACAGACACCTTTCAGCTGCTGACGATTGGCAATCTGGGAGTCATGACTGGGGGATTTAAGGGAGTAACTTTCCCATGATCCTCGCCGGTGATTAGTTTCTCTTCCTGGTCCAGTTTGGAAGTCAGCTGGTTTTCTGCTGTCTCCTGCGAACATTCAGATAAATTATTTTCTGCTTGCTTCTGTGGTTTTGCTTTTCTTTGTTTTTGCTGCCCTTCTGAGTGAGGTCAGCCGGGTCCCCCTGCTGGGGCCTGCGATGGTCTCTGTTTCTCATTTATTTCTGTTCATTTTCTCTTTCCCTGTTTTTTAGTGGCTGCTGGGTAGCTGCTTGTTCACACAAGAGTTCTGATATAGCGGGGGCGAGATCATGTGGTCTCAGCATTTTTGGAATCAGAAGTGTTGGAATTATTCCTAGGGTTTTGCTGGGTTGCAGACAGCATTCTTTCCTGTCCTGTACAATCTAGATAGTTTTTGGCCAAAGCATTTGCTTACTCTATTTTTGCCTGCTTTTGTATTTGATCTTGTCTAACCGCCATTATATGTGTGGGGGCTAACTATTCCTTTGGGGCGCTACTCCGGGGCAGTTAGCTTTCCCTTTCTATCTTTAGGCTTAGCTAACTCTCCCGGCTATGTCTAGGCGTCTAGGTCATCGTAGGTACGTTCCACGGCTGCTTCTAGTTGTACAGTTAGTTTAGGGGTCTGCAACCCATTAGTTCCCAACCTCTGTGGGTGTTCAGCTGTCTTGGCTGTTTTTGCTCCTGTCCTCCTCGGAAACCATATCATAACAGTCTCCGATGTACATCTGCTCTTATAGGGCACATAGACTATTGTTTATGACACAACACCAGTGAAAGTATACATATAGTATGATCATAAATAATAATAACAATAATAATTGCTAGGGTTCGATTTCCCGCTGCTGCACAAGGGGAGTCTCGAACCCATCCCGCTGCGGTCTCCCATTCATCTCCGGCCGCAGTGGAGCCTTCTCAGCAGAGACGTCGGTCCAAGCGTCTTGCCCCATCCACTACTGTGCAGTGACTTGCTGCTGCCTTTCCTGGATCTGCTATTATAGCCAGTGCTGGAGCAGACGTCTTTGGGACAAAGTTCTGCGTTTTCCCTTCTGAGCATGCCCAGAGTGAGATCTCTCATTGGAGATCAGGGGTCACATGTTCAGGTGCTGCAGCGGCTCCTATTGGTCCGCCAGGAAGGTCATGTAGCTACATGTGTTTGTAACAGTTTCTCATTGGTCCTTGTTCCTGGAAGGTCCTGTAGCTGTTGCTATAAAAGGGTAGCATGGCTGGGCCGCCATGCGCTAATATCAACCATTGTATGCTATGCGCCAGTGTGGTCATGTGTATGTGTGGATAGGGACCCGGCTGAAATAAGCCACTAGAATACCGACTTAATCGGTGAGGAGTTTGGTATGGTAGCTGGTCAGGGTCGGTGTCCTAGATGCCCTAGATTACCGGCATAACCGGTGAGGAGTTTTGATTGCCGTATTCAGAGTCTGGCGTTCAGACGCCATAGATTGCGGGTGACTCCCGCGAGGACATTAGCACATGATCACGCTTTATGTACGCTTAGCACTTAACTGTGTACCTGAGAGCCTTACAGGACACAGTGCTTTTTCTCAGCGGCCCTGTGACGTAACAGGGTTCTCTTTCAACGCTAGTCAGCGACCTAGCGTGTTTTCTTTGCCACTCAGTTGTGTCTAGTGAGTGCGCACACATCGCCATATAGCGCTGCGGCTCTCCTTCTAGCGGCTCTGTGGAGTAACAGAGTTCGCACTCATTGCCACAGCGCATTACGGCGTTTATGTTGGCGACTCTGCGGGATAACAGAGTTTGCTTCTCGCGCCATTTTTACTAGCAGCAGGCTCCGCTTGCACGATGGACCCCGAGCTGCGAACGCACCTTTCTACATTATATATTTGGTGTGTTCCGCAGACCCATAACATAATATTAGCGCCAGGGTCTGGCTAGTAAAATGGCGGATGAACAGCGATTACAGCTGTACATCCAGCAGCTGGAGGGTAGGTTGGCGGCTCTTGAGCGCACAACCTCACCTGTGGATGTTACCGCAGTCGCTGTTCAGGCTGCTAGTGTAGCTGCAGCCAGTTTGTCCTCTGCCACCTCTGTCCCTACATTGTCCCACCTCCGCTTCCAGACAAGTTTGCTGATGACAGCAAGCAATTCGGGGATTCGTAAGTCAGTGCTCCATACACCTCGAGCTTCTGGCTGCACGTTTCCCCATGGATCGGGCACAAGTGGGCTTTGTGATAGCTCTTCTGTCGGGCAGAGCATTGGAGTGGGCAACGCCGCTGTGGGAGCGCGACGACCGTGTGGTGCAGAGCGCTTCTCGTTTTCTGGAGGCTCTGAAAAAGGTATTTCTAGGACCTCAGGTCACCCACGATGCGGCGCTCAAACTGCTGGCAAGTACCCAGGGTTCGGCTTTGGTCAGCCATTTTGCTGTCCAATTTCGGACTCTGGCCTCGGAATTAGAGTGGCCAGATAAAGTCCTCATTCTCGTGTTCTGGAGAGGACTGGCGGGTCATGTGAAAGACGCCTTGGCTACCAGGGAGATTCCTGCCACACTGGAGAAGCTTATCGCTATTTCCACCCGCGTCGACCTCCGTTTCCACGAGCGGAGGCTGGAATGTGTCCAGTGTAGTCAGAGGGTCCAGTTGGCTCCTACCTTCACCAACCCTCTGGAGTCGCCTGTTCAGGCGCCCGACCTTCAGGAGGTTGCTCCTGCAGGATCTAAATCTCGGGTCACTCGTCCATCCCCGATTTGTTATATTTGCCAGCAGCAGGGACATTTTGCCAACCGATGTCCACAGCGGCTGAATAAGCGGTCGCGCCCAGTAACCGTAGGAACAGGGTCACTGGACGCCATGAGTTTTGCCCCTAAAGTGCTCCTCAAGGTGATAATTACCCACGGTTCTACCACCCTACCTGTCAAGCTGTGTGTGGATTCTGGGGCAGAGGGAAATTTTATGTCATCCTCCTTTGCTTCTCGCCACACCATGCCTTTGGTGTTGCTGGCTGAACCAGTATCGGTTCGGGTGTTGAACGGAGCAATTCTGCCCTCACAAATCACCCATCAGTCTGTTCCACTCACCTTGTCTATGTCTTCTTCCCATCAGGAGAATATATAATTTTTTATCCTCCCTGAGGGTATAGATGAGGTTTTGTTGGGATTACCCTGGCTCCGCCACCACTCTCCCCATATTGAGTGGGCTTCAGGGAGAATTCTGGGTTGGGGTAATTTATGTAAAGGCAGATGCATTAGGGACAGCGTGCAGGTCAACACCACTGAGATACCCATAGACCTCTCTCCTCTTCCCAAGGTCTATTGGTCTTATGCCGACATTTTCTCAAAGAAGGCTGCGGAGACTCTTTCCGCCTCATCGCCCCTATGACTGTCCTATCGACCTCTTGCCTGGAGCTGAGCCTCCTAGAGGAAGGGTCTATCCCCTCTCTCTTCCTGAGACAGAGGCCATGTCCCAATATATTCAGGAGAACTTAGCAAGGGGATTCATTAGGAAGTCGGTGTCACCAGCGGGAGCGGGGTTCTTCTTTGTGCAGAAGAAGAACGGAGAACTATGTCCGTGCATTGATTATAGGGGTCTCAACGCTATCACCGTGAAAAATAAGTATCCTTTGCCGCTAATCTCTGAGCTTTTTGACAGGCTTTGGGGAGCAAGGGTACTTACTAAGCTAGACCTGCGGGGTGCGTATAACCTGATTCACATCCGTGAGGGGGACGAGTGGAAGACGGCATTTAACACCAGGGATGGGCATTATGAATATCTGGTAATGCCCTTTGGGCTCTGTAATGCTCCAGCTGTCTTCCAAGACTTTCCGGGATATGTTGACCACCTCGGTGGTAGTCTATCTGGATGACATTCTCATATTTTCTCCAGGTATGGCCTCCCACTGGAGAGATGTCTGCAAGGTCTTCGACCTCTTGCGAGCAAATTCCCTATATGCGAAGTTGGAGAAGTGCATGTTTGAGCAGGAGTCTCTACCTTTTCTGGGCTATATCATCTCCACCCAGGGATTGGCTATGGATCCTACCAAACAACAGGCTGTGATGGATTGGCAAGAACCCCACTCCCTTAAGGCGGTGCAGCGCTTTATGGGGTTCATTAACTACTATCGCCAATTCATTCCCCACTTCTCCACTTTGGTAGCTCCCTTGGTAGCCCTCACCAAGAAGGGAGCTAATCCCAAGTTGTGGTCAGAGGAGATCACCAAGGCGTTCTCCTCCATCAAGTCGCATTTCGCCAGTGCTCCCATCTTACATCGCCCCGATGTCGATAAACCGTTTATCTTAGAGGTGGATGCCTCTTCTGTTGGTGCTGGAGCAGTCCTTTTTCAAAAGGATGCCCAGGGTCGGAAGCATCCCTGCTTCTTCTTTTCCAAAACCTTTACACCAGCAGAGAGGAATTATCCCATCGGGGACAGGGAGTTACTGGCTATGAAGTTGGCCTTCTCCGAGTGGCGACATCTTCTGGAGGGGCTCGCTTCCCCTTCCAAGTGTTAACAGACCACAAGAACTTGGTGTATTTGCAGACAGCCCAGCGGCTAAATTCCCATTAGGCCAGATGGTCCTTGTTTTTCTCCTGGTTCCATTTCACCCTCCATTTCCTCTCCGGTGAGAAGAACATTCGCGCAGATGCTCTATCCCGCTCCGTGGTGTCCTCTGAGGAGGTGGAGGAGGAGCCTCGGCTGATTGTCCCCACAGAAAGCCTAAGAACGGTGGCTCCGGTTTCGCTTGAGGCTGTGCCTTCGGGCAAGACTTTTGTGCCCACCAATTTGCGACCGGAAGTACTCTCTTGGGCACATTCGTCCAGGGTGGGTGGACATTTTGGGACCAAAAGGACTTCTGAGTTGCTGGCGAGGACATACTGGTGGCCGCAGATGGCCCGTGACGTCAGGGAATACGTTCAGGCGTGCGTCTCCTGCGCCAAGAATAAGTCCCCTCGACAACGGCCAGCTGGGTTACTTTTTCCTTTACCGGTGGCAGACAGGCCTTGGGATATGGTCGGGATGGATTTTGTGGCGGGCTTACCCAAGTCTCGGGGCTGCACCATCATCTGGGTGATAACCGACCACTTCTCCAAAATGGTGCACTTAGTGCCGTTACCACGGTTACCGTCTGCACGGGCCTTGGCAGCATTATTCATTAGGCATATTTTCCGCCTACACGGTATGCCAGACAAAATTGTCAGTGATCGAGGTCCCCAGTTTGTGTCTCGGTTCTGGAGAGAGCTGTGTCGTCTACTCAGCATTGAGTTGAATCTCTCCTCTGCATACCATCCCGAGACGAATGGGTTGGTAGAGAGGGCCAACCAGACCTTGGTCACATACTTGCGACATTTTGTCTCTGCCAGGCAGGATGACTGGGCATCCTTGCTACCGTGGGCTGAGTTCGCTCTAAATAATGCTGTGGCTGACTCCACCGGACAGACCCCATTCCTCCTGAACTACGGTCAGCATCCGCGGGTACCAGTGCCTATGCCCGTGTCTTCCGCCGATTCCAGGGTGGCCGACTGGGCTGTGGAGGCACGGGACATTTGGGACCGCACTCAGGATGCCATTCAGGCCTCCAAAGAAAGGATGAGGTCTTCGGCCGATGCCCATCGGCGCCTCGCTCCTACATTTGCTCCGGGTGACCTAGTGTGGCTTTCTGCCCGAAACATCAGGCTGCGGGTAGAGTCCACCAAGTTGACACCTCGCTTTTTGGGCCCCTTTAAAGTTCTTGAGCAGGTGAACCCGGTGGTTTACCGCCTAGCCCTTCCACCTCGCCTTGGTATCACTGACACCTTTCACGTGTCCCTCTTGAAACCCGTGGCCATTTCCCGGTTTTCCGAGTCATCTGCCGGGACGTCGGGTTCATCTACCGACGATCATGAGGTGAACGCCATTGTTGGGTGCAAGGTGGTACGAGGCAAAAAATTTTATTTGGTGGATTGGAGGGGTTATGGGCCTGAGGATAGATCCTGGGAGCCTGCCGAGCATGTTCACGCTCCGCAGCTCATCGCTGCCTTTGAGCGCAGCGAGGCCCAAAGAAGGGGGGCCCTAGGAGGGGGGTGTAATGTTAGGGTTCGATTTCCTGCTGCTGCACAAGGGGAGTCTCGAACCCATCCCGCTGCGGTCTCCCATTCATCTCCGGCCGCAGTGGAGCCTGTTCAGCAGAGACGTCGGTCCAAGCGTCTTGCCCACTCCACTACTGTGCAGTGACTTGCTGCTGCCTTTCCTGGATCTGCTATTATAGCCAGTGCTGGAGCAGACGTCTTTGGGACAAAGTTCTGCGTTTTCCCTTCTGAGCATGCCCAGAGTGAGATCTCTCATTGGAGATCAGGGGTCACATGTTCAGGTGCTGCAGCGGCTCCTATTGGTCCGCCAGGAAGGTCATGTAGCTACATGTGTTTGTAACAGTTTCTCATTGGTCCTTGTTCCTGGAAGGTCCTGTAGCTGTTGCTATAAAAGGGTAGCATGGCTGGGCCGCCATGCGCTAATATCAACCACTGTATGCTATGCGCCAGTGTGGTCATGTGTATGTGTGGATAGGGACCCGGCTGAAATAAGCCACTAGAATACCGACTTAATCGGTGAGGAGTTTGGTATGGTAGCTGGTCAGGGTCGGTGTCCTAGATGCCCTAGATTACCGGCATAACCGGTGAGGAGTTTTGATTGCCGTTTTCAGGGTCTGGCGTTCAGACGCCATAGATTGCGGGTGACTCCCCGCGAGGACATTAGCACATGATCATGCTTTATGTACGCTTAGCACTTAACTGTGTACCTGAGAGCCTTACAGGACACAGTGCTTTTTCTCAGCGGCCCTGTGACGTAACAGGGTTCGCTTTCAACGTAGTCAGCGCCCTAGCGTGTTTTCTTTGCCACTCAGTTGTGTCTCGTGAGTGCGCACACATCGCCATATAGCGCTGCGGCTCTCCTTCTAGCGGCTCTGTGGAGTAACAGAGTTCGCACTCATTGCCACAGCGCATTACGGCGTTTATGTTGGCGACTCTGCGGGATAACAGAGTTTGCTTCTCGCGCCATTTTTACTAGCAGCAGGCTCCGCTTGCACGGTGGACCCCGGGCTGCGAACGCACCTTTCTACATTATATATTTGGTGTGTTCCGCAGACCCATAACAAATAATGATTAGTAGTATCGTTTACAATTAGAGCAAAATTAGAGTCATGAACTAAAGATATAAAGATATGTGCAACAATGGACAATTAATATAGGATTCATACCTGCACAGGCCCACATACTACAGTATATACTATACATTTAAAATCTGTTTTATATTTAACTTGAAAACCTGGAGATGGCAGCAACATATAATCACAAAGATGCCAAGCTTTAATGTAGTAATTATAAAGGCTATTTCAGGCCCATAAGAAGCAGAAAGTGATCTTCCACTCATTCTGCAAATTTATTTATTGTGCTAAAAATGTATGTAAAATCTTTATATAAAAAATTGTGAGGCAACAACCAGCCTTGAGATTTCAATATGTGGATGAAGACTGTTTGCAATTTATTGTATAAATTGGTTGGTGAATCTATTAATCATTCTTATTAATGAATTGTTATATGTATAATTAAGCAGCATTAACATTTTTTTAATCTTGAATTTATCGAATGTGTTGGAGGAAATCAATATGGACACAGTCAATAAGGCTTGATTTTATTACCTCCCAAATAGATTCTAGTTGTGCTGATTATGAAAAAAAGCACAATTGAATATACATGAATGACTATGAAAAATGCTAAATAATTAACCTTTTGAGTTCAAGTGCAAATGCAGAAGAACAAGTCAAAGTTTCTCAACATTTGAACACAAGTTTTTATCGATTACTGTAAGGCAGAATTGAAGCTCGATGCTCCTGAGATTCCCTTTTTATAAATAATTACTTGCGATCACGTAACATATAATGATCTGTAAACACTTTTTTAAAAGATCCTCTTGCCTGTCATCATGATTCTCCTGTGAACACCAGCACTGCTACCTATAGCACAAGCGATCAGACGATCGCAGCTTCAAGCCCTCTAAGGGGACTACTAAATACAGTAAAAACTGAAAACAAAAGTTAAAAAAAATAAAAAAAAACATAAAAGTTCAAATCACCTATGTTTTTCCCTGTTAAAAGTAAAAAATGGAAAAAATAACAATATTTTGTATCGCTGCATTCCAAAAGTTTTGATCTATTCATTATAATAATAATAATAATAATAATAATAAAAATAACTCATTCTCGTCTGGACTATTGTAACTCTCTACTAATCGTTCTCCCTCTTACCAAACTCTTCCTCTCCAATCTGTCTTGAATGCTGCCTCCAGGATCATATTCCTCACCAATCGTTATACCGATGCCTCTACCTTGTGCCAGTCATTACACTGGTTACCCATCCACTACAGAATCCAGTACAAACTTATGACCCTCACCGACAAAACACTCCATGGCTCAGCACCACCCTACATCTCCTCCCTTGTCTCAGCCTACCATCCTACCCAAGCCCTCCATTCTGCTACTGAAATGAGTTTAGCATCCTCAATAATCAGAACCTCCCACTCCCATCTCCAAGACTTTTCACGTGCTGTGCCAATTCTTTGGAATGCACTACCCAGGTTAATGCGATTAATCCCCAAGTCCCACAGTTTTAAGCGTGCCCTAAAAACGCATTTGTTCAGACTGGCCTACCGCCTCAACGCATTAGCCTAACTATCCCTGTTGCCCATTCAAAAATTTTTTAACATAATCAGGTACCTCGTATTATTTTCTCACCTGTTTTATGCATTTAATATCCCTTTATTATTATTATTTATTTTATAGCCCATTAATTCCATGGTGCTGTACATGAGAAGGGGTTACATACAAAGTTATAGATATCGTTTACAGTAAACAAATTTACAATGACAGACTGGTACAGAGGGGAGAGGACCCTGTCCTTGCGGACTTACCTTCTACGGGATAATGGGGAAGAAACAGAAGGTCGGGGGTGCGGCAGCTCTGGTGGTGGCGGCGATGTGGCAGCTCTGGTGGTGGCGGCATGGCGGCCTATAGCTGTGTTACTTTGTTATTTTGTGCACTAGATTAAGGACAACTGCTATACCATTTGCTGCATTACTTTGTGCACTAGACTTGGGCTGCATCATTTTGTGCACTAGATTAAGGACAACTGTTATATTATTTGCTGCATTACTTTGTGACTTAGTGCACTAGATTAAGGACAGCTGCTATACCATTTGCTGCATTATTTTGTGCACTAGACTAGGGCTGCATCACTTTGTGCACTAGATTAAGGACAACTGTTATATTATTTGCTGCATTATTTTGTGTATTAGACAACTGTTATACTATCTGCTATGCTAAGATCTACTTGATATATTAATCTTTATGAGTAGACCTATTCACATCTGATCTGTATTAGTCTATAGCAATTTGTTTGTATTGCTTTACCATCTCATATTGTCCTTGCTTACCTGTTTTTTTTTAATGCAGCAATTTGAGGACTAATTGTTCCTCTCTGGTCCTGTCTTCATTTTGGCCTTTGGGGGTGACTATGCTCTAAGTATACTACCATGTTTGGCTGAGGTTTCCATATATATTTCATCTAAGTGTATTGTATTATACAGATAGGGGTTATAGGGGTTTATTGTTCCTGTTATGGGGCTTTGTGCCTTGTTTTAATTGTTTTTAATGACTACAGTGTGGTTTTGCAGTTTTTTCAATAAAAACATTTTCTAATTGTTATGATTTATTTTTGGCATCCCTGGTGTCCTGGTATGTACGCTTTCTTGTCTTTCTAGCTATGGTGGTGGCGGCGTGGCGGCAGCTAGGATGGTGGTGGCGAGGCGGCAGCTCGGGTGGTGGCGGCGAGGCGGAATGGTTATTGCAGGCTGTAGGCTTTCCTGAAGAGATGGGTTTTCAGGTTCCATCTGAAGGATCAAAGGGTGGTGGATAACGGACATGTTGAGGCGTGGAATTCCAGAGGATGGGGGATATTCGGGAGAAATCTTGGAGGCGGTTGTGTGAGGAACGAATATTACGTGAAGGAAGATATTGGGAGATTAGTTCAGAGATATAGGGAGGGGACAGGTTGTGGATGGCTTTGTAGGTCAGTGTTAGTAGTTTGAACTGGATTCGTTGGGGAATTGGGAGCCAGTGGAGGGATTTGCAGAGGGGAGAAGCAGGGGAGTAGCGAGGGGAGAGGTGGATTAGTCGGGCAGCAGAATTGAGGACAGATTGGAGTGGTGCAAGAGAGTTGACGGGGAGGCCACAGAGGAGGGTGTTGCAGTAATCAAGGCGGGAGATGATGAGGGCATGCACAAGAGTTTTAGTAGATTGAGGGCTGAGGAAGGAACGGATTCTGGAAATGTTTTTAAGTTGGAGGTGACAGGAGGTGGCAAGAGTTTGGATGTGTGGTTTGAAGGACAGGGCAGAGTCGAGAGTTACTCCGAGGCAGCGGATTTCAGGTGCGGGAGAGATCGTGATGCCATTTACCATAATAGATAGATCGGGTAGGGAAGATACGTGAGATGGAGGAAAGATGATGAGTTCGGTTTTGTCTACATTGAGTTTTAAGAAACGAGAGTTGAAGAAGGAGGATATGGCTGATGGACACTCCGGGATTCTGGACAGCAGAGAGGTGACATCTGGGCCAGAGAGGTAGATCTGAGTATCGTCCGCATAGAGGTGGTACTGGAAGCCATGGGACTTTATGAGTTGTCCTAGGCCAAGTGTATAGATGGAAAAAAGTAGGGACCCCAGGACAGCCTTGAGGGACTCCAACAGAGAGAAGGCGGGATGAGGAGGTAGTGTGGGAGTGGGAGACGCTAAATGTGCGGTCGGAAAGGTAAGTGGCGATCCAGGACAGGGCAAGGTCTATGATGCCATGTGAAGAAAGAATCTGTAGCAGTATGCAGTGGTCGACTGTGTCAAAGGCTTTGTTTCTGTACTGTTACATACTTTGGCTGTTAACTGGTTCATGCAAAATTACATGAACACCCGATTCGAACTCTCCAGCTGGTCCGAACAACGGAAGCAGTTGTTACCGTCTACCTTTCGTGTCTCCCCTTTTTCCTCATAGATTGTAAGCTTGCGAGCAGGGCCCTCATTCCCCTTGGTATATACTTTGAACTGTGTTAATTGTTATGCTGTAATGTCTATTGTCTGTACAAGTCCCCTCTATAATGTAAAGTGCTGCGGAATTTGTTGGCGCAATAGAAATAAAATTATTATTAAAATTATTATTATCTATCAAAATATAAAATGAATTAATTTGATCAGTAAATGACGTGAAGAGAAAAAAAATCAAAACATCAGAATTATGTTTTTTGGTCACTGCAACATTGCAAAAAAAAGGCAATAAAAGGTGATTAAAACATCATATATACCCCATATGGTATGAGTAACAATGTCAGCTCAAGGCACAAGAAATAAACTCTCACACACAGATCCTGTAAAATGAAAACTCTACAGGTTTCAGAAAATGGCCACAAAAGCAAAATTTTATTTTTGAGCAATTTCTGAATTTTTTTTCATCCCAACTGCCTCCTCTGCTGCTAATATTCCCTGCTCTTTAACTTAAAGGGGTTGTCGCAAAAACAAAATGCATTTTAATCATAACTTATTTTAAGAATAACTTTGACAATTGGATATGTAAAAAAAAAATGTTCCTGTGCTGAGATAATCTTATAAATGTGCCCCTGCTGTGTACAGTGTAATGTCTGTTTCTGACCGTACCGGGTACATGTCTGATCATACCACAGTTCCTAGACAGGGGAAGAGGCAAAGGAGAGTATTCATTAGGCACAGAACAGCACAGGATCACAGCTGCAGCTTTCTGTGAGGTAAAATATTTCCCTGCCTGTTTAAAAACAATGTTTCACCTCACAAAAAGAATCAACTGTGAACTGTGTTTAAAGTCTGAAACGTCTATTCGGCTTCCTGCCAGGAGCTGTGGTATGATCAGACCATGTCCCTGTACAGTTAGACACAGCCATTACACAGTACACAGCAGGGGCACATTTATAAATAGATTATTTGTAACTAGTGTTGAGCGATACTGCTCGATATCGAAAAATATCGGATCCGAATGGTATAACCGATATCACTAAATATCGCCGATATCCGATTCCGATAGCAGAAGTCCCATGTAAGTCTATGGGAACAAAATATTGCAACAAAAAAAACCCTTTCTTTCGTTGTAAACAGAAAATATACACACATAGAATACATATATTTATATATACATGTCATTGTGACATATATACACTGTGTTCCAAATTATTATGCAAATAATATTTTCTCTGATTTTCCCAAATTACCTATATGAATTGCAGTCAATGTAATTTTCCAGTCAAATAACTATTAGAGTACAATTGAAAGGTTTTTGTACAAACTGCCTATGATAACAGTATATTTTTTAAAAAATAAAACACTCAAACTGCACTTAAAATGCATGTTCCAAATTATTATGCACAGCAGAGTTTTCAACTGTTTCATTTTAATAAAGAACAAAAAAATGGTCATTTTTGAAATTATAAGCATTAGCAGGTTCTTACAAACTGAAATCAAACAGTTTTCAACTCAAAACTTTTTTCTAGGTGATGTTACATTTGCACATAGGACCCCTTGTTCGAAAGGAGTTTCTGAACTCTCTCGTCCATTGAATTTGTCAGGTTTTGGATGGTTTCTGCTTCAATTGTTTTGCATGAGGACAGAATACCCTCCCAGAGCTGTTGCTTAGATGTGAACTGCCTCCCGCCATCATAGACACTCCTTTTGATGATGCTCCAGAGGTTCTCAATGGAGTTGAGGTCAGGGGAGCATGGGGGCCACACCATAAGTTTGTCCCCTTTTATGCCCATAGCAGCCAGAGATGCAGATGTGTTATGTGCAGCATGAGACGGTGCATTATCATGCATGAAAATGATCTTGCTGCGGAATGCACGGTTCTTCTTCTTGAACCATGGCAGGAAGTGCTGTTTGAGAAACTCAACATACACTATGGAGTTCATCTTTACCCCTTCAGGGATCCTAAAGGGGCCGACAATCTCTCTCCCCATGATTCCAGCCCAAAACATTACTCCACCTCCTCCTTGTTGGTGCCGTAGCCGTGTTTGCATGGGGTGTCCATCAACCAGCCATCCTCCACTCCATCCATCTGGACCATCGAGCGTTGCACGGCACTCATCGGTGAACAAAACAGTTTTGAAGTCAGTCTTCATGTATTGTTTGGTCCACTGGAGCTGTTTCTGCTTGTGTGCAGTGGATAGAGGAGGTCGACAGGATGGCTTACGCACAGCTGCAAACTTCTGAAGGACCCTGCATCTTGTTGTTCGGGGACGTTGGAGGCACCAGCAGCTTCAAAAACTTGTCTGCTGCTATGTAGAGTTGAGCGATACTTTCCGATATCCTAAAGTATCGGAATCGGAATGGTATCGCCGATATCACTAAAATATCGGCGATACCCGATACCGATACCGGAAGTCCCATGTAAGTCTATGGGAACAAAATATCGAAATTAAAAAAAACCCATTCTTGCCTTGTTGGTTAATTGTACATGAAGGAAAACAAGAAAGAGTAATGTAGAATGTATTGGGGAAGGTTGAGGAGACATTAAAGGCATAGATGTTTAACCCAATCAAATGGAATAGCATAAATATTTTTTTTTTTTAAAGATGTTCGGATTGACGAAGAAATTGACAATGTTAACGTTTTTTATATTTTGGCAAATATGTATATTACACAACTTCCATGCTCTTCATCTTCACCTTTTTAACTTTTCACACACTTTCTCCTTCATAATCTTCTGCAGCATCATCTTTTTCATCAAATTATTCTTCATCTTCACCTTCTTTATCTTCTTCTTAAACTTCTTGCTATTCATCTTTGTTAACATTACTCATATTCTTCTTATTAAACTATTATTCTTATTCATATTCTGCTTCATCTTCTTCATCATATTCTTATTTGTGACAGAGAATCCTGTACTTGTAATCTGTCAAAGTATGAATTTTTCATCCTTCCGTTCTTGCTGTCACAAAAGATTTAAATTACAACAGTATTTGTCCGTGTTCAGTTTAGCCTGCAGCAGCAGGCATTTTCCAGGGGCACCACGAGGAGGAACGGACTCACCCCCATACACTGCTTAGTCTTCTTCTGCTTAGAATTTAGAGCATATATTTTGCTCTTCATTTTGGTCTTATAATTCATGTTCTTCTGCTTTTAGATCTTCTGCTTATTGTTCTTGTGTCTCTTGTTCCGTATCTTGTATTTGTAGCACAATCTTGTACCAGCTGATGTTACTGGGACACGGTTACTAAGCAGGAGGTACCTGTGCTCCAAAGCACTACCAAGGACCAGCAGACGTTGCTGGAACTCGGATACCGAGATGGAGGCACCTAGGCCAAAGGCACTGCGGAGAACCAGTTGACGGTACTGGAACCCGGACGGGTAGCAGAAGGTACAAGAGCCAATGCAAGTAACGAGGACCAGCTGACTGTGCTGGAACCCGGAGGGGCAGCAGAAGGAAAAGAGCCAATGGCACAACCGAGGACCAGCTGACGTTACTGGGACACGGTTACTAAGCAGGAGGTACCTGTGCTCCAAAGCACTACCAAGGACCAGCAGACGTTGCTGGAACTCGGATACCGAGATGGAGGCACCTAGGCCAAAGGCACTGCGGAGAACCAGTTGACGGTACTGGAACCCGGACGGGTAGCAGAAGGTACAAGAGCCAATGCAAGTAACGAGGACCAGCTGACTGTGCTGGAACCCGGAGGGGCAGCAGAAGGAAAAGAGCCAATGGCACAACCGAGGACCAGCTGACGTTACTGAACCCCAGTAACACAGGAGCAAGTGTTGACTGTGCTAACAGCACTTCCGAGCAACAACTGGCGGTGTTGGAGCCCAGGGTCAAGGAGGATGTTTAAATACTAGATCAAGTAATTTCCTTGTTACCTGTCAATTTTAAATGTCTATACTTCAAACAAGAGAAAGATAACCTTTACTACCATAAGATGATGATTTCATTTAAACTAATATCTAGATAAATAAAGAATTGACAAACATAAACACATACATTAACATGTTGAACAGCAATGCAAACCACAAAATAAATTAGTTAAGGAATCTGCTATACGGTTGTACATAAAAGCATACAAGTACATATCTGAATCCATTAATGATGGATAAGTAACAGTATGTACACCATTTTTATTGTATAGACAATGAATGTCTGACTTCAAAACATCATCAGCATTACAAGTTATCTGTGATATTACTAAAATGTTCCATTTGCTGAATAATGTCCCTAAATATTTTATACAAAATTATACAATTTCCATCATGTAATACTCATAATATGTGGCAATAATCATTTTTATTAACAAACATAACCTTTAAAAAGTGCATAGTGCATAGTGAAAATTGCTATTTATGGCTGACTGTCGACTTGGAAGCATGACAACAGATAGATAAGGTATATATAGATGACACTGCATAGCCACAGATGGTGAATGGCGATGTAATACTGTACCTCAATAAAGTGTGCGTCACTACTACATATTTTTTTTTATATAGCTGTATAAACAGGGTACATGGATGTATGCTTGTGCCTTTGTTTTGACGCACAGACTGCCTTCCTGCTGAGACGCATTGGGTAGTGAACAGTTGTGTGCAGTGTTCACTGCAGTCTCTGCGGAATAACCACACTTAGACCTTATAACTTTTCAGACTTTCTTTATCAATCTACCAAGATGAAGAAGGCAGGGAGTAAGGCACGTGGTCGTGGAGTTTCTTCAGGGAGAGGACGTGGGGATTCTGTGGCTGCTGCGGCCCCCAGTGACACAGCATCCACCAGTTTTCCCCGGGCCGTGAGCGTTCCTTTATGCGCACTTTTGTAGGAGCTCGGAGTACCCCCCTGCTGCGGGAAGAACAAATTGAAGCCGTTGTTGTTTGGATCTCAGCCAATGCATCGACTTCAATTGCTTCCACCTCCTCTCAGGACCACAGCACTGTTGGGCAACCATCTGTCTCTTCACCGCCTGGCAAATTGCCCAGGCAGTCAGAGAGTTCTGTACAGGAGCCAGCTGAGTGTCTGCTTCTGTTCTCAGAATCTATTGGCTTGCAAACAGGGGCCCAGCCAAGCAGCATTCTGTAATGTGAAGAGGGAGTATGCAGTGATGCGCAACAGCTGTGTCTCTCTGAATCTGAAGAGGCGGGTGAGACAGTGCCGATGGTCAGCACACCGCAGAACGCATCTGATGATGATGATGAGACCCAGGTGCCAGTTTCTGTTGAGCATGGTGCTGGCCAGACCACCCAACAGCAGGTGTTGGAAGAGGGTAGTGGAGATGATGAGGTCCAAGACCCAACATGGCATGAAGAACAGGAAGGTGGTGGGAGCAGCTCAGAGGAATAATAATAATATTTATTTATATAGCGCCATCATATTCCGCAGCGCTTTACAGTTTAGCAGTTTCAGAACACAAGTCATAAGTAACAACGTTAACAATACAATAATTTAAGCTAAATAAGTCGCCCCTGCTCGTGACAGCTTACAATGTACAATGAGATGGGGGAGATACAAAGTATAGGTGTTTTATTACAATGGTGCATTTACAATGATGTTCCAGCCATCTTAAGGGACTGAGGGATGGAGATAGTGAATGGGCTAGAGACACACACACACTTACACAGAATACATAGAATGACTTTGATTAGTGAATGTGATAGGCCGCTCTGAACAAATGTGTTTTGAGGGAGCGCCTGAAACCATGCAAATTGTGGATAGTCCTAATTTCTTGGGGTACAGCATTCCAGAGGATTGGCGTAGAGCAGGAGAAGTCTTGGAGTCGGGAGTGGGAGGTACGTATTAGTGCAGAGGTTAGTCGAAAGTCGTTTGCAGAGCGCAGCAGTCGGTTAGGCCGATAGATAGAAATGAGGGAGGAGATGTAGGAGGGGTGCTGCACTGTGGAGAGCTTTGTGGGTGAGAACCAGTACTTTGGTTGAAAGCTGGGAGAGGCCTAGAGAAATGGTTAGTGATAGAAGGAAGATAGAGGAAGACATTGCCCCAACGGTACAAACAGGAGGGAGAGTTAGGCTGCAGACTCGGTTGCCTGTAGCCTCCAGTTTGGCACCTGTTCGGAGCAGTTGTCTTCCAAAAGTCAAAACGTGCGCTCCCAGGACTTGCACTGCGTGGTCCTTTTTTCACACACTTGCACATGATATTTGCTATGTGAAATGCAAGCTGTGTAATTAAAAATTAAAAATAGCTAAAAGTGTCAGTCACCTCAATACCACAAATATGTGGAAACATGTGCGGACAAAGCACGTAGTTGAGTTACAAAGACACACTAGAGATGTAGGCCAACCTACAGCAGCACCTACATCTTCAGGTTGTGTTGAAGCCTCTTCATCGAGCTCACACACAGCTGGTTATGCTTCCTCACAGGATCGCCATGGAAGAACCTCGGCCACTGTTGTCCATAGACAAACTGTTATTCCACACACAGCAGCAAGTTCCCTGTCATCCTCACACTCCCAGGCCACAAAACAGCCAGCGGTAGCACAGGCATGGGATAAAAGACGGCCATACTCCGCAAACCATGCACGAGCACAGGCTCTGAATGCTGGCATTGCAAAACTCCTGTCCCTTGAAATGCTGTGATTCAGGCTGGTGGAGACAGACAGTTTCCGTAACTGAATATCATTGTCAATCCCACAATACAATGTGCCAAGCCGATTTCATTTCAGCAGGCAAGCCGTCCCTGGTCTGCAAAAGCATGTTGAGGGAAAAATTAAACATGCGCTACTAAAAGCCCTCAGTAGCAAGGTCCACCTGACCACCGATGCGTGGACCAGTACCCATTGTTATGATCTGCTACAACCAGTAAGGAAAGAAGGGAATTCTGTCCCTACAATACAACTAAGCTGAATCCCTACGATGTAACGGGGAACCTGATCCTGCGACCAGACCCGCTAAAGTCCTCATCTAGTGTGAACGAAGACCTATAGTTGCGAGGGAGTAATCCCTACAAGATCTAGGGACTGTGAGAAAAGGTGGACACCTCCTAACATAAATTGTAGCATGGATAATTAAACAGAAAAATAAATACTTTGTGATCCTAACATCAAGCAAAACTGACAGATTAAGGCACCTAAGCACCCGGCTAGCTTAACAGTAGATAATACAATGAAGTCAAGCAAAGCCAGAAGGGCGGAGCCAGACTAAATAGGGAAAAAAGGTCATGTGACCAGCAAACTGAAACAAAACCTAACAAGAGGGTTCTAACACCCATGGCCAGGGACAATACCTTTCCCTCACTGCCCATTGGGTCAATGTTGTGCAGCCGGGTACTGATCTTGCGAGTGGCGCTGTACGTGTTCTGCCAACTCCAAGGATTGCAGGAATCAAGTCTGTACACATTGATTCCTCCTCCTATTCCAGTTCCTCAGAATCATCGCTGCAGGAGCCGTCACGGTCTACCTCCACATGGACCCGTGAACGTTTACCTGTTGCGACCGATATGAGCACAGCCGTGTCCAAATGTCAACAGGCCATCCTGAAATTAATTTCCATGGGGAATCTTAGCCACACAGCGCAGGAGCTCTGTAATGCCATAAAGCAGGAGAGCGACGTGTGGTTTTTGGAAGAGAATCTACAGGCAGGCTTGGTAGTGTGTGACAATGGCCGAAATCTGGTGTCAGCTCTGGGCCTTGGCAACCTCACTCACATACCATGTCTGTCATATGTGCTCAACTTGGTCGTGCAGAGTTTTTTGAGGGACTATCCGGATCTTGATGCACTGCTGCACAAGGTCCGCCTAGAGTGCGCTCACTTGCGACGTTCCAGCATGGCCAGATCGCTGATTGCAGCTCTGCAACGCAGATTTCACCTTCATGAACATCGCATCATATGTGACGTACCCACCAGGTGGAATTCCTCGTTACATATGTTGGAGCGGTTGTGTGAGCAGCAGCCAACAGTAATGGAGTATCAGCTGCATCAGGCGCAGTCAACTCGCAATTTGCGGCGTTCACACTTCACCACTACTGAGTGGGCCTCTATAATAAGAATAATAATATTATTTATTTATATAGCGCCATAATATTCCGCAGTGCTTTACAGTTTAACAGTTTCAAAACACGAGTCATAAGTAACAACGTTAACAATACAATAATTAAAGCAAAATCAGCCGCCCCTGCTGGTGAAAGCTTACAATCTACAATGAGGTGTGGGAGATACAAAGTACAGGTGTTTATATACAATGGTGTTTTTACAATGATGGTCCAGCCATTTTAAGGAAGTGAGGGATGCATGGAGATAGTGAATGGGCTACACACACAGAATTACACATAGAATGACTTTGATTAGTGAATGTGATAGGCCACTGTGAACAAATGTGTTTTGAGGGAGCGCCTGAAACCATCCAAATTGCGGATAGTCCTAATTTCTTGGGGTAGAGCATTCCAGAGGATTGGCGCAGCGCGGGTGAAGTCTTGGAGTTGGGAGTGGGAGGTACGGATTAGTGCAGAGGTTAGTCGAAGGTCGTTTGCAGAGTGCAGCAGTCGGTTAGGCCGATAAATATAAATAAGGGAGGAGATGTAGGGGGGTGCTGCGCTGTGGAGAGCTTTGTTGGTGAGAACCAGTAATTAGAATTGGATCCTATAATGAATGGGCAGCCACTGCCAGTGTAATGAGTGGCGAATAACTCTATGAAGGATATCTGCCACGTTTTGCGTGCGTTTGATGAGTCAACGCGGATGGCGAGTGCAGATGATGCACTAGTCAGCCTGACTGTCCCCCTTATCTGCCTGCTTCAAAAAACACTGCAAGCACTAAGGCATGAGGTTTTGGAAGAGGTGGAGGATGAGGAGTCACAAATTCCATCACCTTCTGGACAGTCAGCGCAACGTGGTTCCTCACAAAGGGCTGGAGGACTTTCAAAGTACCATGCTGTATCAACAATTGAACCTCCAGAGTCGCTGTCTATATTTTCATAACCATTACAAACTTTTAATGTATTTACAAAGCACATAATGTACATTTTTTGTCTATCCTTTTGTAATGCTATTGTGTTTCCATAAACTGATGTTACAGAATTATGATACAAAGTTTTTAAATTTTGAGTTTTAAATTTTGTAAATTTATATGTATTTGAAGGACTTTGTGAGGAGGATGAGGAGGAGTCAATGGAGGAGGAAGACATCGCTCCAGAGGGAGGTAGACAATGCTCTAGTCAGTATGTAGACCAAGGGTGGGGTGATGCACAGCAGGCGGAGATGACGCCTCTTGCAGGGGACAACGTTTCTTGGCCAGTTGGGAGTCTGCAGCACATGGTTGATTTCATGCTGCAGTGGCTGAGAAACGACCGCCGCATCGAACACATTCACACCACATCTGATTATTGGGTGTACACCCTCCTAGACCCTCGCTACCGGGACAACTTACAAAGCCTCATCACACCGTTGAACCGGGAGCGTAAAATGCGGAAGTACCAAGACACACTGGTGCAATCCATAATGTTCTCCATTCCAGCCGAGAGCACTGCTGCTGCTACTGATTTACAAAGCAGCTCTGTGCGTCGAGGCAGTGGAGACAGCTCTGCAACAAGAGGGAGCACAAGCAGCGCCTCTGCACAGGGCAAGAACAGTATGTTCCAAATGTGTCGAAGTTTTGTGGCAGCGCCACCAATGTCTACACCATCCGAGACGGCTCCAGTCAGCAGGAGGCAACATTTCCGTAAGATGGTGACAGACTACATGTCTTGCCCTCTCAGTGTACTCCCAGATGGCTCTTCCCCATTCAAGTTTTGTGTCTCTAAGCTGGATACATGGCCAGAGCTTAGCCAGTATGCATTGGAGGTGCTGGCTTGATCTGCTGCCAGTGTATTATCGGAGCGCGTCTTTACTGCTGCAGGTGGTGTACTAACAGACCGTTGCATGCGACTATCCTACGATAATGTAGAACGGCTTACTTTTCTGAAAATGAACTAGGCATGGATCTCGCCTGAATTTGCCTGTCCGGTTTCAGATTAACTAACTGGTTGGCAACGTTTTCCATGTCTCCTGTTATGTTCATCTTTCTACCACCTGAGCTATACTCCCTGGGCTACAACACTGCCAGTTGCTGCTCAGAAGTGTCGTGTCCACAGACCAATACACAAGCTATAGTGATAGTGGGGTTCAGTAACGCCTGCTGTTCCCCTGCTGTGTGTCCGGCAAAAATTACTGCTACCTAGCTACACATGTTTAAAAAAACATGACATGTTAAAGTGGCTAGTGCTACACATAGATATCAGGCTACACCCTTATTTCTAAGCTGTAAACAAGTGAAACGTCAAATTTAAAACCATTCAATGATTAGTGTTGGTAACAAATCTGTAACTAAATAATTGTGACATATTATGGCAGATATCCACATGTCTAACACAAATGCTAACACAAAAGCATACTTATGCTATAGGGTACTGATGGTGAACCTTCTCACTCCATAACTTTGAACAATCCAACTCACATCATGCCTCAAATGCTGCAATGTTGGAAGTGCATAATGTGGGTTGAACTTTGACAACAGCTGCAGTGCGAAGGTTATCCTTCTGTGTTCTTGGCTTTTAAATAAAAGCATACAAGTAAATATAATAATACATTGTTGATTAAGGGACATGATGTACACCTGTAATATTGTGCAAACAATGGATGTAGGACTATTCCTCTTCAACATTACTTATATTTGTGTCATTTGAAAAAATACATATTTTAGTTAAAAATTAAAAACCCATGTTCAGTAGCTGTGAAAGGCCCGTTTGTGTACTTCTATATTGTTTGCAACCAATGTATTGTATACGGATGGAAGCGCGTCACACTAATAGATTAGATTTATTTTAAATGGAATGTAGCAGAACCAATTGGAGATAAATGAAAAGGATGAGCCACTGAGACACGCTCAGCAGAGTACAAGCAGCAGTGCTTGAACATGTAACTGGAGCGTGATCTGCACTCAAAAAAGTAAAAAACACAGACTGAAGTGAACACTGAAACACAACTGTCCACAATCTGTGAAAAGCTCCTTTCTGTACTTCTATAGTGTTTGCAACCAATGTATTGTATACGGATGGAAGCGCGTCACACTAATAGATTAGATTTATTTTAAATGGAATGTAGCAGAACCAATTGGAGATAAATGAAAAGGATGAGCCACTGAGACACGTTCAGCAGAGTACAAGCAGCAGTGCTTGAACATGTAACTGGAGCGTGATCTGCACTCAAAAAAGTAAAAAACACAGACTGAAGTGAACACTGAAACACAACTGTCCACAATCTGTGAAAAGCTCCTTTCTGTACTTCTATAGTGTTTGCAACCAATGTATTGTATACGGATGGAAGCGCGTCACACTAATAGATTAGATTTATTTTAAATGGAATGTAGCAGAACCAATTGGAGATAAATGAAAAGGATGAGCCACTGAGACACGCTCAGCAGAGTACAAGCAGCAGTGCTTGAACATGTAACTGGAGCGTGATCTGCACTCAAAAAAGTAAAAAACACAGACTGAAGTGAACACTGAAACACAACTGTCCACAATCTGTGAAAAGCTCCTTTCTGTACTTCTATAGTGTTTGCAACCAATGTATTGTATACGGATGGAAGCGCGTCACACTAATAGATTAGATTTATTTTAAATGGAATGTAGCAGAACCAATTGGAGATAAATGAAAAGGATGAGCCACTGAGACACGCTCAGCAGAGTACAAGCAGCAGTGCTTGAACATGTAACTGGAGCGTGATCTGCACTCAAAAAAGTTAAAAAACACAGACTGAAGTGAACACTGAAACACAACTGTCCACAATCTGTGAAAAGCTCCTTTCTGTACTTCTATAGTGTTTGCAACCAATGTATTGTATACGGATGGAAGCGCGTCACACTAATAGATTAGATTTATTTTAAATGGAATGTAGCAGAACCAATTGGAGATAAATGAAAAGGATGAGCCACTGAGACACGCTCAGCAGAGTACAAGCAGCAGTGCTTGAACATGTAACTGGAGCGTGATCTGCACTCAAAAAAGTAAAAAACACAGACTGAAGTGAACACTGAAACACAACTGTCCACAATCTGTGAAAAGCTCCTTTCTGTACTTCTATAGTGTTTGCAACCAATGTATTGTATACGGATGGAAGCGCGTCACACTAATAGATTAGATTTATTTTAAATGGAATGTAGCAGAACCAATTGGAATAAATGAAAAGGATGAGCCACTGAGACACGCTCAGCAGAGTACAAGCAGCAGTGCTTGAACATGTAACTGGAGCGTGATCTGCACTCAAAAAAGTAAAAAACACAGACTGAAGTGAACACTGAAACACAACTGTCCACAATCTGTGAAAAGCTCCTTTCTGTACTTCTATAGTGTTTGCAACCAATGTATTGTATACGGATGGAAGCGCGTCACACTAATAGATTAGATTTATTTTAAATGGAATGTAGCAGAACCAATTGGAGATAAATGAAAAGGATGAGCCACTGAGACACGCTCAGCAGAGTACAAGCAGCAGTGCTTGAACAAGTAACTGGAGCGTGATCTGCACTCAAAAAAGTAAAAAACACAGACTGAAGTGAACACTGAAACACAACTGTCCACAATCTGTGAAAAGCTCCTTTCTGTACTTCTATAGTGTTTGCAACCAATGTATTGTATACGGATGGAAGCACGTCACACTAATAGATTTGATTTTTTTCTAATATAATGGAGCTGCACCAATTCCACTAAATAAAATAAAAAAAAAAAAAAAAAAATGACACGTGCAGATGCCTACAAACAGCGGTGGATGCAGAGCAAACTGCAGCGTCACCTGCACTGTCACACACACACCTTGCACAGAGCTGTTAAAACAACACTGGCAAAATGAAGCTTTACACAGCGGTTGGTAAACTAGCCTGCCTCAAGCACAGTAGTACACAAAATCGCAATATCTAACTGTCCCTCAGAGTCAGCACAGCAGCGTTCTGTCCCTAACTGAGTTCACAGCACAGTGACGCTAAAATGGCTGCGGCGCCTTTTATAGTGCATTCTGACATCATTTCAGCAGCCAATCACAGCCATGCCATTAGTTAAGATGACCGCATCATTACAGGATGTGCCCACACTTCGTAGGATTCCTCATTGGCTGACTAAAATCACATTGCCTCTCAAAGAATTATGGGAACTTCCGATTCCGGTATACGATATGGAAAAAGTATCGGAATTAAGTATCGGAATTCCGATAACGCGAATATCGGCCGATACCCGATACTTGCGGTATCGGAATGCTCAACACTACTGCTATGACAAGGCTTTTTTGCCGCTCCTCTTTTAACCTGACGTAATTGCCTGTAGGAAAGAGTCCTCAATTTTCCCTTATCAGCACGCACATGTGTGTACTGTGAATCAGCTACATACTTCTTGATTGTGCGATGATCACGATGAAGTGTCTTGGCAATGTTGATTGTTGTCATGCCTTGACCTAAACACTCCACAATTTGTTGCTTTTCAGCAGCCGACACATCCTTTTTCTTTCCCATTTTGGCAGAAAATGTAGGCTGCTTAATAATGTGGGACAGCCTTCTTAAGTTGTCTTGCTTTTCATTGGACACACCTGCCAAACTAATTAGCACAGGTGTCTGCAATTGCTTACAGTGATATAAAGAGCCCTGACACACATCACCATCAATGAGTTTAACTGACAAACAAAAAAAATCTTACCTTATCACTCCTAAACAATTTTTGCATAATAATTTAGAACACAGTGTATATATAAACATATATTTATAGTTTATACACTTCTACATAGTAAAATAGACTCTGTGCTTGAGAATTGCTAAAATCATCAGAGAATGTATTTGCCATTTTTCCGCCATATCTGCGTCACGACGAGGCACTGGTGTAGAAGAAGGGCGTGCTCTTCGTGGGTGTACACTCACTCAGTGGCGTGAAAACGATGGCCGACCAGTGTAAATGTTACTGCAATGTAAGATCGTGCCTCACAGCTCTGGAGTTCCGCCTCCTCATCCTCCTCAGTGTGCGGAAACTAACACGAAGGTCCCGCCTCCCTACAAAAGAGGGGCCCTCTCCAGATGCTAATGACACATGTGACTTGGCAGAGATGGCTAATGGACACGAGCAGAAGTGTGAAGGGATGGAGCAGTCAGAGCTCTCCCCCCACGGAAGCGACCCGATCGCCACGGAATCACCGTTGGGCACCCGGCCTGTAAACCCTCCTACGCTGCAAGAAGCGGAGGATACCCTAAGAGGCCTGGCCCGGCACCGGGAGGAGGTCGCCAGGATGGAAGCGAGCTGGCGTGCCCTAAAAATAAACTTGGAGCGGCGCCAATCCCTCTTACCTGAAGTGTCTGTACCGGAAGGTGAGGCACCCGTTCTAGTAGAGGAGCCCTTGCAATGTGATCCGGTTGACGTTGTCGCAGTGGAGGCACCCGTTCCTGCAAAAACCGCAGCACCGTCAGCACCCCAGATCCTGCTGTCTGCCCCCGTCGCTGAGACAGAAGAAGCGACACCCGTCCTCATGGAGGAGGCCGAGCAGGCACCAGAGGTCTACCTGTCTGTACCGGAGCCCCGACTGTCATCTGATTTAGAGCCGTCTGCTTCCTCCGCAGGGAGCGCCGCCAGGACTGGGGGGCGCCAGGAGAGCTGCCGCAAACCGGACATCGCAAGTTGCAGTGGAGTGGTGGAGACATGGAGCAGCTGGTGGAGGAGAATTTCAACCGGCGTCAGGAGGAAGAGTGGAGACGTTGGGAGCGGGAAGCAGAGCGACAAAGGGAGCAGCGAGAAACCCAAAAACTTCGCCAACGTCAGGTGGAGAAGGACCGGGCAGATAAGGACCGGATGAGAAAGGATAAATTAACCCTGAGGGAGCCGCGGCGTAAGGGTGCAGTACGGAGCTTTAAATTGAAAGGAGGTTGGGGCTTCATCCAGGAGCCTGGACTTTATTTAGAAGTTTTTGTGACCCGGCGGGACGTGGAGACTCACCTCCCAGAAGGACACCCGGGGAGGGACCTGTTGCCAGGAGACTTGGTGACTTACACCCGACACTGGGGTTACAATGGTTGGTACGCCCTAAATGTTACCAGGTGCGACCCCTACTCCCCAGAGTGTCAGGAACCTGTGAGACCCTCGGAGCCTTCAGCCTCCCACATCCAGGCCTCTGCAAAAGTGCCCACCCCACGCCGTAAATCTCCACAGCCTCCCTCAGTGGTCTCCTCAGCAGCCCCAGCTATGGACATGATAACTATAGCTGGCCCGTACCCGGCGCCTGTTAGGCCCCCTGGGGTTCGTTCAGTCCGGACATAGGGTTCCAGACCCGGAGGGAGATGAAAGAGGTGGCCACACAGACCCAGATAGCGGGTCACGACTTGACTGTACAGGCCACACGACGTCATCAGGTCCTGGTGGTCCTTGGTGCCTCGGATGTTTGGCAAGCATCAGAAGAGTACCAGGTGGTACCTGGAACACCCCGGCCAAAGAAGTATAAATAACCCGGACAGGGTCCCTGTATGTAAATAGTTAAATTGTTGATAAATAGTTAAATTGTTGATGTACCCGGACGGGTGAATGTTCATAAAAAAGTTTTTTAATTTAATAAAAAAAAAAAAAAACACATTTTTCATTACTTTTATTACAGTCTCATCCTGCGACGCCATCGATCTCCTGTAAAAAAATGAAAAAAAAAAAAAAAGTATACCACCTGACCGACGCAGTCCATAGTAACGAGTGTCCCACGACGATCCAGCTCTGCTACATCAGAATGACAGGCAGAGCCTGTCATCCCGGCGCAGCACAGCTGATTACCTGCTTCTCCGGCGGTGACGTCATCGGACTGGTTTACGGCCGGGATTACCCTGCAGTCACTGGCTGCAGTTATCGCGAAAAACTGCATGTGACCGCCAGGGAGAAGATAATGGCGGCCTCAAGCAGTCCAGGACGTGACCGCCGGAGATCTTCTGCCAGGTAAGTGCCGCTGACTCCTGACAGACCCGACCGACGGACACTTACAGTGACAGTGACAAATCCGATTCCGGTATTCGATATGACGAAAATATCGGTATTTGGAATCGAAAGGCCGATACAGCTAATATCGGCCGATATCCGATATTTGCAGTATCGTATCGCTCAACACTATTTGTAACACAACAAATTGTGGAACTTATTTTTATGCCAGATCTATTGATTAAAATATAATTTGTTTGTTAAACAACTCCTTTACAAAATAAACTTTATTTTATAACTTTACTTAGTTGCATGAAAGACAAAGCTTTCTTAACATATCTGCTGTAGATATTGTAATATGATGAATAGTTTAATTATATGGATGTATTTATCAATTAGCAATCATAGTAGCCATAATGGGGTCAAGAAGCATATGGGTCCATATCCAATGTAAAGGCGTAATCAGAGTTGAAGGGGTTGTTCCAATAAGCATACAATAGGCGATAACTATGTGCTGTGGCTTCCACTGAGGGGACCTCCATTTCTGAGTCTATGGGAAAACTAATACATAGGCACGACCATTGCTCCATCCATGTATATAATAGAGGTGGTCACATATATGCACTAATGTTTCATTCAGGCAGAGGAATTTGAGAACCTCACTTTAATAATCAGATAGGTAAATAGGTAAACATTTTTAATTATGGGACAACTTCATTAATGGGGTTCTCCAGGAATAGAAAAAATTAACTAAAGGAAATGCCATTATAAATACATTTATTTAGGAAATCATGACTGTTTTGTCTGTGGAATTAAAATAGTCGCAGCCTTGTTTCACTGAGAGAAACCTGTCCTATAATGTTAGGACAAGAGCCTGTGAGCTTGTGCTGTAGAAGCTCCGTCCTCCATATGTAGGAAGATGTGCTCCACTAACACTACTGGAGATACCAGAGGTGCTGAGGTAAGAAGAGGCTGCTCACACTGCTGTGTGCCCTGTCTATCTGAATAACAGTGGAAGTATCTCCAGGTCACAGCAGTGGAGATTCCCACTGCACAGGCTCACAGGCTCCTGCCTAACATTCTAGGACTGGTTTTTGTCAGTGTAGCAAGGTGGCGGACATTTGTTTGATATGGCGATTACCTCTAGAAAAAATACAAATGTGATTTGCTTATTAACCCCTTAGTGACAGAGCCATTTTGCAGCTTAATGACAGGGCCAATTTTTACAATTCTGACCACTGTCACTTTATGAGGTTATAACTCTGGAACGCTTTAACGAATCCAGCTGATTCTGAGATTATTTTTTCATGACATATTGTACTTCACGTTAGTGGTAAAATTTCTTTGATATGACTTGTGTTTATGAAAAAAACGGAAATATGGCGAAAATTTTGAAAATTTAACAATTTTCAAACTTTAAATTTTTATGCCCTAAAATCAGAGAGATATGTCACACAAATTTCTTAATAAATAACATTTCCCACATGTCTACTTTACATCAGCACAATTTTGGGAACAAAATTTTTTTTTGTTATGAAGTTATAAGGGTTAAAAGTTGACCAGCGATTTCTCATTTTTACAACACCATTTTTTTTTTAGAGACCACATCACATTTGAAGTCACTTTGAGGGGTCTATATGATAGAAAATACCCAAAAGTGACACCATTCTAAAAACTTCACCCCTCAAGGTGCTCAAAACCACATTCAAGAAGTTTATTAACCCTTTACGTGCTTCACAGGAACTGAAGCAATGTGGAAGGAAAAAATTAACATTTAACTTTTTTTGCAAAAACTTTACTTCGGAACCAATTTTTTTTATTTTCACAACTGCTAAAAGAAAAAATGAACCACAAAATTTGTTGTGCAATTTCTCCTGAATAAGCCGATACCCCATATGTGGGGTAAACCACTTTTTGGGTGCACGGCAGAGGTCGCAAGGGAAGGAGCGACATTTGACTTTTTCAACGCAGAATTGGCTGGACGCCATGTCGCGTTTGTAGAGGCCCTGATGTGTCTAAACAGTGGAAACCCATCACAAGTGACCCCATTTTGGAAACTAGACCCCCTAAGGAACTTATCTAGATGTGTGGTGATCACTTTGAACCTCCAAGTGCTTCACAGAAGTTTATAGCATAGAACAGTGAAAATAAAAAATCATATTT
Organism: Oophaga sylvatica; assembly: GCA_033576555.1. Taxonomy (NCBI): domain Eukaryota; kingdom Metazoa; phylum Chordata; class Amphibia; order Anura; family Dendrobatidae; genus Oophaga; species Oophaga sylvatica. The sequence goes on along the minus strand of JARQOD010000001.1, from coordinate 753,906,835 downwards.
TTTCCACAAAAACAATCTTTTCACCCCAATTTTTATTTTCCCAAGGGTAACAAGACCCCAAAAGTTTTTGTGCAATTTGTCCTGAGCATGCTGATACCCCATATGTGGGGGTAAACCACTGTTTGGGTGCATGGCAGAGCTTGGAAGGGAAGGAGCGCCGTTTGACTTTTTCAACGCAGAATTGGCTGGATGTCATGTCGTGTTTGTAGAGGCCCTGATGTGTCTAAACAGTGGAAACCCCCCTCAAGTGATCCCATTTTGGAAACTATACCCCTAATGAACTTATCTAGATGCGTGGTGAGCACTTTGAACCTCCAAGTGCTTCACAGAAGTTTATAACATAGAACAGTGAAAATAAAAAATCATATTTTTTCCACAACAACGATCTGTTCACCCCAATTATTATTTTCCCAAGGGTAACAAGACCCCAAAAGTTTTTGTGCAATTTGTCCTGAGCATGCTGATACCCCATATGTGGGGGTAAACCACTGTTTGGGTGCATGGCAGAGCTTGGAAGGGAAGGAGCGCCGTTTGACTTTTTCAACGCAGAATTGGCTGGATGCCATGTCGCGTTTGTAGAGGCCCTAATGTGTCTAAACAGTGGAAACCCCCCACAAGTGACACCATTTTGGAAACTAGACCCCCTAAGGAACTTATATAGATGTGTGGTGAGCACTTTGAACCCCCAAGTGCTTCACAGAAGCTTATAACTCCCGGGCATGAAAATAAAAAGTCATATTTTTATCACAAACCTGATCGTTTAGTCTCCAATTTTTTATTTTCCCAAGGGTAACAGGAGAAATTAGACCACAAAAGTTGTTGTCCAATTTGTCCTGAGTACGCTGATACCCCATATGTGGGGGGACCACTGTTTGGGCGCACAGCAGGGCTTGATAGGGAAGGAGTGCCGTTTGACTTTTTCAAACCAAAATTGGCTGGAATTGAAATTGGACGCCATGTCGCGTTTGGAGAGCCCCTAATACGCCTAAACAGTGGAAACCCCCACACAATGACACCATTTTGGAAACTATACCCCTTAAGGAACTTATCTAGATGTGTGGTGAACACTTTGAACCCCCAAGTGCTTCGCAGAAATTTATAAACGTAGAGCCGTGAAAATAAAAAATAATTTTTTTCCTCAAAAATGATTCTTTAGCCCGCTATTTTTTTTATTTTCCCAAGGGTAACAGGAGAAATTGGACCCCAAAAGTTGTTGTGCAATTTTTCCTGAGTACGCTGATACCCCATATGTGGGGTGAAACCACTGTTTGGGCGCATGGGACTGCTTGAAAGGGAAGGAGCGCCATTTTGTAATGCAGACTTTGATGGAATGTTCTGCTGGCGTCATGTTGTGTTTGCAGAGCCCTTGATGTGCCTAAACAGTAGAAACCCACTGCAAGTGACACCATTTTGGAAACTAGACCCCCCTAGGAGCTTATCTAGATGTGTGGTGAGCACTTTGAACCCCCAAGTGCTTCACAGAAATTTATTAATGCAGAGCCGTGAAAATAAAAAATCATTTTTTTCCTCAAAATGATTTTTTAGCCCGCTATTTTTTTATTTTCCCAAGGGTAACAGGAGAAATTGGACCCAAAACGTTATTGTGCAATTTTTCCTGAGTACGCTGATACCCCATATGTGGGGTGAAACCACTGTTTGGGCGCACGGGAGTGCTTGGAAGGGAAGGAGCGCTATTTTGTCATGCAGACTTTGATGGAATGTTCTGCGGGCGTCATGTTGTGTTTGCAGAGCCCTTGATGTGCATAAACAGTAGAAACCCCCTGCAAGTGACACCATTTTGGAAACTAGACCCCTCAAGGAGCTTATCTAGATGTGTTGTGAGCACTTTGAACCCCCAAGTGCTTCACAGACATTTATAAACGCAGAGCCGTGAAAATAAAAAATCATTTTTTTCCTCAAAAATGATTTTTTTTAGCCAGCCATTTTTTATTTTCCCAAGGGTAACAGGAGAAATTAGAACCCAAAAATTGGTGTGCAATTTGTCCTGAGTACGCTGATACCCCACATGTTGGGGTAAACCACTGTTTTGGCGCACGGCAGGGCTCGGAAGGGAGGGAGCGCCATTTGACTTTTTGAACGCCACGTCGTGTTTGGAGACCCCCTGATGTGTCTAAACAGTGGAAACCCCACACAAGTGACCCCATTTTGGAAACTAGACACCTTAAGGAACTTATCTAGATGTGTGGTAAGCACTTTGAACCCCAAAGTGTTTCACAGAAATTTATAAACGCAGAGCTGTGAAAAAAAAAAAATCATTTTTTTTTCTCAAAAATTATTTTTTTTAGCCAGCTATTTTTTATTTTCCCAAGGGTAACAGGAGAAATTAGAACCCCAAAATTGGTGTGCAATTTGTCCTGAGTACGCTGATACCCCATATGTTGGGGTAAACCACTGTTTGGGCGCACGGCAGGGCTTGGAAGGGAGGGGGCGCCATTTGACTTTTTGAACGCCACGTCGTGTTTGGAGACCCCCTGATGTGCCTAAATAGTGGAAACCCCTCAATTCTAGCTCCAACCCTAACCCCAACACACCCCTAACCCTAATCCCAACCCTAATCCTAACCTATATCCCAACCCTAATTCCAACCCTAATTGTAACCCTAACCTTAATTGTAACCCTAACTCTAATTGTAACCCTAACCCTAATTTTAACCCTAACCCTAATTGTAACCTTTACTCTAATTCTAACCCTAATTATAACCCTAACCCTAAGGCTAGGTTCATTTTGCGTTTTACCAGCCCGTTCAACACATAGCGTTGACGGGCTGGCAACGGTATAGCATAACACGATTCGCGTTATGCTATATCCGCTAGCGCTGATGAATCAGCAGATGATTCATCTGCGCTAGCGGTGACGGAGCCCAGACGCTGCAGCCCGCGTCCGAGGCTCCGTCACTGAATGATGGCACGTCGCGAACGCATGCTGCTTTACGGCATGCGTCACGATGCGCCCTCAAATGGGGGTGAATGGCAGCGTTAACGGACTGCGTTACACCGCGTTATACCGCGTAAATTTTTTACTTACAGCAATAGATGAAAAATGAAGGTTCTTAGCGCAGCTTGCACGTGTTTACACCAGGAGGTGCTGATTAGGTTTTTCTTTGTCTAAATATCTGGTTGCTGGCTGCTTCCAGTTTGATCTTGCACCCCTTCCATTGGCCGTCCAGGTGCTGCAATCAGTTCTACCAGCCCATAAATTGTAGGCTTAGCCCAGTAGTGACATGTTTGTCCAAAGCTGCAGGTTGGTGGCCCAGAAGTGGCTTGTAGTGTAGAGCAGGGACCCATCAGAGGGAGGTCACCTTGCCACTGTTGATGGGCATACATGAATTGGCCAATTTATGCGCTAAGAACCTTCATTTTTAATCTATCACTGTAAGTAAAAAAAAATTTCAAAATACATTTTTTTGAAAATTTTGAGGAATTTGGTCTTATTGAGGGTTTTTAAAGTTTTCTTTGTTTTCACATAGTCCATATTCATACACATGTGCTGCTGTGAAATTTTTTGTCTATATTTTGCAGTCGTCGCAGCTTGCACGTGTTCACACCAGGAGGTGCTGATCAGGTTTTTCTTTGCCAATATATGTACATATATATATATATATATATATATATATATATATATATATATATATATATATTGTAAGCTTTTCAGGGGATATAGCTCTGGGATCTCCGTCTGGGTAGACAGAGTGGCACGGAAACAGTTCATTCACAGCAGTACTGGTGCAAACTGGCCGCAACCAGCTTTATTAAAGTCCACAGCAAACAGATAAAAACAAATCATAAACATAAGACCTAGGCTTGTCTAGCCACTAATTACACTTAGATAGATTTCCCTATCTATCCGGGTCCCGACTCTAACAGCCGGGGCCAAAACAACACATATGTTCAGCATTTACCAGCATTTACCAGCATTTACCAGCATTGAGGTTCACAGAGTCTCCTCCTTGTGTCTGAAGGCACCTTCAACGTCCAGACTGGAGAGAGCTCGCCTCCTATTCAGCTGCTATCCGCATGGATTCTCACAGAGACTACTCCTGTGTCCGGGGGACATCGAGCACCCAGACTGAGATAGCTCAAACTCCTGGAGACACCTTCTGTGCCTGGACCCCTCCTGTGTCCAGACGAAGCGAGCTCTCTGACTGTGCTCCCAGACACCTACTTCTGGTCTCCTAATTAACAGCTGAATGGTTTCAGGCCTGAGCTGCAAGTGTGTACTGAATGTAAGGTGTAGTGACCTTTCTCTACCACTAGGTTTACAAAGTCACACATTTCCCTTATACCATACAGCACAGTACCTAGGTGAAATGTACACCCCATTCATCACACATACCCTCACTGTCTCACATATCCCCCCTCTTCTCCAGACTGGAGGGCTGGTCATCCAGACCGGAGGGCTGGTTAACAATCCAAAAGAGACAGTGAACTCTGGACCAGTCATGGCCCTCATCAGCTTCATCTTCAGTATTTTCATTTGTATCTTCACCTGAGCCATAGCCAACATCAGCTTTCTCTTCATCTGAAGCATCCGTACTACCCTGTAGCCTCCCAGGCCTATGCTCTCTGCGGGCCTCGGGTATCCTGCACGGTTTCATCTTGACCTTAGGGCCGGGCTCAGTTTCGATATAGTGCCTGGCCAGAGAAGTACGACCCGGCACATCAGAACACTTCTGCTGACTCTTTCTCAGAAACTCACGTACCTCCTGTCCTTGGTGCACTGACCATGTGTCACCAACTATCACAGGAGGTATAGGGTTTTTTTCACTTTTCTCTAGTTCCCCTTGAACCTTCTTTAGCACATCTACTTTCTTAAATCTCAGTTGATTCATCAATTCTATTTCACAGAACTTAAGCTCCTCTGCCATGGTCTCTGACCATTTTAAACTACACTGTTCAAATGCTTGGCACTGTAGAAGGAGCTAATCGTTTTTCTTTGGCAGTAACACAATTCATCCTCTTCTTGTACTTCATTGACCTTCTCAAGAAGCGGCTCATGGCTTTCATCACGCACCTTCATCACAGTTTGGAGATTTTTCTGAGAAGTAATCAATTCATCTTGTACCTGTGCAACCACTTTTTCTTGATCTTGCAAGGTACCATATACACTTTCCCTTTCACCTCGTGCTCTCTGGAGCAACTGCTGGAACCGCTCATGTTCCTGGCGAAGAGATACCACATCCAGTTCACACTGCTGAAGCCGCTCGCGTAATGCAAAATTATCAGTCTTTATTTCTTTGGTGGAGACCTCAGGGAGACGCATCTTCTCCTGTAGCTGTTGGACGTTCTTTACGTCTTCGGCCCCTTCTTCAGGCTCTTCTGGTAGAACATGCTCAGAAGCCCTACCGTCAGTCTTACATTCTACCTCTTCAGGCACATCATTATGATATCCAATATCTCCATTTATTTCAACTTTCAAGTTCTCCTTGATAGCTGCATCTGTATACTCAGAACCCGCCTGGCTCTTCTCTTCCACCACGCTCTGCATCCCATCCGGGCTCCCGTGTATCTGCAGCGGCAAAGGACCGACACATCGCTTCTCCCATTCGTTGGGACGTGGCTCAGATGCCGACTCCATGAAAGTGCGCCTGAGCTCACCAATGCCAGCCCGAACTTTGCGAGTTGCCGCTACTGATCCGGACAGTACACCATCCACGCCACTGTCTCTGGCCGAAACAGATTCCTGGGCAGAGTCAGCCCCCATATCTTCAGTCTTGTTCCTCACAGCTTCACTTGAGACCTCAGCTTCTGATGAGGCATCTGGCTTGGTGACCACCACTTCCATGGCTTTTTCCACCTCTGCAGCATTACCTTCAGAGTCCGGGCATGATGCAGCTCCATACCATACATTGATAACTTCTCCTCTTCAACAGCATCCACTTGTGCTGTTTTCAGTTTCAGAGTCCTGCCTTTAAAGCTCAGCTCTCCTCCTTTCACCTTAGTCTTCGCCAGGGAACCGGCCAACTGTAAAACATCTTCAGATGCCATCTTCTGTCCGGCTGTAAGGTCAGCATCAGCTTTCTTCTCAGGACTCTCAACCTCCTCTGCTACCATGCCTTTCTCATTTTCACTGGTTGCTTTATGGTCATCAGATGATTCACTATCACTACCACTATCCCTGTCTGACCCCTTTTTCTCAGCCACATCTGGCTCACTTTCAGGGTTATACAATTCATTCTCATTCACATCCTGCTCACTGTCAGGGTTATACAATTCATTCTCATTCACATCTTGATCTGGAACCTTAGTTAACATGTCATCCACAACATTAACTTCACCATCTGGTCCCTCAAGTATGTGACTATGTGACAACCCCAGCACTATACTTCTATATAGCTCAGGTACTAGGAGCTGGCTCACGACCTCTCCCTGGACTTCAGTGTCCCTATACAACAGGTGAGTGTTTATGGCAACATGAGGAAACCTCTCCTCATAGCCAGGCTCTTTGGAAACCCCATTTAGAACAATTATATTTTCCTGTGCCGTTTCAAGAGTGGGGTCTCGCCATTGCTCACTCTCAAAATTGTCACAGGACACAGGTAAGTCAGGGACACTCGGTTCCCGAGAACCACCATCCTCGTCTCCCAACATCACCTGCAAAGGAATTTCATCACTATCACAGTCATCATTATTATCAATATCATTATCATGACTATGATCAGTATCATCATCACTATCATGATCATCATCATTATCATTATCAGCATCAGCATCATTATCATGGTCATCATCATTATCATGATCATCATCATCATTATCATTATCATCATCATCATCATTATCATATAAGTTTAACGGCCCACTAGCATTGTGTTCCGCCTCTCGGGACTGCGCACCCTCAGTAGGAGCTTCATCACACTGTCCATCAGAAACATTTTTCCCCCAGAGATCCTTAGACCGGGAAAGTCATTACCCAATATGACGGGGTGCACCTGGTTTTTCACTACCCCCACTTCACTTGAAACCTCCCCGCGTTGGGGATCAAGTCCACGACAGTCTCTGGGTAGACTTTGGTGTCTCCATGGACGCACACCACACTCAGGTGTTTATCAGGGATAAAGTCCCTATCAATCAGGCTGTCCCATACGGAAGTCACTGGACTCTCTGAGTCCAAGAGGGCCTGTGCTGGGCAGTCATTTACAACCACCGGGGACCCCTGTGGTCCAGTCTCTTCGGCTGAGGTGGACACACACACAGGCTCTGCGCAGGGAGAGAGGGATCCGCCAACATCACAACATATAGGCTCCCCCTCTATTGGACAGTTGGCTGCAATTTCACGACATCTCCAACACTGTCCATCACACTCTCCCACCCACATGTCCCCTCGGGCCTGAACCCGCTTATCAGCATACCCCATGTCCCCAACAGCTGGAACGCTCTTACCGCGAGAGTTCAGCGTCCGGGAACTCTGAAGTGACGACCTCTCAGACGGCTGGTCACGGAGACAGTCTTTGCTGGCGAAGGCCTTCTCCATCAGGCTGACCAGACGATTAGCGTCCTGGTGGTCTCCTTGTCCGACCTCTGGCTGTACCTCAGGAGGACATGCTCGGGTGTAGCGGTTCACTATCACCTTTCCAACTCCATAATCAGGTTTGCTGACTGCAGACTCCCAACTGCATCTCCAGTCATGAACTCCCCTGGCACGGGCTGTCACCGTAACACCCAGCCGGGTAAGAATCTCCGCTTTCAGCTTGGCATAGTCTTGGCTGTCCTGCTCGCTCAGGTCAGCATAGGCCACCTGGGGCACTCCAATCAGATAGGGTGCGACCATCATGGCCCATTCAGATAGGGGCAGATTCTCCTTCTCTGCCAGTCCCTCAAACCTAGTGAGATATACCTCCACATCATCACGAGGTGTCATCTTTTTCAGGGACCGTCTTACCGCCTTCTTTACAGCGGACAACGCAGGTGACTTTGCCACATTACTTCGGGACGCGGCACCGAAATCCTTTTTTTGTGCTGCCATCTGCTCAACAAATAACCGGTTATTCTCCTGCTGCTGCTGCAGGAATTGCTGCTGGGCCTGCTGCATGCGCTGCTGGTGCTGCAAGCGCTGCTGCTCCATGCTCCGCTGGGCCTGGACCAGGTACTCAATGAGCTCCTCCATACTGCCGGACTTATCTGTCTCAACCACGGCAGTCTTATGCTGCACATTAACTTGCGCCATTTGTTCAAACAGCGCCTCCATGCTGTCATCCATGCTGTCAGACTTCTCTGTCTCAACAACGGCAGTCTTCACTCAAGACATACACACTCCACAGTCTTTTCCACAGAAAGTTCAGCTTTGCTGTGCAGACACTTTTTTTTTTTTTCTCTGCAAACTCTATTAGGGCCACTGTCTCTTTAAGACTGCTCCAATAGACGTTTCTCCTTTGCTGCTGCACACTCCACAGTCTTTTCCACAACAAGTTCAGCTTTGCTGTGTAGACACACTTTTTTTTTTTTCTTTTGCAAACTCTATTAGGGCTACTGTCTCTTTAAGACTGCTCCAATCAGACGTTTTTGCTGACACACTTTTTTTTTTTTTCTCTGCTGCTGCTTAACAGACTTCACCTTTATTGCTGTCTCTCGCCACTGTGCTGCACACACATTCCAGCACCAATTGTATCAGCCACTGTGCTGCCCCAGCATTCTCCGCCAATTGTAAGCTTTTCAGGGGATATAGCTCTGAGATCTCCGTCTGGGTAGACAGAGTGGCACGGAAACAGTTCATTCACAGCAGTACTGGTGCAAACTGGCCGCAACCAGCTTTATTAAAGTCCACAGCAAACAGATAAAAACAAATCATAAACATAAGACCTAGGCTTGTCTAGCCACTAATTACACTTAGATAGATTTCCCTATCTATCCGGGTCCCGACTCTAACAGCCGGGGCCAAAACAACACATATGTTCAGCATTTACCAGCATTTACCAGCATTTACCAGCATTGAGGTTCACAGAGTCTCCTCCTTGTGTCTGAAGGCACCTTCAACGTCCAGACTGGAGAGAGCTCCCCTCCTATTCAGCTGCTATCCGCATGGATTCTCACAGAGACTACTCCTGTGTCCGGGGTACATCGAGCACCCAGACTGAGATAGCTCAAACTCCTGGAGACACCTTCTGTGCCTGGACCCCTCCTGTGTCCAGACGAAGCGAGCTCTCTGACTGTGCTCCCAGACACCTACTTCTGGTCTCCTAATTAACAGCTGAATGGTTTCAGGCCTGAGCTGCAAGTGTGTACTGAATGTAAGGTGTAGTGACCTTTCTCTACCACTAGGTTTACAAAGCCACACATTTCCCTTATACCATACAGCACAGTACCTAGGTGAAATGTACACCCCATTCATCACACATACCCTCACTGTCTCACAATATATACAGTACAGACCAAAAGTTTGGACACACCTTCTCATTTAAAGGTTTTTCTGTATTTTCATGACTATGAAAATTGTACATTGAAACTGAAGGCATCAAAACTGTGAATTAACACATGTGGAATTATATACTTAACAAAAAAGTGTGTAACAACTGAAATTATGTCTTATAGTCTAGGTTCTTCAAAGTAGCCACCTTTTGCTTTGATTACTGCTTTGCACACTCTTGGAATTCTCTTGATGAGCTTCAAGAGGTAGTCACCGGAAATGGTCTTCCAACAATCTTGAAGTAGTTCCCAGAGATGCTTTGCCCCTGTTGGCCCTTTTGCCTTGATTCTGCGGTCCAGCTCATCCCAATCCATCTCGATTGGGTTCAGGTCTGGTGACTGTGAAGGCCAGGTCATCTGGCGTAGCACTCCTTCTATCTCCTACTTGGTCAAATAGCCCTTACACAGCCTGGAGGTGTGTTTGGGGTAATTGTCCTGTTGAAAAATAAATGATGGTCCAACTAAACGCAAACCGGATGGAATCGCTGCAAGATGCTGTGATAGCCGTGCTGGTTTAGTATGCCTTTAATTTTTAATAAATCCCCAACAGTGTCACCAACAAAGCACCCCCACACCATCACATCTCCTCCACCATGCTTCAAGGTGGGAACCAGGCATTGAGAGTCCATCCGTTCACCTTTTCTGCGTCGCACAAAGACATGGTGGTTGGAACCAAAGATCTCAAATTTGGACTCATCAGACCAAAGCACAGATTTCCACTGGTCTAATGTCCATTCCTTGTGTTCTTTAGCCCCAACAAGTCTCTTCTACTTGTTGACTGTCCTTAGCAGTGGTTTCCTAGCAGCTATTTTACCATGAAGGCCTCTGTACAAAGTCTCCTCTTAACAGTTGTTGTAGAGATGTGTCTGCTGCTAGAACTCTGTGTTGCATTGACCTGGTCTCTAATCTGAGCTGCTGTAAACCTGCGATATCTGAGGCTGGTGACTCAGATAAACTTATCCTCAGAAGCAGAGGTGACTCTTGGTCTTCCTTTCCTGGGGCCGTCCTCATGTGAGCCAATTTCTTTGTAGCGCTTGATGGTTTTTGAGACTGCACTTTCAAAGTTTTCCCAATTTATCGGACTGACTGACCTTCATTTCTTAAAGTAATAGTGGCCACTCGTTTTTCTTTACTTAGCTGCTTTTTTCGTGCCATAATACAAATTCTAACAGTCCATTCAGTAGGACTATCAGCTGTGTATCCACCAGACTCCTGCACAACACAACTGATTGTCCCAATCCCATTTATAAGGCCAGAAAACCCACTTATTAAACCTGACAGGGCACACCTGTGAAGTGAAAACCATTTCCGGTGACTACCTCTTGAAGCTCATCAAGAGAATGCCAAGAGTGTGCAAAGAAATCATCAAAGCAAAATGTGGCTACTTTGAAGAACCTAGAATATAAGACATAATTTCAGTTGTTTTACACTTTTTTGTTAAGTATGTAATTCCACATGTGTTAATTCATAGTATTGATGCCTTCAGTGTGAATGTACAATTTTCATAGTAATGAAAATACAGAAAAATCTTTAAATGAGAAGGTGTGTCCAAACTTTTGGTCTGTACTGTATATATATATATATTTCAATTACAGAGCAACATGAATACAGTCAATTTTTTGATCACTTTTTATTTTTTAATTTTGTATGATTGTTGGGTGAGAAAAATGGCAATTTGTGCGATTTTTTTTTTTTTTTCTAGCCTAAAATTTTATATTATTGAGAAAATTGGTATTATTGGGGAGTTTTTTTTACTTACCGTATATACCCATGTATAAGCCGAGATTTTCAGCCCATTTTTTAGGGCTGAAAGTCCCCCTCTCAGCTTATACGCGGGTCATATACGGGGGTCGGCGGGGGAGGGGGAGCGGGGTGTCGGATCATACTCACTCCTCCGCCGGCGCGGTCTCTGCAGTCCCCCTGCTTCTCCCACGATCTCCGGCTCCTTCCTGCAGCGGTCACATGGCACTGCTCATTAAAGTCATGAATATGCACATATTCATGACTTTAATGAGCGGTAGCACGTGACCGCTGCAGGACTGAAGCGCTGCGGAGAGCGCCGGGAGAAGAGGAGAGGCTTAAGGGACGCGTGGCGGGAGGGTGAGTATAGCGATACTTACCTGTCCCGTTCCACCGTTGCGCTGCTCCCTCGTCTGACTCCTCTGGCTGTGAATGATCAGGCAGAGGGCGCGATGACGTCGTTAGTGCGCGCCCTGTCCCCTGACAGATCATTCACAGCCAGAGGAGTCAGACCGAGGGAGCAGCGCACAGCGGTGCAGAGACGACAGGTAAATATCTCAGGTGCCGGGGTCCTGAGCGAGCGGTGACACCGGCACCTGTCCCCCATAGCGCGCCAGTGTCACCGCCTGCTCAGGACACCGGCACCTGGCCCCCAGCGACGAAAGGTGAGTATGTCATTTTTTTTTTTGCAGCAGCAGCAGCATATGAGGCCTATACTATGGGGCATAATTGTGCAGCATATGGGGGCATAATCTGGAGCATATGGGGCATAAGCTGTGGAACATATGGGGGCATAATCTGGAGCATATGGGGGCATAATCTGGAGCATATGGGGGCATAAACTGTGGAACATATGGGGGCATAATCTGGAGCATATGGGGCATAAGCTGTAGAACATATGGGGCATAATCTGGAGCATATGGGGGCATAAGCTGTGGAGCATATGGGGCATAATCTGGAGCATATGGGGGCATAAACTGTGGAACATATGGGGGCATAATCTGGAGCATATGGGGGCATAAGCTGTGGAACATATGGGGGCATAATCTGGAGCATATGGGGGCATAAGCTGTGGAACATATGGGGCATAATCTGGAGCATATGGGGGCATAAGCTGTGGAGCATATGGGGGCATAATATGGAGCATATGGGGGCATAATCTGTGGAACATATGGGCATAATCTGGAGCATATGGGGGCATAATCTGTGGAACATATGGGGGCATAATCTGGAGCATATGGGGGCATAATCTGTGGATCATACGGGGGCATAATCTGTGGAATATATGGGGCATAACCTGGAGCATATGGGGGCATAATCTGTGAAGCATATTGGGCATAATATGGAGCATATGGGGCATAATCTGGAGCATATGGAGGCATAATCTGTGGAGCATATTGGGCATAATCTGTGCAGCATATGGGGGCATAATCATTTTTCACCCTAGGCTTATACGCGAGTCAATAAGTTTTCCCAGTTTTTTTGTGGCAAAATTAGGGGGGTCGGCTTATACACGGTCGGCTTATACATGAGTATATACGGTATTTGTATATTCTTAAAAAGTTTTTTACAATATTTATTAGACCTCCAAGGGAACTTTAATATGCAATATCATGATGATCATTTGTCTGAATCTGATCACCTATATAGATGTTGCCAGGTTGCCTTTGATGACCTAACCACCCCCTGGTGTGCTGGCCCCAGCTGCCAAATTATCCCAATCCAGCTTCCACAATCCCACTCTCCTAACCCTGTAGTGTGAGCTATATATTTAGGACTTGTCTAAGGGGTGCACGCATGTGTGAGGTGCACGCAGTCATCGCAGAAGCAAAGCATCACAGAAGATAAGCATCGTGTAAATGGCAATTATCCATGGCAGTTAATCAGGGCTGGAATCAGGTAACCCACACTTTGCTTTCCTTTTAATTATGTACTTTACCTCTATCCTCCTGTGTTCCCTTGCCATCCACATTCACCGTCCCTTCCCCCCTGCATCACGACTCATACACATTAGCCCCTCCATATTTCCCTCTCCCATGTACAGCTCCCATGCACTCTTCACCTTCCTGAGAAACCTCAGCCCATCTTGCCCAAACACATCACAGAAAAAACCTACTTACAACTCCAACAACTACCTGCTCTTTATATTCCTACTCCTACTGATTTCAGGGACATCTCCCACAACCCTGGTCCACCATCCCCCAACCTCAATCCCTACCCTACCTCTTATCGAAACCATAATAATCTTATTAATATTACTTGCACTCCCTCATCTCCTTCTTTCAATTGTGCCCTCTGGAATCCACGGTCTGCATGCAACAAGCTATCCTTCCTGCACAACTACTTTCTGAACAACTCTCTTCATCTGTTGGCCCTCATTGAAACCTGGATTCAGGATTCTGACACAGTCTCCCCTGCTGCCATTTCCTATGGTGGCTTACAGTTCTCCCATTCCCCAAGACCCGCAAACAGACATGGTGGTGGAGTTGGCATACTCCTGTCCCCACAATGCACTTTCCAGGTCATCCCCCCAATTCCATCACTCTCATTCCCTTCTTTTGAGGTCCACAACATCAGGCTCTTTCGTCCCCTCTCCCTCAGAGTAGCGGTCATATATCGGCCCCCAGGCTTGCCCACCCGGTTCATTGACCACTTCTCAGCCTGGCTGCCGCACTTCATGTCCTCAGAACTACCAACCCTTTTCCTTGGAGACTTCAACATCCCCATTAACAGCCCTACTTCCACATCTGCATCTCAGCTTCTATCACTAACCACTTCTCTAGGCCTCTCACAGCTTTCAACCTTTGAGACACACAAGGATGGTAACACCCTTGACCTGGTCTTTGTCCGCCTCTGTTCAATCTCCCACCTAAATAACTCACCGCTTCCACTCTCTGACCACAACATTCTCTCCTTCATCCTCACAAATCCTTGACCACTCCAGCGCACTCCTACCTACCACACATTCAGAAATCTACAAGCCATTAATCTTCAAACACTTTCAGACTCCTGTTATGATTTGGTAGCTGAGGAGAGCAGGCAAAAAAGGAAATACACCAGAGAGGTTGGAATCTATGGGATTGCAGTACCCTGACTAACCACCACAACTAAAGGCAGCCGTGGAGCGTACCTACGTTGGTCCTAGACGCCTCGTCACAGCCTGAGAAGCTAACTACACCTAAAGACAGAAAGAGGAAAACTATCTGCCCCGGAGCAGATCCCCAAAGAACATAGAAAGCCCCCAAACATGTAATGGCGGTTAGACAAGAGGAAATACACAGACACAGACAGAAAATAGTATGAGCAAACGTTGGGGCCCAAACTTCCTAAATAGAAAAGGATAGGAAGGACACTTACTGCAATCCCAAAAAACCCTGAAAAGTACCAACACTACTAATTACAAAAACACCTGAGATCACACGACCTCTACCACCTAAATTAGTTCTCTGGTGTAACAAAACTAAACAACAGCCACTGAAAAAACTGGAAAAGGCAAATGAACAAACAACAGTGGCTGAACTAAACTGAGAGGAGCACAAGCCCCCGGAGGGGACCTGGCAGACCCCCACAGAAGTGCAGGACAAAATGCAAAAAGCAAGCACAAAAAACTAAAAGAAGAAAATGTCTTATCTGTTAGCAGAAGATGCAGGCACGAAACAGCAAGCTACAAAGTGAACAGGAATCAAAGATGAGACCAGAACAATTGATCACCGGCAATCCTGATGGGAGGGAACCTCCCTTATATAAGACCAGTCAGTAACACCTGATCGCCAATCTTCACAATCTTCATTGGATAGTTCAGTACTGTTTGTAACCACCAGAGGGAGCTTCTGCTCAGAATTCATTTCTAGCACATTCACAACAGTACCCCCCCTGAGGAGGGTCACCGAACCCTCATTTGAGCAACCAGGTCGGTCAGGATGAGCTCTGTGATACGCACGGATGAGTCTCCTAGCATGGATGTCCGAAGCAAACACCCAAGAATTGTCCTCCTGACCATAACCTCTCCACTTAACCAAATACTGGAGTTTCCGTCTAGAAAAACGAGAATTCAATATTTTCTCAACCACATACTCTAGATTGCCCTCAACCAACACAGGGTCAGGAGGCACAGCCATAGGAACCACTGGCTCGACAAACCTCTTCAATAAGGACTTGTGGAACACGTTATGGATCTTAAATGTCCCTGGAAGAAGTAAACGAAAGGAAACAGGATTAAGAATCTCCATGATCTTATAAGGTCCAATGAACCTAGGCTTAAACTTAGCAGATGCAACTCTCATAGGGATATTTCTTGAGGACAACCAGACCAAGTCCCCCACTTCAAACCGAGGACCATCAGTCCTATGCCGGTTGGCAAACCGCTGGGCCCTCTCCTGAGAGAGGGACAACCCCTCCACTACCTGGTCCCAAATCTGCTGCATACGCTCCACAACAGAGTCAACACCTGGACAGACAGAAGCCTCCGTCTGTCCTGAAGAAAATCGAGGGTGAAACCCAAAATTGCAGAAAAATGGAGACATCAAAGTGGCAGAGCTAGCCCTATTATTAAGAGCAAACTCAGTCAAAGGCAAAAAAGAGACCCAGTCATCCTGATCAGCAGACACAAAGCATCTCAGATAAGTCTCCAATGTCTGGTTTGTTCTCTCAGTTTGTCCATTGGTCTGAGGATGAAAAGCCGAGGAGAAAGACAATTGAACACCAAGTTTAGAACAAAAAGTCCTCCAAAATCTGGAAACAAACTGGACTCCTCTGTCAGACACAATGTTCTCAGGAATGCCGTGTAACCGAACCACGTGCTGAAGGAACAAAGGCACCAATTCAGAGGAGGAAGGCAACTTAGGTAATGGCACAAGATGTATCATTTTGGAAAAATTTTCCGATCTCTGGTATGCTGCACTGGTGAGCTGGACTTTTATTATCATTTTGGAAAACCTATCACAAATCACCAAGATAACGGTCATTCTCTGAGAAACAGGGAGGTCGGAAATTAAATCCATAGAGATATGGGTCCATGGTCTCTTGTGCACAGGCAATGGCATCAACAAACCACTAGAGCGAGAGCAAGGCTTGGAGCGAGAGCAAGTCCCGCAGGACTGCACAAATTCCCTGACGTCACGAGACAAAGTAGGCCACCAAAAGGACCGACTAACCAAGTCTCTGGTACCAAAAATTCCGGGATGACCGGCCAACGCGGAACAATGAATCTCAGACATCACACTCTTTTTCCACCGGTCTGGGACAAACAATTTCCCAATAGGGCAGCGCTCGGGTTTATCCTCCTGACACCCTTCCAGAGCCAGTCTCAAATTGGGCGAGATGGCGGAAAGAACTACACCCTCTTTCAAAATAACAGCAGGATCAGATAACTCAGGAGAGTCCGCAAGGAAACTCCTCGAGAGGGCATCCGCCTTAACATTCTTAGTGCCATGAATAAAGGAAACCACAAAATTAAAACGTGTGAAAAACAAGGCCCACCTGGCCTGTCTAGGATTAAGTCGCTTGGCTGATTCCAGATAAACCAGATTCTTATGGTCCGTGAGGACCACCACCTGATGTTTGGCTCCCTCCAGCCAATGTCTCCACTCCTCAAAAGCCCACTTCATGGCCAATAACTCCCGATTACCCACATCATAATTACGTTCAGTTGGAGAAAATTTTCGAGAGAAAAAGGCACAAGGGTTACTTTTAGGGGTCTCTGGATCTCTTTGAAATTGGGGCAGGTGCCGTTTTGTCCCAGAGGAATCAACCTCCACCTGAAATGGCAGAGAAACATCAGGCTGCCTTAGAACAGGAGCAGAAGTGAATCTCTGCTTAAGTTCCTGAAACGCAGAGACTGCCTCAGGAGGCCAATTCACCACATCAGAACCCTTTTTGGTCAAATCAGTCAATGGTTTAACAATAACAGAGAAATTACCAATAAAATTACGATAAAAATTGGCAAAACCCAAGAATCTTTGAAGAGCCTTTAATGAAGTAGGTTGGACCCAATCACAGATGGCCTGAACCTTGACCAGGTCCATTTCAATAACAGATGGGGACAAAATGAATCCCAGAAATGAGATCCTCTGTACGCCAAAAATACACTTTGATCCCTTCACATACAGAGCATTCTCTCTCAAAATCTGGAACACAGTCCGAACATGTTTCACATGAGAGTCCCAGTCATTGAAAAAAATCAAGATATCATCCAAATAAACAATCAGAAATTTATCCACAAAATCCCTGAAAATGTCATTCATGAAGGACTGGAAGACAGAAGGAGCATTAGTGAGCCCAAAGGGCATCACTAGGTACTCAAAATGCCCCTCTGGGTATTAAATGCCGTCTTCCATTCATCCCCGTGCTTAATGCGAATAAGGTTATATGCCCCCCTGAGGTCAAGCTTGGTAAACCAAGTAGGACTTTTCACCCTGGAAAACAGGTCAGAAATCAAGGGTAACCGATATTGATATTTCACAGTGATATTGTTCAAGAGACGATAATCAATACACGGCCTTAATGAACCATCCTTTTTGGCCACAAAGAAAAAACCGGCACCAAAGGGTGAAGAGGATTGTCTGATATGACCCTTCTCCAATGACTCCTTGATATAAGACCGCATAGCGTCATGTTCAGGTACAGACAAGTTAAAAAGGCGACCTTTAGGGAATTTACTACCAGGCACTATTTCAATAGCGCAGTCATAGCTCCTATGGGGGGGCAAGGATGCAGATTTACTTTCGCTAAACACATCAGAAAAATCAGTCAAAAAGTCAGGAACATCCTGAGCCTGGGGGGAGCAGAAAAAACAGGAGTGTTGGTATTAACACATTGGCAGCCCCAACTGGTTACAGACACAGATTTCCAATCCAAAACAGGATTATGAGACTGTAACCAAGGGAAACCCAGTACGATAATGTCATGCAGATTATCCAGCACCAAAAATTTGCAACTCTCCTGATGATCAGGTTCAACCCTCATTATCACCTGAGTAGAGAACTGAGGTTTATTCTCAGCCAAAGGGGTAGAATCGATCCCCAGTAGGGGAATAGACTTCCGTAGGGGTATCAAGGGAAACCCACAACGTTTAGCAAAATCAAAATCCATCAGGTTAATAGCTGCTCCCGAATCAATAAAATCCTGAGCAGAAAATGTGGACAGGGAGCAAATCAGGGTAACAGTCAACAAAAATTTAGTCTGAACACTACCCAAGACAACTGAACGTGCAAAACGTCTTCCTCGCTTAGGGCAGACTGAAATAGCATGAGAGGCATCACCACAGTAGAAACATAACCCATTGCGTTTTCGAAACTCATGACGCTGTGCCCCAGAAGCCACTCTATCACACTGCATGGGTTCAGAAGCTGGTTCACAAGGCAACACTATTCCACGCATACCTCTACGCTCACGTAAACGTCTGTCAATTTGAATCGCTAATGACATAGAATCATTGAGACCAGAGGGGACAGGGAATCCCACCTTAACATCCTTTACATTCTCTGACAGACCCTTCCGAAAAAGGGCTGCCAAAGCATCGTCATTCCATTTGGTCAGGACTGCCCACCTTCGGAATCTCTGACAGTATAACTCAGCGTCCTCAAGCCCCTGATTTAATGCCAACAAGGTTTTTTTAGCTTGATCAGTGACATTAGGCTCATCGTACAATAACCCAGAGCCTGAAAAAATGCATCAACATTACTCAAAACAGGATCCCCAGGTGTCAGGGAAAAAGCCCAATCCTGAGGATCGCCGCGCAGGGGAGAGATGACAATTTGAACCTGCTGTGCTGCGTTCCCTGAGGACTTAGATTTCAAGGCAAAAAACAACTTACAGTTATTTTTGAAATTCAGAAATTTAGCTCGATCCCCTAAAAACAAATCTGGCATGGGAATTCTAGGTTCCACAACCGGCAACCTAGCAAGATAGATAGCAATACTCCGAACCTCAGTGGCAAGATGATCCACACGGCCAGACAACTGTGCAAACTCCATTGAGAGGAAAAAAAAAATCCTCCTCAGCATTCAGAGAAACAGAGGGAAAAAAAAAAAATCTCTGACAACTCTGACAATCTTCTTTCTTTAACACTATCCTTT
>JARQOD010000001.1:753778924-753887501 GCA_033576555.1 Oophaga sylvatica | reverse complement strand
AAAAATTAAGACCTCACATGACTCGTGGGCCAAATATGCAAAAAAATTAAAGCTCTCAAAATGTGGGGTGAAAAAACTACTTTTTTCAATAAAAAGCTCTTTTACGTGACAGCTCCCCAACTAAAACCGCTAAAATAGTAAACAAACCCCCCCTTTTTCACCCCCTTTTTTAGGGAAAAAAATAAAAAAAAAAAATGTATTTTTTCCATTTTCCCATTAGGGTTTTGGGTTAGGGTTTTGGGGAAAGTTGGTTGGGTGGCGCAAAGTTAGGATTAGGGTTGAGTTTGGATTAGGGTTGGGTTGGGATTTTGGGGGGACTAGGGGTTGGGGGTGTTGGGGGGTTGGTTGGGGTTAGAATTGGGGGTTTTTCCCCCGTTTAGGGGCATCAGGGGCCTCCAAATGTGACATGGCGCTGATCTCCTTCCCCCAATTTCTTTGAAAAAACAAACGGTTTCCCCTTACTTTGAGTCTGCCATGCGTCCAAACAGTAGTTTTTTCCCCACATTGGGGGGTTAGGGGCCCCGGGCCCCAAGAGTTTGGAAATTTGTCCTATTTTCTTTTTTTACCCCTTGGGAAATAAAAAAGGGGGCGAAAAATTTTTTAAAAAAAAAATTTTTTTTGTTTTTTCGGCTGTCAATTTTAAAATTCTGTGAAGCACTTTGGCTTCAAGCGCTCCCACACACTAAATAAGTTCCTTTGGGGTCTATTTTCCAAAATGGGGTCACTTTTTTGGGGGGTTTCCACGTTTAGGCGCATCAGGGGCTCTCCAAATGCACAGGGCCCCCCAACCATTCCCCCAAAGTCTGCAACCAAAACGTCACTACTTCCCTTTCCAGCCCTACATCGCCCATACATAGTTTTTCCCACATATTGGGGGTCAGCGTACCCCGGACAAAAATTGACAACAACTTTTGGGGTCCAATTCTCCTGTTACCCTTGTGAAAATAAAATATTGGGGGGAAAAAAAATTTTTTTTGTAAAAAAAAAAAAGGTTTTTATTTTACGGCGTGGTTTAAACTTCTGTAAGCACTTCGGGGTTTAAAGGCCACCACACATCTAGTAAAAATTTCCAGTGGGGGCTATTTTCCAAAAAAGGGGGGACTTGTGGGGGGGGTTTCCAGTTTAGGGGGTATCAGGGCTCTCCAAATGCACATGACGCCCCCAACCATTCCATCAAAAACTGCAACCAAAAAAAAACTTCCCTTTTTCCACCCTGCGCGCCCAACGTAGTTTTCTCCCACATTGGGATCAGCGTCTCAGGACAAATTGGACAACAAAATTTTGGGGGCCAATTTTTTTTGTTACCCCCTTTGAAAATAAAAAAAATTGGGGGCGAAAAAATCATTTTTGTAAAAAAAAAAGGATTTTTTATTTTTACGCGTGCGTTTAACTTCTGTGAAGCATTGGGGGCAAATGCTCACCAACATCTAGAAAGTTCCTTGGGGGGTCTTTTTTCCCAAAAGGGGGGGTTTTTTTGGGGGTTTTTTCCCCTTTTTGGCGTATCAGGGCTCCCAAAAAGCGACATCGCCCCCAGACCACCCCAAAATCTGCAATCCAAAACTCACTACTTCCCTCCGCCTGATGTGCACCCATACAGTAGTTTTCTCCTAAAATTGGTACAGCGACTCAGGACAAATTTGGACAACAACTTTTGGGGGTTCCAATTATTTTTTTACCCTTGTGAAAAAAAAATTTTTGGGGGAAAAAATCATTTTGTAAAAAAAAAAAAGGATTTTTTTTTTTTAAAGGGTGTACGTTTAAATTTAGTGAAACCCTGGGGGTTTAAATTTTTTCACACCATCAGATAAGTTCCTTGGGGGGTCTATTCCAAAAGGGGCATTTTGGGGGGTTTCCCTTTTTGGCAGATCGGGCTCCCAAAACCCACATGGCTCCCCAATTCGCTTAAAAAATGAGACGGCGCCCTTTTCCCCTTTCCCAAAATCTGCATGCACCCAAACAGTGGTATACCCCCACTATGGGGTATCAGTGTACCAGGGAAAAAAGACAAAAATTTTTGGGGTTTTGTTCCCGGGGAAAAAAAAAAAATTTGGGTGAAAAGATCTTTTTTTTGGGAAAAAATATTTTTTTAAATTTTTTCGGCTCTAGTATAAACTTGTGTGAAGCCTTTAGGTTCAAATTGCTCCCAAAGTTAGAAATTCCTTTGGGGTCAGTTTCCCAAAGGGGGGCATTTGGGGGGGGTTTCCCCCTTTTAGGGGACATCAGGGCTCCCAAATCAACGGCATAAATCTCAAATTTACCAATTTTGGTTGGGAAAAAGTAAAAAGGTCTCCTTCCCTTTTCCCGGGCCCCCGGGGCCCAAACAGTGGTTCCCCCCCACTATGGGCATCAGCTACTCAGGACAAATTGGAAACAACTTATGTGGCCAAATTTCTCCTGATACCTTGGGAAAAAAAAAATTTTAGTGACAAAAAAAATTTTTTTTGGGAAAAAAATGGGTTTTTTTATTTTCATCCCCCGGCCTTTTTAAACTTGGTGAGCACTTTGGGGGTTCAAAGTGCTCCCCAAAAAATCAGAAAATTCCTTGGGGTCTAGTTTCCAAAAGGGGGCAATGGGGGGGTTTCCACTGTTTAGGCTATCGGGGGGACTGCAAACGGAACATACCCCCAACAACGTCTGCTTCCAAAAAATTATATTCCCTTTCCCCGCCCTGCCGTCCCAAAAAAGTTTCCACCCCCACATATGGGGTATCAGGTTTCAGGAAAAATTGGCAACAATTTTGGGGCCCCTTTCCTTTTGGGGAAAAAATTTAAAAATTTAGGACTAAAAAAAAAAACATTTTTGGGAAAAATTTTTTTTTTTTTTTCCCCCCCCCCATTAAAACTTTTGTGAAACATTGGGGGGTTCAAAGTGTCAAACAGATCTAGATAAGTCCTTTTGGGGGGCTAGTTTCCAAAAGGGGGTCACTTTGGGGGGTTCCAGTTTGGCGCACAGAGGGTTTCCCAAACGCGACATGGCGTCCAATCCAACCCAGCCAATTTTAGTTTGAAAAAGTCAAAACGGGCTCCTTCCCTTACAGCTCTGCCGGTGCCCAACAGTGGTTTTCCCCCACAATGGGTATTTGGGGTACTCAGGAAAAAAATTGCATAAAACCTTATCTGTCCTTTTTTTTTTTACCCTTTTTAAAAAAAAAAAAAATTTTTAAAAGATCATTTTTGTGGCTAAAAGTTAAATATTCATTTTTTCCTTCCACGTTGCTTTAGTTCCTGTGAAGCACCTGAAGGGTTAATAAACTTCTTGAATGTGGTTTTGAGTACCTTGAGGGGTGCAGTTTTTAGAATGGTGTCACTTTTGGGTATTTTCTGTCATGTAGACCCTCAAAGTGACTTCAAATGAGAGGTGGTCCCTAAAAAAAAATGGCTTTGTAAATTTTGTTGTAAAAATGAGAAATCGCTGGTCAACTTTTAACCCTTATAACTTCCTAACAAAAAAAAATTTTGATTCCAAAATTGTGCTGATGTAAAGTAGACATGTGGGAAATGTTATTTCTTAACTATTTTGTGTGACATATTTCTCTGTTTTAAGGGAATAAAAATTCAAAGTTTGAAAATTGCTAAATTTTCAAAATTTTCGCCATATTTGCGTTTTTTTCAAAAATAAACGCAAGTTATATGGAAGAAATTTTACCACTAACATGAAGTACAATATGTCACGAGAAAACAATCTCAGAATCGCGAAGATCCGTTGAAGCGTTCCGGAGTTATAACCTCATAAAGAGACAGTGGTCAGAATTGTAAAAATTGTCCCGGTCATTAACGTGCAAACCACCCTTGGGGGTGAAGGGGTTAAAGTTGTTACTTATGACTTGTGTTTTGAAACTGTTAAACTGTAAAGCACTGCGGAATATTATGGCGCTATATAAATAAATAATATTATTATTCTTATTATAGAGGCCCACTCAGTAGTGGTGAAGTGTGAACGGCGCAAATTGCGAGTTGATTGCGCCTGTTGCAGCTGATACTCCATTACTGTTGGCTGCTGCTCACACAACCGCTCCAACATATGTAACGTGGAATTCCACCTGGTGGGTACGTCACATATGATGCGATGTTCATGAAGGTGAAATCTGCGTTGCAGAGCTGCAATCAGCGATCTGGCCATGCTGGAACGTCGCAAGTGAGCGCACTCTAGGCGGACCTTGTGCAGCAGTGCATCAAGATCCGGATAGTCCCTCAAAAAACTCTGCACGACCAAGTTGAGCACATATGACAGACATGGTATGTGAGTGAGGTTGCCAAGGCCCAGAGCTGACACCAGATTTCGGCCATTGTCACACACTACCAAGCCTGCCTGTAGATTCTCTTCCAAAAACCACACGTCGCTCTCCTGCTTTATGGCATTACAGAGCTCCTGCGCTGTGTGGCTAAGATTCCCCATGGAAATTAATTTCAGGACGGCCTGTTGACATTTGGAAACGGCTGTGCTCATATCGGTCGCAACAGGTAAACGTTCACGGGTCCATGTGGAGGTAGACCGTGACGGCTCCTGCAGCGATGATTCTGAGGAACTGGAGTAGGAGGAGGAATCAATGTGTACAGACTTGATTCCTGCAATCCTTGGAGTTGGCAGAACACGTACAGCGCCACTCGCAAGATCAGTACCCGGCTGCACAACATTGACCCAATGGGCAGTGAGGGAAAGGTATTGTCCCTGGCCATGGGTGTTAGAACCCTCTTGTTAGGTTTTGTTTCAGTTTACTGGTCACATGACCTTTTTTCCCTATTTAGTCTGGCTCCGCCCTTCTGGCTTTGCTTGACTTCATTGTATTATCTACTGTTAAGCTAGCCGGGTGCTTAGGTGCCTTAATCTGTCAGTTTTGCTTGATGTTAGGATCACAAAGTATTTATTTTTCTGTTTAATTATCCATGCTACAATTTATGTTAGGAGGTGTCCACCTTTTCTCCCAGTCCCTAGATCTTGTAGGGATTACTCCCTCGCAACTATAGGTCTTCGTTCACACTAGATGAGGACTTTAGCGGGTCTGGTCGCAGGATCAGGTTCCCCGTTACATCGTAGGGATTCAGCTTAGTTGTATTGTAGGGACAGAATTCCCTTCTTTCCTTACTGGTTGTAGCAGATCATAACAATGGGTACTGGTCCACGCATCGGTGGTCAGGTGGACCTTGCTACTGAGGGCTTTTAGTAGCGCATGTTTAATTTTTCCCTCAACATGCTTTTGCAGACCAGGGACGGCTTGCCTGCTGAAATGAAATCGGCTTGGCACATTGTATTGTGGGACTGACAATGATATTCAGTTACGGAAACTGTCTGTCTCCACCAGCCTGAATCACAGCATTTCAAGGGACAGGAGTTTTGCAATGCCAGCATTCAGAGCCTGTGCTCGTGCATGGTTTGCGGAGTATGGCCATCTTTTATCCCATGCCTGTGCTACCGATGGCTGTTTTGTGGCCTGGGAGTGTGAGGATGACAGGGAACTTGCTGCTGTGTGTGGAATAACAGTTTGTCTCTGGACAACAGTGGCCGAGGTTCTTCCATGGCGATCCTGTGAGGAAGCAGAACCAGCTGTGTGTGAGCTCGATGAAGAGGCTTCAACACAACCTGAAGATGTAGGTGCTGCTGTAGGTTGGCCTACATCTCCAGTGTGTCTTTGTAACTCAACTACGTGCTTTGTCCGCACATGTTTCCACATATTTGTGGTATTGAGGTGACTGACACTTTTAGCTATTTTTAATTTTTGATTACACAGCTTGCATTTCACATAGCAAATATCATGTGCAAGTGTGTGATAAAAGGACCACGCAGTGCAAGTCCTGGGAGCGCACGTTTTGACTTTTGGAAGACAACTGCTCCGAACAGGTGCCAAACTGGAGGCTACAGGCAACCGAGTCTGCAGCCTAACTCTCCCTCCTGTTTGTACCGTTGGGGCAATGTCTTCCTCTATCTTCCTTCTATCACTAACCATTTCTTTAGGCCTCTCCCAGCTTTCAACCAAAGTACTGGTTCTCAGCCACAAAGCTATCCACAGTGCAGCACCCCTCCTACATCTCCTCCCTCATTTCTATCTATCGGCCTAACCGACTGCTGCGCTCTGCAAACGACTTTCGACTAACCTCTGCACTAATACGTACCTCCCACTCCCGACTCCAAGACTTCTCCTGCTCTACGCCAATCCTCTGGAATGCTGTACCCCAAGAAATTAGGACTATCCACAATTTGCATGGTTTCAGGCGCTCCCTCAAAACACATTTGTTCAGAGCGGCCTATCACATTCACTAATCAAAGTCATTCTATGTATTCTGTGTAAGTGTGTGTGTGTCTCTAGCCCATTCACTATCTCCATCCCTCAGTCCCTTAAGATGGCTGGAACATCATTGTAAATGCACCATTGTATATAAACACCTATACTTTGTATCTCCCCCATCTCATTGTACATTGTAAGCTGTCACGAGCAGGGGCGACTTATTTAGCTTAAATTATTGTATTGTTAACGTTGTTACTTATGACTTGTGTTCTGAAACTGCTAAACTGTAAAGCGCTGCGGAATATGATGGCGCTATATAAATAAATATTATTATTATTCCTCTGAGCTGCTCCCACCACCTTCCTGTTCCTCATGCCATGTTGGGTCTTGGACCTCATCATCTCCACTACCCTCTTCCAACACCTGCTGTTGGGTGGTCTGGCCAGCACCATGCTCAACAGAAACTGGCACCTGGGTCTCATCATCATCAGATGCGTTCTGCGGTGTGCTGACCATCGGCACTGTCTCACCCGCCTCTTCAGATTCAGAGAGACACAGCTGTTGCGCATCACTGCATACTCCCTCTTCACATTACAGAATGCTGCTTGGCTGGGCCCCTGTTTGCAAGCCAATAGATTCTGAGAACAGAAGCAGACACTCAGCTGGCTCCTGTACAGAACTCTCTGACTGCCTGGGCAATTTGCCAGGCGGTGAAGAGACAGATGGTTGCCCAACAGTGCTGTGGTCCTGAGAGGAGGTGGAAGCAATTGAAGTCGATGCATTGGCTGACATCCAAACAACAACGGCTTCAATTTGTTCTTCCCGCAGCAGGGGGGTACTCCGAGCTCCTACAAAAGTGCGCATAAAGGAACGCTCACGGGGAAAACTGGTGGATGCTGTGTCACTGGGGGCCGCAGCAGCCACAGAATCCCCACGTCCTCTCCCTGAAGAAACTCCACGACCACGTGCCTTACTCCCTGCCTTCTTCATCTTGGTAGATTGATAAAGAAAGTCTGAAAAGTTATAAGGTCTAAGTGTGGTTATTCCGCAGAGACTGCAGTGAACACTGCACACAACTGTTCACTACCCAATGCGTCTCAGCAGGAAGGCAGTCTGTGCGTCAAAACAAAGGCACAAGCATACATCCATGTACCCTGTTTATAAAGCTATATAAAAAAATTATGTAGTAGTGACGCACACTTTATTGAGGTACAGTATTACATCGCCATTCACCATCTGTGGCTATGCAGTCTCATCTATATATACCTTATCTATCTGTTGTCATGCTTCCAAGTCGACAGTCAGCCATAAATACCAATTTTCACTATGCACTATGCACTTTTAAAGGTTATGTTTGTTAATAAAAATGATTATTGCCACATATTATGAGTATTACATGATGGAAATTGTATAATTTTGTATAAAATATTTAGTGACATTATTCAGCAAATGGAACATTTTAGTAATATCACAGATAACTTGTAATGCTGATGATGTTTTGAAGTCAGACATTCATTGTCTATACAATAAAAATGGTGTACATACTGTTACTTATCCATCATTAATGGATTCAGATATGTACTTGTATGCTTTTATGTACAACCGTATATCAGATTCCTTAACTAATTTATTTTGTGGTTTGCATTGCTGTTCAACATGTTAATGTATGTGTTTATGTTTGTCAATTCTTTATTTATCTAGATATTAGTTTAAATGAAATCATCATCTTATGGTAGTAAAGGTTATCTTTCTCTTGTTTGAAGTATAGACATTTAAAATTGACAGGTAACAAGGAAATTACTTGATCTAGTATTTAAACATCCTCCTTGACCCTGGGCTCCAACACCGCCAGTTGTTGCTCGGAAGTGCTGTTAGCACAGTCAACACTTGCTCCTGTGTTACTGGGGTTCAGTAACGTCAGCTGGTCCTCGGTTGTGCCATTGGCTCTTTTCCTTCTGCTGCCCCTCCGGGTTCCAGTACCGTCAGCTGGTTCTCCGCAGTGCCTTTGGCCTAGGTGCCTCCATCTCGGTATCCGAGTTCCAGCAACGTCTGCTGGTCCTTGGTAGTGCTTTGGAGCACAGGTACCTCCTGCTTAGTAACCGTGTCCCAGTAACGTCAGCTGGTCCTCGGTTGTGCCATTGGCTCTTTTCCTTCTGCTGCCCCTCCGGGTTCCAGTACCGTCAGCTGGTTCTCCACAGTGCCTTTGGCCTAGGTGCCTCCATCTCGGTATCCGAGTTCCAGCAACGTCTGCTGGTCCTTGGTAGTGCTTTGGAGCACAGGTACCTCCTGCTTAGTAACCGTGTCCCAGTAACATCAGCTGGTACAAGATTGTGCTACAAATACAAGATACAGAAAAGAGACACAAGAACAATAAGCAGAAGATCTAAAAGCAGAAGAACATGAAGTATAAGACCAAAATGAAGAGCAAAATATATGCTCTAAATTCTAAGCAGAAGAAGACTAAGCAGTGTATGGGGGTGAGTCCGTTCCTCCTCGTGGTGCCCCTGGAAAATGCCTGCTGCTGCAGGCTAAACTGAACACGGACAAATACTGTTGTAATTTAAATCTTTTGTGACAGCAAGAACGGAAGGATGAAAAATTCATACTTTGACAGATTACAAGTACAGGATTCTCAGTCACAAATAAGAATATGATGAAGAAGATGAAGCAGAATATGAATAAGAATAATAGTTTAATAAGAAGAATATGAGTAATGTTAACAAAGATGAATAGCAAGAAGTTTAAGAAGAAGATAAAGAAGGTGAAGATGAAGAATAATTTGATGAAAAAGATGATGCTGCAGAAGATTATGAAGGAGAAAGTGTGTGAAAAGTTAAAAAGGTGAAGATGAAGAGCATGGAAGTTGTGTAATATACATATTTGCCAAAATAGAAAAAACGTTAACAACATTGTCAATTTCTTCGTCAATCCGAACATCTTTAAAAAAAAAATATATTATGCTATTCCATTTGATTGGGTTAAACATCTATGCCTTTAATATCTCCTCAACCTTCCCCAATACATTCTACATTACTCTTTCTTGTTTTCCTTCATGTACAATTAACCAACAAGGCAAGAATGGGGTTTTTTTAATTTCGATATTTTGTTCCCATAGACTTACATGGGACTTCCGGTATCGGTATCGGGTATCGCCGATATTTTAATGTTATCGGCGATACCATTCCGATTCCGATACTTTTGGATATCGGAAAGTATCGCTCAACTCTAAAGCACGTCACACTATTATTTCAATTGCATGGAGCAGCAAGAATTACACTGAAGAAAAAAAAAAGAGTCTGTGAGTGACAGGTGCAGATGCCTACAGACAGCGTTGCATGCAGAGCAAACTGCAGCGTCACCTGCACTCACACACACCTTGCAGAGCTGTTAAAACAACACTGCAGGCAAAAGGAAGCTTTACACAGCCGGTGGTAAACTAGCCTGCCTAAAGCACAGTACACTAAATCGCAATCTCTAACTGTCCCTCAGAGTCAGCAGAGCAGCGTTCTTTCCCTAACTGAGTTCACAGCACAGTGACGCTAAAATGGCGGCGGCGCCTTTATAGTGCATTCTGACATCATTTCAGCATCCAATCACAGCCATGCCATTAGTTAACATGACCGCAGCAGTACAGGATGTGACCACACTTCTTAGGATTCCTCATTGGCTGACTAAAATCACATTGCCTCTCAAAGAATTATGGTAACTTCCGATTCCGGTATACGATATATGGAAAATATCGGAACTAAGTATCGGAATTCCGATACAGCGAATATCGGCCGATACCCGATACTTGCGGTATCGGAATGCTCAACACTAGTGGGAATTGTTATTTAGTAACTATTTTGTGTGACATATTTCTCTGTTTTAAGGCTCATTAAAATTCAAAGTTTGGAAATTGCAAAATTTTCAAAATTTTCACCTTATTTTCTGTTTTTTCATAAATAAATGGAGGTTATATAGAAGAAATTGTACTATTATCATGAAGTACAATATGTCACAAGAAAACAGTCTCAGAATCGTTGAAGCGTTCTAGAGTTATAAAATCATAAAGGGACAGTGGTCAGAATTGTAAAAAATTGGCCCGTTCATTTACATGCAAACAACTCTTGGGAGTAAAGGTGTTAAAGAGCTTGAAAGGGGTTAGCTACAGTTGTAGAAGACCTCAGAGCATAATTTACATCTTTTCAAGTCAACTGAAGGGTTTGCAGTGCTTGCATTTGGGGGCAAATAGCATATCTCTATAACATATCTTTCTGATTATTCAGAAAGTCACCTGCCTTGTGTCATGGCTTTGCCAATCAATCTTTCTTAAAAAGAACACATTTGTCAGTATACAAGAGATGTCTGTTTTTCTTAACTCGTATAATTGTGAACATCCACATGTCCAATCTTATTTACCTAACTAAGGGACATTTTTTTTACAATTTCCTTTTGGAAAAGTCATTGCATAAAGGTAGAAGATGATTTTGCAGTGGTGCGACTATTGCATGTGGCCTAAAATACAGCCACAGCTGTGATTAATTGCCACACGATTATATTTCACAGTGCCGCATGCAGCTGCATCTTCTGACCATGCCCTAAGTTATTACTATGGTCAATGAAAGACATGCACAATTCAAATGTACAGTTGTGTGAAAAAGTGTTTGCCCCCTTGCTGATTTCCTATTCTATTTTTTTTTCTATATTTGTGGTTTGGACAACATTTTATTAGTAATCAATGCAGTAATATAGGTCACTTCAAAGGTTTCATTTAATGATTTGCCATTGTATTGCATTATCATATAATAGAAATGAGTGGCACTGATTGTTATGATGCAATGTTTCAATTTTTACTTTACATCTGAAATGTCTTTGTTAAATATGGCATGGTTTCCCTCAAGCGTGTGTTGCTAATATGTGCTGAGAGACATTTTAAAAGTTAAAGTATTCAAGATTTCTTTGAAATTATATTTGCCCTAATCAGAATTGAATTATAGTTTCATTTTATTGTAAATATTCGACATCTCTGTCACCTCACATTCTCTACTGAATCACAACCAACAAAGCAGAAAACTGAATTATTCTCAGCTGTTAGATTGCTTAATTTAATATTTACACTGAGTCCCTTCTTGTCCCTCTCAAGAATGAAACAAGTATTTGTGCTGTGTCACAAAACATTAACTACTGTCAGGATAATTCCATTCTGGTGGATAATCTGAAAGTGTGGTTAATCCATTTTATGCATAGCCTGTGATAATTCTAAGTTAGTTTGCAATTTTATTGTTATTAGTACTATAGGTAGTGACACCCACAGCAGTAAGTGTGTGATTACTTGCCGTTAATGGCTTCACTATCATGCAAAACAGTGCAATAATTAAAAAGGTTGTGCACTACTTTTACATTGATGACCTATTCTCAGGATAGATCATCAATGTCTGATAGGCTGGGGTCTGACACCCGGTGCCCCCGCTGATCAGCTTTTATCCTCGTATTCAAATCAATAGGAGATGTATGTGTAGTACCATTAGGAAGCCACTATAAGTAGATGGAGCAGCTCGGCAAATAAGCACCTGCTTATCGGTGGGGAAGTTGGGTGTTGAACCCTGGCAAATCAGACATTGGTAACCTGTTTCACAGGTTTACCATGACAGAGAGTTGCCAGAAGACAAGGGTGTCTGATTTCTTGTACTCCTGCACTGATTAGAAGGACTTTGCCTTCATAATAAACTGTGCAGGTTTCTGATAGCAGTGCAGGGGTTAATCTGTTCAGTTGAAAGCACCTAGAAGCTTTCATTCTTTGATGGTCTCAGTTGTTCAGTGTTGGCCATTCACCTCTGCTATATATACTCACTTCTGGCAAGCATAGATATCCAGTGTTAATTTCCTACTGCTTGGTTCTGGAGTTGGAGGTGTTGGTTGTTGGGAGGCTTTTGGAGTGTTGTTCTAAAGACTATTGTGTGGTGATTTGTTTGTGAGTACATTTTTATCCTTTCCTATTTAGTTTTTCTTCCCTTTTCTTTACAGTGTTCCACTCTTTTGTTTCTGAGCGCATATTTGTATGATTGGTATCAGCGTCGGAGAAAATCATTCTCGGGGCCCACTATGTTGCTACATAAATGCTAAATAAATACAAGACCATCAATTGTGCAATAAAACACGCTAATGTCAGGGCATAACATAAGGTAGTACACGTCTTAATGATATAGCCATGGTTGGCACCCACATTTTGATTCAAGCTCAATGATAAATGTCCTCTGGTGTTTATTAACCACTAAGCCAATGTGTTATAGCACCAGTGTAGTGGAGGGAATATTATGACATCTCATCTTTACTTAGAGAAAATCTGCAGCATGAATAGACCGATGCAGATTTAACATGAACAATGTGTCAATTAATGCTGTGGATATTCACCACCGATTTAATTCTTTGCAATACAAAAGAACAGGTCAGTGGTAAAGGTGCGAAATTACGTAGTAGAAAACGCGCAATATCTGCATAATATCTGCACAATATCTGATATTTCCGCTGTTAATTTGCTGTTTGATTTCTGCAGAAAATACATTATGTGAATGTCCAATCTTATAGTGGTGGGGGTCCTAAATCACTTATGTATGACACTAGAGTAATATTGAAAGAGTTTTCCCTCACATCCCCCATAAACGTTTTACAGAAATCTCTCTGCCACCTATAAGGCCGTAACACTTTATGAAGGGCCTCATTTTGTTAGTATTGGGGAAAGAAAAGTTTTAGTCAGTGGTGATAAAGGGGCAGAGGGGCTCAATCAGGCATGATACAAAGGGAGGCTGCACAGCCAGGGGTGATATAGAGGGAGGTTACATAATCAGGTGTAATACAGGGGTACAGGGGCTCAGTCAGGGTGATTCTGGGGCAAAGGGTTTCAGCAGAGGTGATACGGGGCAGGGGGCTCAGTCAGGTATCATATAGTGGGAGAAGGCCCAGTCAGGGGTGATATAGAGGGAGGTGGCACAGTCAGGGGCACTACAGAAGTACAGGGGCTCAGTCTTGGTGATTCCTGGGTGAGGGGATTCAGTAGGGGTGATATCGGGGAGGGGGAGTCAGGGGTGATACAGGAGGAGGGGGTGCAGTCAGAGGTGATATAGTGTTAGAGGTCTCAGTCAGGGATGATATAGTGGGAGAGGGCTCAGTCAGGGGTCATATAGAGGGAGAGGGCTCAGTCAGGGGTGATGTGGAAGAGTAGGCACCAGTCAGGGTGATTCTGTGGCCATGGGGTTATCATGATCCTGTCAGCGCCAACGAACTGCCACGGCTGAGCAGGATGACTCACCCACACTGCGGAAGGGCCCGGGATCAGATGCTGCAGGAGAAGCTTAGGCAGACGGGACCTGAGCAGTGTGGTGAGAGGAGACGCTGAAGGTAGCAGAAAGCAAAAGGAGCTGCGATCATGTGACCACAGGGGGCAGGGCTTAGCATCCTGCTGATGGAGATGAGTGCAGGATATTACAGGGACCCTGGAGTAGTGAATAGGGAAACTCAGGTCGGACAAAAGGGGGTCATACATGGAGAGGATGGCGCAGTACAGGAGGGGCGAGCAGAGAATAGTCAGAACACAGGCAAGGAATCATACCCAGAGGTAGCAGCACAGTACAGGAGGGATAAGCAGAGAATTTTCAGGACGAAGGCCAGGAGTCATACATGGAGATAGCAACGTAGTACAGGAGGGGCAGGCAGAACTCATAATGGGAACAGAACCAAGTCAAAACCAAGCAAACATAAAGAATCACAAGCACAAAGCACAGGGTCACACATACTCGGCCAAGGGTCAAAGTATAAGCGACAGGGAATGGCTCCACAATGAGGCTATAAGAAGCCTCCCAGAATCCCAGAGAGAGGCTGTCCAGATTAACCTCTGAACTGCCTAATCCCACAAACAAGGCTTCTCATGACAGGGGTACAGTCAGGGGTGATATAGTGGGAAAGGGCTCAGTCAGGGGTCATATAGTGGGAGAGGGCTCAGTCAGGGGTTATACGGGGGAGGGGTTGCAGTCAGGGTGATTCCGGGGCGAGGGGGTGCAGTCAGGGATGATATAGTGGGAGAGGGCTCTGTCAGGGGTTATATAGAGGGAGGAGGTGCAGTCAGTCAGGAGTGAAAGGAGAGATGATTTAATAGGGCCCTCATTCAGCCCTAAGTAACTTAGCTTCTCCCCCTCTATCACCCCAGACTAAAGGTCCCCCATTTACACTTACGTTTAGGCTGGCAGGGGGGCCCTTGTTCAACCTTTGTTGCTGTAACAGGGAGTCCTCTATCTCCCTCTGCTGCTTTCACTGTGGGGGAGGAGATCACACGTTATGGGTGACAGCAGCTGTGCTGTACAGCCAGAGAGAAGAGGACACAAACAAAGCTAACACTGATTGGCCGCAGTTTGTTAGCCTTATCAAGAGCTGCACCACTCTACCTACTTGTTCATTGCAGGGAAGAGCAGTGACATAAAAAGTCATCAGTACACAAGAGCACTGTGTTACTTACAATTAGTGCACCGCAGTCTGAAGCAGCCGAACATGTCAGCAGTGTTATAAGTGACGCCCGCACTACTCTCTGACAAGCACTGAGTTCCGGAGCCGCTAGTGGTGACGTCACACTGGAAGGATGTCCTGCTCGCGGCTCCTCCCACATTTACTCAGAGAGCAGTGCGGGGATCACTGAGAACACGGCTAACATGTTTGGCTGCTGAAGACTGCGGTGCACTAATTGTAAGTAACACAGTGCTCTTGTGTACTGATGACTTTTTATGTCACTGCTCTTCCCTGCAATGAACAAGTAGGTAGAGTGGTGCAGCTCTTGATAAGGCTAACAAACTGTGGCCAATCAGTGTTAGCTTTGTTTGTGTCCTCTTCTCTCTGGCTGTACAGCACAGCTGCTGTCACTCATAACGTGTGATCCCCTCCCCCACAGTGAAAGCAGCAGAGGGAGATAGAGGACTCCCTGTTACAGCTATTTGTAAGTAACAGAGCTCTTGCATTCTGATAACTTTTTCTGTCACTGCTCCACCCAGTAAGACAACGGGAGAGCGGACAGTATGCTCAGTGCTAGCACACGTGACTTATGTTCACTGTGCTGACTGCGGCAAACACTGCCCACTATTAAAATGAAATAAATATTCACCCCTCTCCACACCCATGGGGGTGTAGGGAAGAGTGAATATTCATTTCTCTTCAGCGGGGACAGGCTTTAGTGGCAGCAAGCCAGTTCCTACTTCCTGTCACCCACTGCTGCTCTGCTGGCACTGGGGGGCCCCATAGCAGCTGCCTACTGGCTGGGGGCCCCTGGAGCAGTGTCAGCTGTGTTTGCAGAGTATTCACAGCAGACATTAACCTTAACTACCTGTGACGACACAGCATTTAATTTTAATTAGGCCAGATATCTATTTTCAGTAGGCCAAGAGACATGGTCTATTGTCTGAATGTTGACTATTGAATTTATGTGTTTTTCCTTGGTGGGTCAAGAACCATAGACTATTGTCATATGAGTCTTAAAGTTGACTCATGAAATTGATGAAGGGCTGCTGTTTACCTCTTATATCAGCTTCTACAGCTTATTGTACTGCTATCTTTGGAGCACAGGGTTCAAGGGTCATTGAACAATCAATGTTTGCTAATATGTAAATTGCCAGTTGTACCAGGTCATGCATTTTTTTACTTAAAATATTGAAAGATAAGCTATGAATCCACGAACAATTCGAGATCATCTCCTGACAACTTCCCTAATCCTGTAAAAAAATGCCTATGAACTTAAAAAAGGGGAATCTGCTGATCAGCGGATTATCGGGAGCGCTCCAGGTACCCAATTGTCCAATACAGCTATTCAGTAAGTGTTATAGCTATTCAGATAAGGACTTCTCCGAAGCTATTCGCTCATCCCTATTGCTAATATGTTGATTACCTATTTTACCAGGCCATGTAGTTTTTGACTTGCAAAATTTGAAGGATAGACTGTGAACTCTCGAACAATGTGAGATGAGCTCCTGCAACCTTCCCCCAATCCTGTGGAAAAATGCCTGAATAAGAGCTGAGATCTATAAAAGGGATCTGACTCTGTTTCCAGTGTGTCTTGTCAGAACAACAGCCCAGACACCATGACTCCATACAAAGTGAATATCATTGCACAGCGATAGAGTATTGAGTAGTTCCCCACCAATAATATAGCAATAAACCAGAACTCAACTTCATAGAGGATGATTTAATCGTGTCCACAGTATAACAGAACGTTTCGGTCCTGAACTTGGACCTTCATCCATGCACGACTAGCGCGATACCGCGTCCACCGCAGGCACATTTTGCTCACAGGACCCCAGGTACGCTGCCAATTTGATCACCTATATCGAACAGAATTTAAACTGTATTCGCATAGCCTCTTTTGCTGGGTCCACCTACTCCGTAGTCCATTGACTGATGAAGGTCCAAGTCAGACGAAACGTTCTGTTATTACTGTGGACACGATAAAAATCATCACTCTACTGACCATGACTCCATAAGCATGAGATAAAGTCTCTACAGACAACAGCAAGACACCATGGCACCATGAGGGAAACACTGATTGACATTCTGCAGAATGCTAAATTAAGGGACCAAGCCCTAGCTGGAGAATATAGATCTACTCCACTGAACATCACTGAACCCATGGAGATGTTTGGGGAAGCCAGGTTGGGACACTCCAGTCACCTGGCCATGTGTCTTAACTAGAGATGAGCGACTTTGGCTCCGGGAGGGTCAAGTTGGGTTTCGGACCACCTGACTTACCCAAAAGTCGAGTCGAACAAAGTCGGCCGACTAACGGAAAAGGTCGAGTCGGAGTCAAAAATCTGACCCCAATGCAAGTCATTGGGGAATAAAAGTCGGCAGTGAGTGGAGGACAGTAAACACACCTACAGAGCCCATTTCAATGTCAACGACATCAATTCTTACAACTTAAGCTTGTCAACCTTTATTTACTGTATAATAATAGTTACGCATTGAGTCTCAGTGGGCCCCTTTAACACATATCACAATTCATGATGCTCCGATACGGCAGAGAAATATAGGTGTAGTACAATGCCAAATACTTCACTTATTACATTACATGAGTGATATCTATTGTAAATTCTACAATAGCTCAAAAAACGGACAGTATAGTCCTCCATACAGTATTATGGGCACCACAAAGTGCGCCATACAGAATGGGCTCCATATAATGCTCCATACAGAATAGGCCCCATATGTGCTCCATATGATGCTCCATATATAAAGGGCCCTATATGATGCCCCATAAATAATGAACCCTATATGATGTTCTAGTATATGATGGGCCCCATATATGATGCTCCAGTGTGAGATAAGCCCCATAAAATGCTCCAAATATAATGGTCCCCATATATAATGCTCTATATATAATGATATGGCTCCATGTGATGTTCCATATACAATGTGCACCATATGATGCGCCATACATAATGGGCCCCATATGATGCTCCAGTATATGATGTGCCCCATGGATGATGCACCAGTGTATGATGGGCCTATATAATGCTCCATATATAATGCACCCCATATGATGCTTCAGCCTATGATGTCCCCATGGATGAAGCTCCAGTGTATGATGGGCCTATAAAATGCACCCCATATGATGCTCCAGTGTATGATGGCCTATATAATGCTCCATATATAATGGGCCCCATATGATGCTCCAGTGTATGATAGGCCCCATATATAATTCTCCAGTGTATAATGCTCCCCATATATTGCTCCAACCATTAAAAAAAATAAAATACCTCTCCTCGCTGGGCACTGCTCTACTCTGGACTACTCAGCGTCGCCATCTTCCAGCTCTCTGCACTGTGACTGTTCAGGCAAAGGGCGCACAGACATGACATCATCGCGCTCTCTGACCTGAATGTCACTATCAGGAAACGCGGAAGATATCACAGCGGTGGAGCAGGGAGAGGTAAGTATTGCAAGTGCTGGGGCCCTGAGCAAGCAGGGGGGCATACTCGTGGGCACCGGGAAATGGCACAGTGCCCCTCATAGTATGCCGGTGTCTCTGACGGTGAGTGGGCCCCCCACCTGCTCAGGGCCCCGGCACTTGTCAGGGTGCGCTAGGTGCTGACGCCGGCCCTGGGGGGTACAGCTCAGTCCGGGTAGAAAAACTGGCATATGTTGAGGTGTAGGCTGGACGTTCAGCAGCTGCAAATGGAGGAATTGGAGAAGTCGGAGGAAGAAGAGGACAAAGCGAGCCATTTTGCTGGCAACCTATGTTTCAACAGGGGAAGGTGGTACAAAATCATTTGAAACCCAGGCATGGTTCATTTTAATGAAGGTGAGATCACCTACATTTTTGGTCGACAACCGGGTCCTTCTTTCTGTCAGGATTGATCCAGCAGCACTAAAGACTCTTTCTGATAGCACGCTACCAGCAGGGCAAGCAAGCTCCTGTAAGGCATATTGTGCCAATTCAGGCCAGGTGTCCAGTTTACAGGCCCAGTAGTCAAAGGGGAATGAATGTGAGGGAGAACATCGATAGGGGAGGAGAGGTAATTTTGAACCATAGTTGACAACTGTTGTCTCCTGTCTGTTGCAATCGATTCAGTATTACCAGTCGTGTGAGCGTTACTCAAGAAATCAGACCACGACATGGTCATGATACCCCTGTCTCCAACGCCACTTCACCTGTGTGCACCACGAACACCTCTTCCATTTGGCCCAGTACGGCTCGTGGTAGAACCTGCACCACAGCTGTGTGCTGGGAATGCCTCTAACAGACGGTTTACCAGAGATGCTTGTTTGTTCGCCAATATTAGCTTGAGGTTGTCCTGTGGCATGATGTTCTGTAATTTGCCTTTATAGCGTGGATCGAGGATGCTGGCCAACCAGTATTCGTCATCCTTCATAATTTTGGCAATGCGGGGGTCCCTTTTTAGGATCCGCAAGATATAATCACACATGTGGGCCAATGTTCCATGTGTCAATGATGCACTGCCAGTGGTGGGTGGAGGAGCAATTTCTGCCAAATCCACATCCCTCCAGTCACTCACAAACCCTGTACCTGACCTTGGCAAGCCAACATTTTCTCTTGCCCCTGAGAAGCATCCTCCTCCCCCAAATAATCATCCCCCTCATCCTCCACCTCCTCCTCCTCTTCCTCTTCTTCCTCCACCTCATTCAGGACAGTTCCCTGAGCAGACAATGGCTGACTGTCATCAAGGTTTCCCTCCTCCTCCTCGTCTGCTGCAGATGCCTGATCCTTAATGTGCGTCAAAGTTTTCATGAGCAGACGCATAAGTGGGATGCTCATGCTTTTGATGGCGTCGTCTGCACTTACCAGCCGTGTGCATTCCTCAAAACACTGAAGGACTTTACAGAGATCTTTCAGCTTTGACCACTGCACACCCGACAACTCCATGTTTGCCCTCAAACTGCCTGTCCGTGTGTCCTCCCACAAATG
Source organism: Oophaga sylvatica (assembly GCA_033576555.1). NCBI lineage: Eukaryota > Metazoa > Chordata > Amphibia > Anura > Dendrobatidae > Oophaga > Oophaga sylvatica. The sequence continues at coordinate 753,867,846 of JARQOD010000001.1, read as the reverse complement.
AATTACAGCCTGCCTCTGTTCGCACAGCCTCTCAACCATGTGCATGGTGGAGTTCCACCTTGTTGCAAGTCTATGATTAGGCGGTGCTTGGGGAGTTGGAGCGATTGCTGCAGCCTCTGCATACGACTGGAGTCTACGGGTGAGAGATGGAGGTGCGAGCACAGTCTTCACACCATATGGAGCAGGGCTGGTAACTCCGATAATTACTTATGAAGCACTGCACCACCAGGTTCAAGGTATGAGCCAGGTAAGGTATGTGTCTGAGTTTTGGCAGGGCTATGGCCGCCACAAAATTACGTCTGTTATCGCAGACTACCTTGCCTGGCTCAAGATGTAGACTGCCCAGCCATGACTCAGTTTCTCGCTGCAAGTAGTCGGCCAGTACCTCCGTGGTGTGTCTGTTGTCGCCCAAAGACATCATCTTTAAAAACAGCTTGCTGACGCTTACCACGATCTGCTGTTCGATAGTGGGACACCTCGTGTGCAACACTGGCAGCTGCGGATGGAGTGCTCGTGCGACTGCGCTTTGTCGACGAGCTTTTGCTTCTGGAAGAGGAGGAGAAGGAGGAGGGTCGAATGCCTACAGCCAACTGTTGCCTATACCATGGGCTAGGCAGCACTGTCCCAACGCCGCTGTCCCCTGTGGACCCTGCATCCACCACATTAACCCAGTGCGCAGTGATGGACACGTAATGGACCTGGCCATGCCTACTGGATCATGCATCTGTTGTGAGGTGCTCCTTTCCACTCACTGATTGTTTGAGTGCATGGACAATGCGGTCTTTCACATGCAGTTGGAGGGCAGGGATGGCTTTTCTAGAAAAGATGTGCCGACTGGGTAGGTCATAGTGTGGGACAGCGTAGGCCATGAGCTCTCGGAACGCTGTGCTTTCAATCAAACAGAAGGGCATCATCTCTATTGAGATTAGTTTGGCAATGTAGGCGTTCAAAGCCAGTGAGTTTTTGTAGTCGGTCCACGCTTGCAAGTGCATGGTGTTTAAATGTATAAACAAGCAACTGGTATTCAATTTTCGAATATTTTTCCTTTGGCTAAAGGTCCTTCCGCACTTCTTACAGATAACCTTTGCCTCATCAATAGGATTTTGGTCAAAAAAGTGCCACACTGCACTCTTCCTACTATGGGATAAATTTTCAGGGCTTGCACGCTATTCTAATTTGACCGTCTGGCCAAGCTGTCCTGCTGCTCTTTTTGTTTTTTTTTACCAGGTTTTTGGTCTGCTACGGGCCTGCCAGATAGCCGCAGCTGTGATGTTGATGCCTACTGTGGATCCTCCTCCTCTTCTGAGCTATTGCCAGCTGCACTCTCTTCCCCCAATGGATGACAATCAGGGTCAACAACTGGGTCATCCATCACCTCCTCTTCAATTTCATTTGCACCTTCCTCTGTGTCACCATGTAAGGTGGTATAGTATGAGGGAAGGGGCACCTGAGTTTCATAAGTGTCATATTCCGGCTCAGTAGACTGCGAGGGCAATGCAGTGCTCTGGGTGAATATACCAGCAGAATCAGTTAGCAGTGGCTGTGCATCAGTGCACTCCATGTCATATTCATCTTGGACTGGGGAATTCAGGATTTCACTTGATAACCCAGGCATGGTATGTGAAAAGAGCTCCATGGAGTAATCTGAAGTGTGGCCTGCGGCATCCTTCACTTGTGGTGGGGGTGAAGGACAGTAGGAAAGGTGTTGTTCCTGACCAGGAGCATGCACTGACGACTCTTGCTTGCATTTTTTGAAACTTCAGAAGAGGAGGCTATAGAGCTAGAGGCTGTTTCAGCAATGTAAGCCAAAACCTGTTCCTGATACTCCGGCTTTAAAAGTGGTTTACCTACTCCCAGAAGAGGGAGCCTTCCAGGCCTTCTGGAGCCATGACTCAGGCTCAACACCTCCTGCCTTAGGTGCTATTGTGCTCTTGGCACTACCAGCAGATGCATCACCACCACCATCAGTACCAGCTGGCCCCCCCGCCCACGTCTGCGGCCTCTTCCACCATACTTCCTCATGTTTGGGAAAATGTACCAAAAATACCAGCAGATATATGGTACTGTATGAGGAGGGTACAGCTGTATACGGTGTCGGAAAAATTTAAATCTCCGTATATATTTTCTGAGTCACACATAGACGCTCTCTCAGTATGGATTCACCGTAATACAAAAGCAGATATACGGTACTGTCTCAGAAGTGTACAGCTGTATATGGTGTGGGAAAATTGCAATCTCTTTATATATTTCCAGAGTCACACACAGACACTCACTCAGTATGATTTGACCGTAATACAAAAGCAGAAAAACGGTACTGTATCTGAAACGTACAGCTGTATATGGTGTAGTGGAAAATTGCAATCTACACATATATTTCCGGAGTCACACACAGACGCACACTTAGTATGGATTTGACAGTAATACAAGGAGCAGATATACGGTACTGTCTCAGAAGCCTACAGCTGTATATGATGTAGGGGAAAATTTCAATTTCTGTATATATTTCCAGAGTCACACACAGACGCTCCCTCAGTATGGATTTCACCGTAATGCAAAGAGCCGATATACGGTACTGTCTCAGAAGTGTACAGCTGTATACGGTGTAGGGGAAAATTTAAATCTCCGTATATATTTCCGGACTCACACACAGATAGTCAGCATATATTTGTCCATGATACCAGCCGGTACACGGTAGTGTGTGAGTAGCGTACAGCTCTTTACGGTGTGGGAAAAAATGAACGGTCGGTAACTGTGCAGAAAAAAAGAATGAAAGTATTAGTGCTGTGTAAAAAGCAGTCTGCACAGCAGTGTACACTCAGCAATACAGTAATCCGGCAGCCTAATAACCAGTGCTGCTGCACACATGAAAATCCTCCCCTGTCACTGCACAATAACTGTACAGCACAATGCTATCAGCACAAGCACAGAAGAACTTCTCTTTCCAGCCCTAACTCTCTCCCTACTGATAAACAGCGTCATCAACCTCTCCCTACTGTTAATATCGGCAGAAGTAAAATGGAGATCAGCGCTTAGGGCTTTTATAGACACTATGACGCCCCCCAAAGCAAGCTATTCACTGCAATGCCCTTCTGTAAGATGGTGGTTGTCGCTGCTCATGTCATCTTGTTGCCCACAGTGTACATCCTTGCTCATTGGCTGAAAAAAGGCACCTGAAAGCATTCTGGGAAATTCGATTTTGGCGCTCGTTTTGCCGACCGCATGGCTGACTGCACGCTATGGTCGGGTTTCGGCCAACGAAACCCGACTTTGGCGAAAATCGGCGACTTTTGAATCTGACCGACCTGTTTTGCTCAACTCTAGTTTTAACCCCTTTATCCTCCAAGAGGGTTTGCATGTTAATGACCAGGTCAATTTTTACAATTATAACCACTGTCACTTTATGAGGTAATAACTATGGAACACTACAACGGATCCCACTGATTCTGAGATTATTTTTCCATGACAAATTATACTTCATGATAGCGGTAAAAGTTATTTGACATAACTTGCAATTATTTGTGATAATGCCATTTCAAACATGCCCATTTGAATTTTGGGCTTTGACTGCCACCACCACCATATCCACAGCTAGGTCATTATGCGGCCCTCGCTTACAATTTGCAGAGTGCCAGCATGTGCCCTGAAACCTGAGTTTGGTAAGGGCACTTAGGTGGCCCTGTATCATACATTTGGGAGAGCTCTCACTCTTATATTTGAGAGGTACCTCCCTCATGACAAATAGTTAGCAAGATAGTGGAATACATATTTCCCATCCCTTTACAATGCCATTTCAAACATGCCCATTTGAATTTTTGGCTTTGCCCGCCCCCACCACCATGTCTACCGCCATGTCATTATGCGGCCCTTGCTTTTAATTTTCATAGTGCCACCGAGTGCTGTGAAACCTGCATTTTGTACAGTCCATAGTAAATTTTTGCCACCGGATCCCAAAGGAAACACTGTCATAGTGGGTGAAGCTGCTTTAAGGTGAATGTAATACAGGAGTTGGGTGAGATGTATGATCAATGTCAGTAAATTGGATTTTACCATACATCAAAAGCATTAGAATTAAATTCGGAATACAGTGTATGCTAGTGAGGGCCTGTATTGTGGTCAGTCTGTCAGGTCTGAAATCCATGTCAAAAATGTGTACAAGCCTCATTTTAACCGGAATCAGCCTTCTCAAGGAAAAGAGAAAGGAGAGCCATTGACCAATCTCCACAACCTTTCGTATTTCTGGAAACTATCCAACCAGGCAGAATATATCTTTTGCATGGTTTTGAGTAACAATGGAGTAATTACAGGATATGTCCCAGAGAGTGTCCAGGTCTGTGGAGTGTATTACTCAGATGACAGGCAGCGCAACAGAGCTCAGATAAATGCCTTAGCATGGCAATAACCATGTTCCAATATGGGTAAGGCTGTGGCCTGAATAGGTCTGTGGAGCATAATAACACAGTCTCTTAGACGTGCTTAAAATATGTATACAGAAACTGGCCAAAACTCCACCACCATTTTTTGTATGGACCCAAATTAAAAAAAATGTAAGGGAATCAACAATTTAACAAAGAGACAGAAGTCTTACGTATGATCCTGGAAAACTCAGCAATGGTCTTTGTCCAGAACGGGACAATGTAAATTTCTAATGAATATGTATGCACTAAGTAACAATTTTGGAAAAGACATATATGCTGGCAAGGGACAACTGAACGCTGCGCTGGGACAATGAACTGTGGTTGCTTACTCTTGTGTCTGTGGAAATGCAGGTTGTGGAGAGGAGGGCTCAGCGCCTCCTTCTTGGACAGCAGAGTGGGAATGACGTAACATAGGGGAAGGGCAAGTATTTTCACCATCAGACACATATTTTGTACCCAGGCATTCCTAGCACCTACCAGGCTACTGCGTGTATGAGCAGTAAATGGCATATGATAACAAAGGTATTATGTCAAATTTCCTTTTATAAAGGGATGTGTGGGTGAGATTTTGGAATTAGCATCATATACAGTACAGACCAAAAGTTTGGACACACCTTCTCATTCAAAGATATTTCTGTATTTTCATGACTATGAAAATTGTAGAATCACACTGAAGGCATCAAAACTATGAATTAACACATGTGGAATTATACATTACACTTTACAAAAAAGTGTGAAACAAATGAAAATATGTCTTATATTCTAGGTTCTTCAAAGTAGCCACCTTTTGCATTGATTACTGCTTTGCACGCAGAAAAGGTGAACGGATGGACTCTACATGTCTGGTTCCCACCGTGAAGCATGGAGCAGGTGGTGTGATGGTGTGGGGGTGCTTTGCTGGTGACACTGTTGGGGATTTATTCAAAATTGAAGGCATACTGAACCAGCATGGCTACCACAGCATCTTGCAGCAGCAAGCAATTCCATCCGGTTTGCGTTTAGTTGGACCATCATTTATTTTTCAACAGGGCAATGACCCCAAACACACCTCCAGACTGTGTAAGGGCTATTTAACCAAGAAGGAGAGTGTTGGACTGCTACGCCAGATGACCTGTCCTCCACAGTCACCAGACCTGAACCCAATTGAGATGGTTTGGGGGCAGCTGGACCACTCACCGCTTCAATTTTGAATAAATCCCCAACAGTGTCACCAGCTAAGCACCCCCACACCATCACACCTCCTCCTCCATGCTTCACGGTGGGAACTAGGCATGTAGCGTCCAGCTGTTCACCTTTTCTGCGTGCAAAGCAGTAATCAAAGCAAAAGGTGGCTTCTTTGAAGAACCTAGAATATAAGACATATTTTCAATTGTTTCACACTTTTTTGTAAAGTGTAATGTATAATTCCACATGTGTTAATTCATAGTTTTGATGCCTTCAGTGTGATTCTACAATTTTCATAGTCATGAAAATACAGAAAAATCTTTGAATGAGAAGGTGTGTCCAAACTTTTGGAATGTACTGTATATAGAGCATATTTCATAACTCATATTATTATTCTGTGTAAGGCTGAAACCTGAAGAATTGTGTTAAGCATATTAATGCATTTATGTTCCAAAATGTCTAAGTGCAGACCCAACAAACAAGATCAGGCTACTAGATACACGCTTAAAGAGACCATAAGAAGGGCAAAACAATAAAAAAAATTATAATAATAGAATATATAGAGATTGAGACTAGAAATTTGACCATTGCAAATTGGACAAAGGTTTCCAAAAATTACCCCAAGGGGGCTGTATCATACACGCTGAAAGAGACCGTGATGGGGACCTCACAATACACTTTGCAGTTATTACAAGAGGTAGAGATATAGAGTACAAGTTTCGTCATTTCGTAATGTGCAAAGGTTTCAAAAAGATCAAAACAATACTCACATGGGGTATACATAGATGAACAATAAGTACTTATTGCAGAAGCAGGAGGAGAAGTTGATTTCCTGAACAAAATAGCTTTGGATGGTAAGGGATGGACATTAAGATAGCTTCAAAAAATTTGGCCTGCATTTACATAACGTTGCTGTCATCCGTAGGGCTTACAAAGTCGGAGAAAATACAGACCTTGTTCAATTTTTAAAGAGTCAGCCTATCTGCATTTTCCTTTGACAGCCATATGCGTCTATCCATTATGATTGCACCTGCCAAAAACCCACTCAGACAACACACTCGCAGCAGGGCATGGGAGCACCTCCAAGGCGTACAAGGAGAGGTCAGGCCAAGTGTGCAGCTTGCACAACCAATAGTTAAAGGGCTCTGCAGAATCAGGAAGGACGTTGGTATGGTCACTTAAGTAGTCCTTCACCATCTTGGTCAACTTCTCGCTCCTCTTCATAGTTACAGATGGCCCTTACTGATGGGACTGTCTCATAAAAATGGCCCAATTGGTGGACATCCCCCCCTGAGTTGCACCTAGTGTGTGTGGCCCTCCCTTGTAATCTTGGTGGGCAAAGAGAGCCAGTACCTCTGCCACCAGCATTGTCTGAAGGTAATTTTTTGAGCAAGTCTTCCACTACGGCCTTCTGACATGCATGCACTGAAAATGGCACATCTGCCTCTGACATTAGAGAAGCAAATTTTTCCTTGTACCATGGGTCAATAAAGGTGCACAGCCAGTATTTTAAGTGGACAAAATGACTTTCACGCAAGGGTCTTGGGAAAGGCATCTGGACATGAACTCTGCTATGTGTGGCAGACTACAAAGAATCAAACATTCAGTGTCCTCACCAGGAAGAACACTAACCATCCTCTCCTCCTCATGATGCATAGCTTCCACCTCCTCTTCAGGCCATCCATGCTGTACATGCTTGAAGCTTGGATTGGGAATCCCTTCTATACTGCAGAGCAAAAAATCCTGTTCCTCCTCATCATCCTCCTCATCCTGTTCCTCGTCATCATGGCGCACCTTGGCAAATAGGTCAGGCAAGTCAGGGTATGCTTTTAAATACCACTGAACTACCAAGTTCAGAACGTTGGCCGTGCATGGAACGTGTATCAGCTTGCCGAGCTTTAATGCAAGTTCCGCCAATTATTGCACACAACCATACCTGTTTGGAGGTTCAGAGGGGAGAGCCACTGATCAGTCTGTTCTTTTATGCCTTTCAACAGCTTGGCTGCGTTGTGAACTTTATCACTTAAAGAGATGAACTTCAGCAGAGCTTGCAGCCACTTTGACAAGGCTTTTGGTGAATGTGGATTTTTGTATAATTTGAGTACAATTCAATTTCACTTGAATTTTTTCGCTTATCTCTATTTAAAGGTATTTTTATATATATAGAAAAATTGAATAATAAACCCTAAACATTTGCTTTCAATGCATGATATAATTATATCCAGTTTATATATAGTAGTGCAGGCTGTTGTGCTGTATTGCACTAGCATGTAAACAAAAGTCACAATACTATGTTTTATGCAAAAATTTCATATATTAATTTGAATAATCTCATCACAATTTTGATCAAATTGTGTGAGATCAGGAGTGATACAAGTTTTATTATAGGTTACCATTGTTAATGATTGAATCTTTTGAAATTCAAGATCACCAGGCTTAGCTATTTTTTATTAAAAAAAAATTTGATTTGCTATTACAAATAAATTTACTGCAAATGAAAGGTACTCTGATTGCACTGAAAAAATGTACATAACATTCTGAGTTACCCTAAAACTGTATGCAACAGTTTCAAGCTCTTTAACATAAACACAGCTTTAGTATTGTAAAAGGGACCTCACCAATGTGGTAACCATAAGCCAATGTTATACAACAGTGCACTGACAGACTTCCATTTTCTTTTCAATAAAAAAATAAGGAGCTTCATTTGACGCTAACGGTTCCCACACTCCTAGCCAGTGCATGGATTTTTCTTTTACCATACATTTTACACAATGCTATTATTACCCTCTTAACCACCAAAGATGGTTTGCACATTAACTCCTTCAAAGTCTGTTTTCAGCTTCCTGACCAAGCCAATTTTTACAATTCTGACCACTGTTACTCTATGAGGTCATACCTCTAGAACGCTTCAATTGATCCCACTGATTATGAGATAGTTTTTCGTGACATATTGTACTTCATGATAGTTATAAAATTTCTTTGATATGACTTGTGTTTATTTAAAAAAAAACTGAAAATTTGCAAAAATTTTGCAATTTTCAAACTTTTAATTTTTATGCCCTTTAATCAGAGTGTCATATCGCACAAAATAGTTAATAAATAACATTTCTTACATGTCTAATTTACATCAGCACAATTTATGAAACATAATTTTTTTGTTAGGAAATTATAAGGGTTAAAATCTGACTAGCGATTTCTCATTTTTACAACAAAATTTGCAAAACCATTTTTTTAGGGACCTCTTCACATTTGAAGTTGCTTTGATGGGCCTATAATGCAGAAAATACCCAAAAGTGACATCATTCTAAAAATTGTACCCCTCAAGGTACTTAAAACCACATTCAATAAGATTATCAACCCTTCAGGTGCTAAACAAGATTTTTTGGAATGTGGAAGGAAAATAAAATATTTACTTTTCTTTTTCAAAAATTTTCCTTTAGACTTATTTTTAACGTTAGCAAGGGTAACAGCAGAAAATGGACCATACATTTTGTAGTGTAATTTTTCCTGAGCATGCAAATATCCCATATGTGGGGGAAATCTACTGTTTGGGCACATGGCAGGGCTCGTAAGGGAAGGAGTGCCATTTGACTTTTTGAATGTAAAATTTGATGGAATAATTAGCTGACGCCATGTCACGTTTGGAGAGCTCCTGAAGGGTCTAAACAGTGGAAACCCCCCACAAGTGACACCATTTTGGAAACTAGACCCCTTAGGTAACTTATCTAGATGTGTATTGAGCACCTTGAACTTACAGGTGCTTCACAGAAGTTTATAATGTTTAGCCGTGAAAATAAAAAAAATTACATTTTTCGAAGCTAAATCTTTAAAGCTTCAAATTTTGTTTTTCTGTAAGGGTAACAGAAGAAATTGCTACATAAAATTTGTTGTGCAATGTCTCCTGAGTGCACAGATAACCAATATGTGTAGGAAAACAACTGTTTGGGCACATGGCAGGGCTTGGAAGGGAAGGAATACCATTTGACTTTTTGAATATAAAATTTGCTGGAATAATTAGCGGATGCCATGTCACGTTTGGAGAGCCACTGATGTGCTTAAACAACAGATATCTCCCACAAGTGACACTGTTTTGGAAACTAAGCCACTTTGGGAACATTTCTAGATGTGTATTGTTCACAATGAACCGAGAGGTGCTTCACAGAAGTTTAAGATGTTAAGCCGTGAAAATAAAAAAATCACATATTTCCAGCAAAACCCCTTTTTCAGCTCCAAATTTTGTATTTTAACAAGGCTAAGAGGAGAAAATGGACCCCAAAATTTGTTGCGAAATTTCTACTGAGTTCAACGATAGCCCATATGTCATTCAAAACTACTTTTGAGGCATAGTTCAAAGCTCAGAATGGAAGAAACGCTATTTTACAGTGCTGCACTTGTTTGAGAGTGCCATGTTACATTGGCAGAGCCACTAAGATTCCAACAAAGGCGAACCCCCCCATATGTGACCCCATTTCACAAACTAAACCTCTCAATTAATTCATCTAGGGGTGCAGTGATAATATTGACACCACAGGTGTGTCTCAAAAGTTTATACCACTGAGCAGTGAAGATACAATAATTTACATTTTCACCACCAAGATTGTGTGTTAACCCCAAGTTTTACATTTTCATATTGGGAAATGGGTAAAAATGCCACCAAATTTTGTCCCATAATTTTTACTGAACGTGGCAATACCCCATATGTGGCTGTGCAGTACTACTTAGCAATACAGAGAGACTTGGGAGGGACGGAAGGTTATTTGCCTCCTGGAACGCAAATTTTTCTTGAATAGTTTGCAAATTCAACATAAAGAGCCCCTAAGTGCTAGAAAAGCAGAATTCCCCCTTAAGTGACCTCACTTTTGAAATTATAACCCTTTGGGAATTTATCTACAGATGTAGTGATGATTTTGACCCCTTTTCCAGAAACAAGCAGAAGTGGATGTTGCTGAGTGAAAATTGCAAACTGCCGTTGCAGTGACCAGAACATTATGCCAGCTCCTGCTTCTGGAGACACTCACCTGTAAATTAGGTGGGCTCTAATCACTATAGAAATGCCAAACATGTGGGCTCTAAATGTGGTTTAGGTACACTGGGGATTAGAAGGGAGGGGGGGCCGTTTGGATTTGGAAGTGGAGAATTTGCTGAATTTGTCTTTGTGCTACCAGTAACGTGGAAGCCACTATATTTCTGTTACGAGATGATGGACCTGAGTGAGGGCTTGCTTTTTTTGTGGATTGATTTAAAGCTTTTATTGTTAATATTTTACATAGCATTTATAATTTACATCACATTTATCTGGCATTCTACAATGAGCACTTACATCAGGGTTTCCATCTAAATCTCCTTGAGGCGTGACACCATCTGCCTCATTATAAGGAATCTTCCACAGTGGGTTCTGTCTGAATCATGTATTTCAGAGATTTATACAGAAACCCTGGTGAGAGCGCTCAGTGCAGAGCGCAGGATAAATGTGCGCCAAGTCTTACTGCAATCTTTGTGGGGCAGAATAAAAAAAATCAACAGCATGTGACAAATTGACTTTATTTTTTATGCCATTCCTCGTGCGGAATAAGTGATTAGGCAACTTTATTCTTTGTGTCGGTGTGATTACAGCGATACCAGATTTATCTCGGGATTTCATGTTTGGCAGCTGTCATACACTAAAAAATGCTTTTTATTGCAAAAACTAGTTATTGCATCATCATATTTTGAGAGTTATAATTTTTCCATATTTCTGGCGACAGAGTCATGTTACGGCTTGTTTTTTTGCAAGATGAGCTAACGATTTTATTGGAACTATTTTTGGGCGCATGACATTTTTTGATCACTTTCTAATCCAATGTTAGGGAGACAGAATGAACAAAACACAGCAATTCAGGAATTGCTGTTTGGGTTTTTTAATACCGTTCTGTGTCTGGTAAAATTGGCAAATAATAAAGGAAGCTTTATTCTTTGGGTCAGTACGATTATAGCAATACCCAATTTATATATTTTTTTTGGCGCTTTTACACAATAAAAACTATTTAATAGAAAAAAATAATTTTGCATCATTTTATTCTGAGAGCTATAACTTTTTTATTTTTATGCTGTTAGAACTGTATGATGGATTGTGTTTTGGGGACAAGATGACATGTTCTGAGTTACATGCGTCTTTTTGATCGCGTTTTATTGCACTTTTTTTTCCAGCGGTATGATGATAAAGCATTGTTTTTTGCCTCCTTTTCATTTTTTTTATGGTATTCACTGAAGGGGTTAACTAGTGAGGAAGTTATATAGAGTGGGTCGTTACAGACATGACAAAACCAAATATGAGTACTTTTATAGTTTAATTTTTTATTTACGTAAATAAATGTACAGTACAGACCAAAAGTTTGGACACACCTTCTCATTCAAAGATTTTTCTCTATTTTCATGACTATGAAAATTGTAGAATCACACTGAAGGCATCAAAACTATGAATTAACACATGTGGAATTATAAATTACACTTTACAAAAAAGTGTGAAACAACTGAAATTATGTCTTATATTCTAGGTTCTTCCAAGTAGCCACTTTTTGCTTTGATTACTGCTTTGCACGCAGAAAAGGTGAATGGATGGACTCTACATCCCTAGTTCCCACCGTGAAGCATGGAGGAGGTGGTGTGATGGTGTGGGGGTGCTTTGCTGGTGACACTGTTGGGGATTTATTCAAAATTGAAGCGGTGAGCGGTCCAGCTCACCCCAAACCATCTCGATTGGGTTCAGGTCTGGTGACTGTGGAGACCAGGTCATCAGGCGTAGCACCCCAACTCTCTCCTTATTGGTCAAATAGCCCTTACACAGCCTGGAGGTGTGTTTGCGGTCATTGTCCTGTTGAAAAATAAATGATGGTCCAACTAAACGCAAACCGGATGGAATCGCATGCTGCTGCAAGATGCTGTGGTAGCCATGCTGGTTCAGTATGCTTTCAATTTTGAATAAATCCCCAACAGTGTCACCAGCAAAGCTCCCCCACATCATCACACCACCTCCTCCATGCTTCACAGTGGGAACCAGGCATGTAGAGTCCATCCGTTCTGCGCGCAAAGTAGTAGTCAAAGCAAAAGGTGGCTACTTTGAAGAACCTAGAATATAAAACGTATCTTCAGTTGTTTCACACTTTTTTGTTAAGTGTAATGTATAATTCCACATGTGTTAATTCATAGTTTTGATGCCTTCAGTGTGATTCTACAATTTTCATAGTCATGAAAATGCAGAAAAATTGTTGAATGAGAAGGTGTGCCAAACTTTTGGTCTGTACTGTATCTACTGGAAAAATATTTGTTTCTTTTTTTTCTTTATTTGGGGATTTCTAAAAAATATTTTTACACCTTTTAATATATTTTTTTACTTTTTTATATTGTCCCAGTATAGGACATTGCTGTATAACATCAGATCGATGATCTAATGCTCTGCAATGCAGGGCATTAGACCAGGATCTGACAGGCAGTGAGGAAGCATCTCAGGTCCTGCTCTGAGCAAGCACTGACACGCCACCTTCCCTGAAGGACTCTGTGGCCATCTTGTAGCCAGAGGTCTCCAATGGATACCATCAAGACAACATAATCACCTCATGTTGTCCTAATGGAAGCGCAAAGGGAACCCCTTCCCTGCACGATGCCCTTCTATGTTGCTGTCACTACTGACAGCGGCATCAGAGGGATTAAATGCCCGTGATTGGTGCTATCACCGATTGTGGGCATTGTTGTGGGGTGTAAGCTGTCACATACAGCTGACACCTGCACCGAATTGCTGTGGCCCTCAGAGTGAGGCAGTGCGATCGGTGCACCATACTAGCTGTTTGTTGGAACGCAGTTCTCACAGAGCATTACTAGTACGGCGCATTTGAGGAAGGGGTTAATGACCAGGCCAAGTTTTACAATTCTGACCACAGCCACTTTATGAGGTAATAACTCTGGAATGCTTCAATGGATCCCGGTGATTCTGAGAGTAATTTTTCATGACATATAGTACTTCATAATAGTAATAAAATTTCTTCGGCATGACTTGCGTTCATTTGTGAAATAAAATTAAATTTGGCAAAAATCACATTTTAATTTTCATGCCCTTAAATCACAGAGATATGTCACAAAAATAGTTAATATGTAACATTTCCCATATGTCTACTTTACATCAGCACAATCTTGGAACTAAATTTTTTTATGTTAACAAGTTGTAAGGGTTAAAGGGAATCTGTCACCCCATTTTTGGACCATCAGCTGAAGCCACCGCCATCAGGGGCTTATCTACAGCATTCTGTAATGCTGTAGATAAGCCCCCGATGTCACCTGAAAGAGAAGAAAAATGAGTTATATTATGCTCATCCAGGGGCAGTCCGCCGTCCGGTCCAGTCCGACACCTCCCATCTTCTAGAGAAGCTGGACTCTTCTTTCCGTCCTGTCGCGGCTCATGCACAGGCGCACTGATCTGCCCTGGTGAGGGTAGAGCAGAGTACTGCAGTGCGCAGGCGCCGGGAAAGGTCAGAGAGGTCTGGCGCCTGTGCACTGCAGTACTCTGCTCTGCCCTCACCAGGGCAGAACAGTGCGCCTGCACAGGAGCTGCGACGGGACTCAAAGAAGAGACTGGCTTCGCTAGAAGATGGGAGGCGCCGAACCGGAGTATAATCCAACTCGTCTTTCTTCTCTTTCAGGTGACATCGGGGGCTTATCTACCTGTAGATGAGACCCTGATGGCTGTGGCCGCATCTCATAGTCCAAAAAATGGGGTAACAGATTCCCTTTAAAAGTTGACCAGCGATTTTGCATTTTTCCAACAAAGTTTACAAAACCACTTAACATTTGAAGTCACTTTGAGGGGTCTGTATGATAGAGAATACTCAAAAATGACACCATTCCAAAAACTGCACCACTCAAGGCACTCAAAACCATATTCAAGAAATTAGTGATGAGCGAGTATACTCGTTGCTCAGGTTGCTCTGGTGATCTCCGAGTATTTTGTCGTGCTCGGAGATTTAGTTTCTGTCGACGCATCTGCATGATTTATGGCTGCAGGACAGACTGAATACATGTGAGGATTCCCTAACAAACAGGCATTCCTCACATGTATTCAGGCTTGTCCAGCAGCCATAAATCATGCAGCCAGTCGACAGAAACTAAATCTCCGAACACGCCAAAATACTCAGAGATCACCCGAGCATGCTCGGGAAAACGAGCAACGAGTATACTCGCTCATCACTATTAATAACCCTTCAGGAGCTTAACAGGAATATTTGGAATGTGGAAAAAAATAACAGAAGTTTATAATGTTGAGCCATGAAAAAAAAAAATCACATTTTCCCCCCAAATTTTTTTCTCTCCAAATTTTGCATTTTCATATTGCTAACAGGAGAAATTGCACCAAACATTTTGCAATTTTTCCTGAGTACAGTGATACCCCATACAGTTGTGCTCAAAACTACTGTTTTTTCTCTTTTTAAATCATAATGACAAACCAAAACATGCAAATGACCCTGATCAAAAGTTTACATAACCTGGTGATTCTGGCCTGAAAACATGCACAGACGTTTACACAAATGGGTTTGAATGGCTACTAAAGGTAACATCCTCACCTGTGACCTGTGAGAAATGCCAGGAAAATTGTTCGGGATGCAAAGAAAAACCCACAAATAACATCAGCTGAAATACTGGACTCTCTGAAAACTAGCGGTGTGGCTGTTTCAAGATGCACAATAAGGAGGCACTTGAAGAAAAATAGGCTTCACAACTGTATGTGAGGGAATACTGCTTTTGAGGCACAGTACAAAGCTCAGAAGAGAAGAGGCGCCACATTGTAGTTCAGATTTTGATGGAATGTTTTGAGGGTGCCATGGCACATTGGCAGAGCCCCTGAGGTGCCAGAAAAACAGAAACCCCCCATATGTGAACTCATTTTACAAACTACACTCCCAAATGAATTCATGTTGGGGAGCATTGACCCTATTAACACCACATGTGACTCACAGAATTTTATACCACTGAGCAGTGAAGAAAGAATAAATTGCATTTTTGCCACTAAAATGTTTAGTTTTTAATTTTTCTAGGGGCTAATAGGAAATTTTTTTACAACAAACTGAGGTCCATTTTTCATGAGTGCGCCAATACCCTACATGTAATCAGGAAATATTTTTCAGGCACAGGGCAAAGTTCGGAACTCAAGGAGCCCCTGATTTTACTGTTATGGTAAGCAGGTGCCATGACCACTGGGATAGCCCCTGAGTTGCTAGATCAGCAGAAGCCCCCATAAGTGACCCCATTTTGCAAATTACACCTCTCGATAAATTCATCTAGTGGTGCTGTGATCATAATGACAGCATCGGTGTGTCAGAGAATTTTATATCATTGGGCAGTGAAGAAAAAAATAACTACATTTTTACCACCAAAATTTAGTTTTAGCCCCGTATTTTACATTTTGACACAAGAAGTGAGTAACCGTGGCACTGAAATTTGTCCCACAATTTCTACTTAATGTGGCAATACCCCATATTTGGCGGTACAGGAAAACTTAGCCATACAAAGAGACTCGGGAGGAAAGGAGTGCTGTTTGCCTCCTGGTGCGCAGATGATACTAGAACAGTTTACATACTACATATACAGAGCCTCTAATTGCTATAAGAGCAGATTCCCCCTCAAGTGACCCATTTTGGAAATAATACCTCTTGTGGAATTTATCTACCGGGGTAGTGACTATTTTGACTTCTTGGGTATTTTCCAGAAACAAGCAGGAATGAATAATGCTGAATGAAATTTGCAAACTGCTGTTTTGAGCGACTTTGCCTTTTTTAGGGTCGAGTCAGGTTTCGTGAAAACCGACTTTCTCAAAAGTCGAGTCGAACAAAGTTGGCAGACTAACGGAAATGGTCGGGTCAGAGTCGAAAATCCGACCCCAATGCAAGTCAATGGGGAATAAAAGTAGGCAGGGAGTGGAGGACAGTAAACACACCTACAGTGCCCATTTCAATGACAACGACATCAATTCTTATTACTTAAGCTTGTCAACCTTAATTAACTTTATAATAATAGTAAACCATTGAAAACTGGGGCATATTTGGCTAAAGTTGTTGGGGGGCAGTGCTGACTCCAGGTTTTCGTGGGCCCCGGGCCAAAGAGTATCAGTGGGCCCCTTTAACACATACCACAATTCATGATGCTCCGATACGGCAAAGAAATAAAGGTGTAGAATAATGCTTCACTTCTTACATTACATGAGTGATATCTATTTTAAATTCTACAATAGCTCAAAAAACGGACAGCATATTCCTCCATACAGTATTATGGGCACCACATAGTGCGCCATACAGATTAATGAGCCCCATACATTGCTCTATACAAAATAATGAGCCCCATATATTGCTCAATACAGAATGGGCTCCATATAATGCTCCGTACAGAATAGGTTCCATATGTGCTCCAGATGATGCTCCATATATAAAGGGCCCTATATGATGCCCCATAAATAATGAACCTCATTTGATGCTCTAGTATATGATGGGCCCCATATATGATGTTCCAGTGTATGATGAACCCAATATAATGCTCCAAATAAAATGGTCCCCATATATAATGCTCCATATATAATGGTCTCCATGTGATGCTCCATATATAATATGCCCCATATGATGCGCCACATATAATGGGCCCCATATGATGCTCCAGTATATGATGTACCCCATGGATGATGCTCCAGTGTATAATGGGCCCTATCTATGATGCTCAAGTGTATGATGGGCCCCATATATAATTCTGCAGTGTATAATGCTCCCCATATATAGCTCCAACCATTAAAAAAAATCAAATACCTCTCCTCGCTGGGCACTGCTCTACTCTGGACTCCTCAGCGTTGCCATCTTCCAGCTCTCTGCACTGTGACTGTTCAGGCAGAGGGCGCACAGACGTGACATCATCGCGCTTTCTGACCTGAACGTCACTGTCATGAAACGCGGAAGACGTCACAGCAGTGGAGCAGGGAGAGGTAAGTATTGCAAGTGCTGCGGCCTTGAGCTAGCAGGGGGGGCACACTTGTGGGTGCCGGGAAATGGCACAGTGCCCCTCATAGTACGCCAGTGTCTCTGATGGCGAGTGGGCCCCCCCACCTGCTCAGGACACTGGCATTTGCCCGGGTGCACCAGGTGGTGACCCTGGCACTGGGGGGGGGGGAACGGCCAGTTAGGGAGGTGGAAAAACTGGCATATGTTGAGGTGTAGGCTGGACGTTCAGCAGCTGCAAATGGAGGAGTTGGAGAAGTCGGAGGAAGAGGAGGACAAAGTGAGCCATTTTGCTGGCAACCTATGTGTCATCAAGGGAAGGTGGTACAAAATCCTTTGAAATCCAGGCATGGTTTATTTTAATGAAGGTGATATCACCTACATTTTGGGTCGACAGCCGGGTCCTTCTTTCTGTCAGGATTGATCCAGTAGCACTGAAGACTCTTTCTGATAGCACACTACCAGCAAGGCAAGCGAGCTCCTGTAAGGCATATTGTGCCAATTCAGGCCAGGTGTCCAGTTTACAGGCCCAGTAATCAAAGGGTAATGAACTGTGAGGGAGAACATCGATAGGGGAGGAGAGGTAATTTTGAACCATAGTTGACAACTGTTGTCTCCTGTCTGTTGCAATCGATTCAGTATTACTAGTCGTGTGAGCGTTACTCGAGAAATCAGATCACAACATGGTCATGAAACCCCTGTCTCCAACACCACTTAGGCTGTGTGCACCATGAACACCTCTTCCATTTGGCCCAGTATGGCTCATGGTAGAACCTGCACCGCTGCTTTGTGCTGGGAATGCCACTAACAAACGGTTTTTCCTGAGTTGCTTGTTTGTTTGCCAATATCAGCTCTAGGTTCTCCTGTGGCATGATGTTCTGTAATTTGCCTTTAGAGCATGGATCGAGGATGCTGGTCAACCAGTAGTCTTCTTCCTTCATAATTTTGGCAATGCAGGGGTCCCTTTTTAGGATCCGCAAGACATAATCACACATGTGGGCCAATGTTCCAGGTGTCAATGATGCACTGCCAGTGGTGGGTGGAGGAGCACTTTCTGCCAAATCCACATCCCTCCATTCACGCACAAACCCTGTACCTGACCTTGGCAAGACAACGTTTTCTCTTGCCACCTGAGAAGCATCATCCTCCCCAAAATAATCATCCCCCTCATCCTCATCCTCCTCCTCTTCCTCTTCTTCCTCCACCTCGTCCATGTCAGTTCTCGGAGCAGACAATGCCTGACTGTCATGAAGGCTTCCCTCCCCCTCCTCCTCCGCTGCAGACGCCTGTTCCTTAATGTGCATCAAAGTCAGCATGAGCAGACACATAAGTGGGATGGTCATGCTTATGATGGCGTCGTCTTCGCTTACCAGCCGTGTGCATTCCTCAAAACACTAAAGAACTTTACACAGGTCTTTCAGCTTTGACCACTGCACATCCGACAACTCCATGTCCGCCCTCAAACTGCCTGCCCGTGGATCCTCCCACAAATGCATTACAGCCTGCCTCTGTTCGCACAGACTCTCAACCATGTGCATGGTGGAGTTCCACCTTGTTGAAACGTCTATGATTAGGCGGTGCTTGGGGAGGTGGAGCGATCGCTGCAGCCTATGCATACGATTGGAGTCTACAGGCGAGCGACGGATTTGCGAACACAGTCTTCACACCCTATGGAGCAGGGCTGGTAACTCAGGATTATTATTTATGAAGCACTGCACCACCAGGTTCAAGGTGTGAGCCAGGCAAGGTATGTGTCTGAGTTTTGCCAGGGCTATGGCCGCCACAAAATTACAGCCGTTATCACTGACTACCTTGCCTAGCTCAAGATGTAGACTGCCCAGCCATGACTCAGTTTCTCGCTGCAAGTAGTCGGCCAGTACCTCCGCGGTGTGTCTGTTTTCACCCAAAGACATCATCTTTAAAACAGCCTGCTGACGCTTACCACTAGCTGATCGATAGTGGGACACCTCGTGTGCAATACTGGCAGCTGCAGATGGAGTGCTCGTGCGACTGCGCTTTGTCAATGAGATTTTGCTTCTGGAGGAGGGTCGAACGCCTACAGCCAACTGTTGCCTATACCGTTGGCTAGGCAGCACTGTCCCACCGCCGCTGTCCCCTGTGGACCCTGCATCCACCACATTAACCCAATGCACAGTGATAGACACGTAAGACCCTATCCATGCCTACTGGCCCATGCATCTGTTGTGAGGTGCACCTTTCCACTCACTGATTGCTTGAATGCATGGACAATGCGGTCTTTTACATGCAGGTGGAGGGCAGGGATGGCTTTTCTAGAAAAGAAGTGCCGACTGGGTAGGTCATAGCGTGGGACAGGGTAGGCCATGAGCTCTCGGAACACTGCGCTTTCAACCAAATGGAAGGGCTTCATCTCTAATGAGATCAGTTTGGCAATGTAGGCTTTCAAAGCCAGTGAGATTTTGTAGTTCGTCCACGCTTGCATGTGCATGGTGTTTAAATGTCTAAGCATGCAACTGGTATTCTATTTTTGGAGATTTTTCCCTCGGCTAATGGTCCTTCCGCACTTCTTACAGATAACCTTTGCCTCATCAATAGGATTTTGGTCAAAAAAGTTCCACACTGCACTCTTCCTACTATGGGATAAATTTTCAGGGCTTGCACGCAGTGCGAATTTGACCATCTGGCCAAGATGTCCTGCAACTCTTTTTGTTTTTTTAACATGTTTTTGGACTGCTATGGGCCTGCCAGATAACCGCAGCTGCGATGTCGATGCCTGCCGCGGATCCGCCTCCTTTTCTAATCTATTGCCAGCGGCACCCTCTTCCCCCAATGGATGCCAATCCGGGTCAACAACTGGGTCTCCTCTTCAATTTCATCTGCACCTTCCTCTGTCTCACCGTGTAAGGTGTTAGAGTATGTGGGAAGGGACACCTGAGTTTCTTCAGGGTCAGATTCTGGCTCAGTAGACTGCGAGGGCAATGTAGTGCTCTGGGTGAATGTGCCAGCAGAATCAGATAGCAGTGGCTGTGCATCAGTGCACTCCATGTCATATCTTGGACTGGGGAATTCAGGATTTGACTTGATAGCCCAGGCATGGTATGTGAAAAGAGCTCCATGGAATAATTTGAAGTGTGGCCTGCCGCATCCTTCATTTTTGGTGGGGGTGAAGGACACAAGGAAAGGTGTCGTTCCTGACCAGGAGCTTACACTGATGACTCAGTGCATGCATTTTTGAAAGTTCAGAAGAGGAGGCGATAGAGCTGGAGGCTGTTTCGGCAATGTAAGCCAAAACCTGTTCCTGATGCTGCGGCTTTAAAAGCGGTTTACCTACTCCCAGAAAAGGGAGCCTTCCAGGCCTTCTAAGCCAGACGGTGACGCAGGCGCTCAACACCTCCTGCCTTAGGTGCTATTGGGCTTTTGGCACTACCAGCATATGCACCACCACCACCATCATTCCCAGCTGGGCCCCCCACCCATGTCTGCGGCCTCTTCCATCATACTTCCTCATGTTTGGGAAAATGTACCAAAAATGCCAGCAGATATATGGTACTGTATGAGGAGCGTACAGCTGTATATGGCGTAGGGGAAAATTTAAATCTCTATATATATTTCCGGAGTCACACACAGAGGCTCACTCAGTATGCATTTTACCGTAATACAAAGAGCAGATATACGGTACTGTATCAGAAGTGTACAGCTGTATACAGTGTAGGGGAAAATTGCAATCTCTGTATATATTTCCAAAGTCACACACAGACGCTCACTCAGTATGGATTTGACCGTAATACAAAGAGCAGATATACGGTACTGTATCAGAAGCGTAAAGCTGTATACGGTGTAGGTGAAAATTGCAATCTCCGTATATATTTCCGGAGTCACACACAGATAGTCAGCATGAATTTGTCCATGATACCAGCAATTACACGATAGTGTGTTAGGAGCGTACAGCTCTATACGGTGTGGGAAAAAATGAATGGTCATTAAGTGTGCAGAAAAAAAAGAATAAAAGTATTAGTGCTGTGTAAAAAGCAGTCTGCACAGCAGTGTACACACAGCAATACAGCTATTAGGCAGCCTAATAACTCAGCGCTGCTGCACACAAGAAAGTCCTCCCCTGTCACTGCACACTAACTGTACAGCACAATTGCTATCAGCACAAGCACAGAAGAACTTCTCTTTCCTGCCTAACTCTCTCCCTACTGATAAACAGCGTCAGCAACCTCTCACTACTGTTAATATCGTCAGATGTTAAATGGAGGTCGGCGCTTAGGGCTTTTATAGACACTATGACGTCCCCAAAGTCAGCCAATCACTGTAGTGCCCTTCTCTAAGATGATGGTGGACACTGCACATGTCATCTCATTGCCCACAGTGTACTTCCTTGCTCATTGGCTGAAAAAAGACGCCTGAAAGCATTATGGGAAAACTGACTTGGGCGCTGGGGTCGACGACCGCATTGCCGACTGCACGCTATGGTCGGGTTTCAGCCAAGGTAACCCGACTTCGGCGAAAATCGGTGACTTTTGAATCTGACTGACCTGTTTCGCTCAACTATAGTTACCAGTACACTGTAGTGACCAGTACAATGCAGTCACCAGTACGTTGCAGTCACCAGAACGTTATGCCCAGCTCATGCTTCTGGAGTCATGCACCCGTAAGTTAGGTGGGTTCTCACTGCTTCAAATTCCAAATTTGGATGCTATATGTGGTTTAGGCATACTGTGGGGCTCAGAAGGGGGTGGGAATTTGGATTTGGGGAGTGTAGAATTTGCTGAATTTCTTTTGGCAGGTGAGGAGCCATTTCATTTTTACAGAGCCTTTGTGCTACCAGTAATGTGGAAGCCCCCTATATTTCCATTAATAAATTACAGACCTGAGTGAGGGCTTGCTTTTTTGTGGATTGAGTTGAAGATTTTATTGGGAACATTTTACATAACGTTTAGGATCACATTTATCCGGCACTCTACGCTGAGCACTTACTTTGGGGTTTCCATCTAAATCTCCGAGTGACGTGATTCAGATGACACCCCCAAGGCAGCTGTTCATTCTGGTAAGGCAGAAGAGTTACTCTGGACTCCATCTGGCCTTTGTTCAGTTTCGTTCTTCTTTTGAGAAGTGCCCAAAACTGTGGCAGATGGCACTTTTATGCAATCCTAAAAAGACCGACGCCGGATCACAGTTCAGATGGCATCCACAATGCCTCCATTTGCCTCAGTATAGGGAATCTTCTGCCAGAGGTTCTGTCTGAAACATGTATTTCAGAGATTTACACAGAAACCCCGGTGCAGGCGCTCAGCGTAGAGTGCAGGATAAATGTGTGCCGAACATTACTTTGGGAGGTAGAATGAAAAAATCACAGCAGGTGAAGAATTTGTTTTATTTATTTTTTTATGCCGTTCCTCATGCGGTACAAGAGATTAGGCTATTTTTTTCTTCAGATAGGTGCGATTACAGCGATACCAGATTTATATCAGGTTTTTATGTTTGGCTGCTGTCACACACTAAAAGACGCTTTTTATTGCAAAAAATATTTTTTGCATCACCTCATTTTGAGAGCTATAATTTTTCAATATTTTGGCCCACAGAGTCATGTGAGGTCTTTTTTTTGTGGGACGTGTTGACGTTTTTATTGTTACCATTTTCGGGCATATGACATTTTTATCGCTTTTTATTCTGATTTAGGGAGGCAAAATGAACAAAAACAAAAACAGCCATTCAGGATCTTTTTTTTTTTAGGGTGGGTTTATGCTGTTCTGTGTGTGGCAAAATTGATAAGGCAGTTTTATTCTTTGAGTCAGTACGATTACAGCGGTACCACATTTATATAATAGTTTACGAAAAGTGCTTTAAATATAGTTAATAATTATATTTACTTGATTATTTTAATAGGGAATCATACAATATCTGTCTGAATAATGCTTAGGGCGGTGTAAAGAATCATGAAGTATGAAAAATGGTATGGCTTGCTGAAGGGTGATGTAACTTAGTGAAATATACTATTTCTTATACCAACTGTGAACATTTATTTTAGTCAAATGAGCATCACAGCAGGTAATGTTCAATTATTTAAATATATTCAATACCAACTGCTGCCAAAATGATTTACCCTGAATTGCATTTTAGTTTGTTAAATAAACAATGATATGTTAACCCCTTATCACTGAAACCAGTTTTGACCTTCCTGACAAAACTCCATTTTTCAAAATTGACATGTCACTTTATATGGTATTAACTCTGGAATGCTTTTTCCAATCCCAATGATTCTGAGAATGTTTTTAATGACACAGTGTACTTCTGGATAGTGACAAATTTACTTTGATAAAACTTGCTCTTATTTGTGAAAAATTTGAAAATTTGGCAACAATTTGGAAAAATTAGCAATTTTCAAAGTTTTAATTTTTATGTCTTTGTAACAGATAGTCATTACATAAAAAGATTAATAAATAACATTTCCCATATATATCTAGTTTACATCAGCATCCTATTTCAAACAAACTTTATTATTAAAGGGTTACAATTTCAACAGCAATTTTTCATTTTTCAACAAAGTTTACATAATCTATTTTTTTTACACACTGTTGAATTTTTAAGTTACTTTCTGGGAGTATTCAAAAGCGCATTAAAAAATTGTAAAGTTTGTTCAAGTGTTTCATGGGAATTAATGCACAGTGTAATTTAAAAAAAAATAGTCTTTCAGCAAAAATTTTGACTATAACTAAAGGTGCTTGACGCACCAGAAACACGGTGGTGAATATTACTGCTCTAAGCCAATATAGATGTTATTTGCAATTTTAACATGTACCAATAAAGAAGATTTTTGTGTCCGTGGAGCTGCATCTCTCCTCCTTGCTTCCAGCTTCAGTGTTTTGACAGTAACACTATTCATGCTCAGGACAGAGCTGGATTCAGGCTTTACTGGTAAGCTAGACTTTGTTTCTTCACATTTTTTTACACATCTATTTAGTTTTGAAATGACTTTCTGGGAGTGTTCAATAGTGCATTTGCCAAGTTTGGAAATTTTGCTAACCCTTTAGGTACTTCATGTGAATTAATGCAAAGTGAAATAAAAAAAACTAAAATGAATATTTCAATGAAAATTTTGTTTTAACCTAAACTATATCAATTTCACAAGCAGTAATAAGAGAAATAGCACCAAAAAATTGCAGTGAATGGAGCAATGACCTATATGTGGTTGGATTCTAACCTTTGGGCACACTGCATTGCACAGAAAGAAAAGAGGGATATTTGACATTAGAAGCACATTTTTGACTTGAATATATTGTGGATATATTGAATTACATAACTTTTTTTTTTATTACCTTTTTTCTTCTCAATTTTGTTATAGCAAATTGAGTTGTCTTATCAATTATGCTGCATAGTAAATGACTAAATAGTAATTAAAGCAATTTGTGAATTGTTTTTATGTGCTCAGACAAGTTTATTCTTCAGGTTTGTACAATCACAGCGATACCATATTTATAAAGGTTTTTTAAGCATCATCAATTTTTTACACTTAAACTCAAAACAGTTTTCTGCTATTTTCTGGAATTATGCATTTTTTTAATGTAGTTACAAATTTTATTGGATTTTATTTTAACATTTTTAACTTCATTTCAGTGTAGAACTTCAAATTTCCCTTGTCTTCCTGCTGATCTAACAGCCTGCAATTCTTCTACAGATTATTAGAAGTGTTGCAGCCAGGATATTAGACATGTTAGTTTTACACCCACAGGAGGTGTGTTAAACACTGCTCATGGCAGGACCTAACATTTCATCATACTGGTTGATCCTGAGGGAATTACTTTGTCTGAGGTTGCCATGCAATCATAGGACCCATGTGATTACTATTTCAAAGTTTTGAAAGGGTTAAAGAGAGAACCCTCTCTCAAATAACCCTCTAGATGCCACTTTTGTCAGTGGCATGTATGGGGTTAAACAGCATCATCGATGCTAGTACTAATCACAGTCATTGTAGTAGGGTTTCAGCTATAGGTGACACCCACTGATGATGATGAAGCTTTATCATGTTTTTAAATAATTATCTGGACTGGTATCTGTTGTTGCTCAGTGTTTCATTTTGGCATTTTGCTCCAACCAAATATTTGATTAGAAATTATTAGAGTTACTTGAGACATTTCACAGTGCAAGTCTGTTTTGGATCATCACTTTAAACTTCAAATTTGAAACACGTAAATTGCGTACACTTAGTCTCAATAGTGTAGGTGAATTGGTGTAAAACAACAGACAGCGGATGACTGCAATGGTTGACCAGCAGATTACTATCTTCTTGTAAGTCCAGACACTGATGTGCCAGCACTACAGATGCAACAATAAGAAAGGCAGCAGCACCAACTGCAATATAAATGAAATGATGTAATGCACCAACATTATGTAAGTCAGCAAAATGAGCCATACACCTCATATCTGCATTTCTATGCTCAACAAAGGCCAGATACAGACAAAATGTTACCCTGTCTACCTATTGTTCTGACTTATTTTTTAAATACCATGGAATAAAGAGCAAGTTTCTTTTACAGGTATTATCCTTGGGTTTCTCAGGTTTTTTGAATTTATATTGTCTTGGACCTAGTGGAAGGCCCTACCGAGTAAACACAAAATCCATTAATGGTGCATGAGCTTGGTTCACTGGACAGAGTAACAGTGTTTGCTTTAAGTATACAATCCTGTTTAGCCTCCAGTGATCTCCAGAGAGGATAATTTATGCTGCTGGTGGCTTTGTCACACTCAAGTGGACCAGGTTATCCTTCACAAGTGAATAAAACCTCTTATTTTTCAAAATGAATTAGGAATGTAATCGTACTGATTCTTATTCACCTATGTCTGATACTAATGATTACATATAAAATAGCATCTCCCTGATTGACTTCCATTGATGTCTTCCACAGTTATGCTAACGCCAGTTCAGATGGCTTGCTCTTATCTGGACATCTACATCCTGTCCATCATATCATCTATACTAAGAAAAAAAACACAAAAATTGAGCTTGACTTGAGTTGGTACACATGCAGCACATAAGCGCATGTTTACATTGGCCATAAAACATATAAAACCTACAAGAGAAAAAATGAGCAAAAACCCTGATGTATCTAAGTAAATAAAAAGCAAAAAGTGCATTTATGTAACACAGAGATTTTAGTTACACTGTTTTTGATCAAAAATAGTATAAAAGCCATACCACCATGACAAGGTAACTCTGATCGGGTTAGTCCTACACTGTCTAATATTAAAAACCTTACCATGTGTCAAAATTGACCACAGTGTGTGAATAAGGGCAGAAAAAAGGACTGGGCCCAACCAGTGGAACACCAGTCTGGGGAAGCCTTATATATAATTTCCAGCACAGAAGAGAGAGGCCACACCCCGGCTTACAGAGAATGCAATAATAAAAAGAAAAAAACACAAAAATTGAGCTTGACTTGAGTTGGTAAACATGCAGCACATAAACGCATGTTCACATTGGCCGTAAAACATATAAAACCTACAACAGAAAAACATGAGCAAAAACACTGCTGTAATCATATAAATAAAAAGCAAAAAGTGCATTTAAAAAACACAGAGGTTTTAGTAATACCGGTTTTGATCAAAAATAGCATAAAAGCCATCCTACAGCGACAAGGTAACTCTGATCGGGACAGTCCTACAATGTCTAATATTAAAAAGCTTACCATGTGTCAAAATTGACCTCAATGAGTGAATAAGGGCAGAAAAAAGTATTGGGCCCAACCAGTGAAACATCAGTCTTGGGAAGCCATACACACAATTTCCAGCTCAGTAGAGGGAGTCCACACCTGGGCTTGCACAGAATGCAATAATAAAACAAAGAAAAACACAAAAATTGAGCTTGACTTGAGTTGGTACACAAGCAGCAAATAAACGCATTTTCACATTGGCCGTAAAACATATAAAACCTACAACAGAAAAACATGAGCAAAAACCCTGCTGTAACTAAGTAAATAAAAAGCAAAAAGTGCATTTAAATAACACAGAGTTTCTAGTAATACTGTTTTTGATCAAAAATAGCATGAAAGCCATCACACCATGACAAGGTAACTCTGAAGGGACAGTCCTACACTGTCTTATATTAAAAACCTTACCATGTGTCAAAATTGACCTCAGTGTGAGAATAAGGGCAGACAAAATGACTGGGCCCAACCAGTGGAACACCAGTCTGGGGAAGCCTTATATACAATATCCAGTTCAGGACAGGGAGTCCATACCTCGACTTGCACAGAATGCAATAATACAAAGAAAAAACACAAAAATTGAGCTTGAATTGAGTTGGTACACATGCAGCACATAAACGCATGTTCACATTGGCCATAAAACATATAAAAAATACAAGAGAAAAAATGAGCAAAGACCCTGCTGTAACTAAGTAAATAAAAAGGAGAAAGTGCATTTAAATAACACAAAATTGTAGTAATACTGTTTTTGATCATAAAGAGCATAAAAGCCATCGCACTGGATGTATATATACTGATATATATATATATATATATAACTGTAGTACTGTTGTTGCTGGGGCTACCATTGTTGACCCAATACGGCTGGGCTTCTCTTACCCGCCCATTCTAATTCTCTTCCATTCTTCTGCTGATGCCACTGCACAGTCACACATCTCTTCACTGCCCATTATGTTTTCTGGTGCTAGTTTCTACTGCTGATATGAAATGTTCTCTCTTTGGCATACAGAAATATCACAAAGTTCACAAAATAGGGCTAAATTTTAAACAGATTATTGGTAACAAGTCATTACTTTTCAATTTAAAAACAACTAGCCTTTTACTGCTTTCTTAAAAACGGATACATTTTCCAAGCCTTTTTATTGTTTACTTGTTTTTATTTTGCAAAAGTATGGAACAATTTCTTTACTAATTGAAAAGCCATTGCTTCTTCATTTTGAAAGGTGCTGAGCACACTTGTCTTTATTTCCTATATACAGTATAGGAATAATTTGTAAATGCCTTCTGAAAAAAACTATTGCCCCTTCATTTAGCAAAGAAAATAACTTTAGTAAATCCCCAAACAGGGTTCATTTTTAAACCCAAATGTCTCTGTATAAACACTAGCAATGCAGGAATTAACCCACAAAAAAGGGATAATTTTTGGACTTTTCGTACAATGTAAGTAACCTAAAATATCGGGTACTGCAGTGTGTTTTTATATAGACTGTTATTTCACTGTAGTTACCATCTGTTTTTACTTATCCAGAAAGGTTGCTTTTACTTGGACAATAATAAGTCTTTGTTTACATTAAACAGCTCAAAATGAGTTCATTATACTACAATGAGACCTCCAAGTGTCACAAACCTATTTTCAGGCCAATTAAATGTTTTGAACTATTGAGATTCATATTTATTCACTGCAAATCAATTGTTTGGGAAAAAATTTGTCTAAGCCAATGAACATGAATTTCTGATAAAAAAATTCTAAATACTACTTGGACAATGAATTAATGCATGTCTCTAGATTAAGCAGAAATAAAAAAGAAAATATGTTTGTCTTGATTATGCTGCTATATAAAAAGAGTGTTATCAATTCTGTGCTATGAATAACGGCCAAATTGGCCTGTAACAAGTAAACTTTATGGAAATGTCCTCATTTCTGTGTGGTGACTGAAAGTTATAAAGAAGTTAAATAAAGTATCAAGAGATTTTACTACTTCTGGACACTGAATTTCGACTGATTTAGTCTATGCTGCACAATCACTTGCATAGCCAACACAAAGGGTGAGCTGATGAAAAACTTTTCTACTTAGGTAAGATCCATCATCACTGCTAATATTAAATTCATGTATGGAGACTTTGTTGATAGCATCCATCAGATTTGATGTAAAAATAGAGGATTATTCTGACCTTGTATATAAGGTTAAAACTAAGAAAGCCACAAATGAACTTCAACAGAATCAGCACATTATTGTTTTAATTATAAATGGAAGTTATAGTGCATATGTGAATAGAATCCAGGGCAGTAAAAAGGCAAAAATTTAATTCAACGTTTTTGAAATGAGCAAGCTACACTACCTGTATAATAGTTCATGAAGCTTTGGATTTTATTTTAATAATAGTGTTCATAATCATTTGATCTTTTATACCTAGCACATCTTAATTTCCAAATGGATTTTATGGTTTTCTGTAATACAAAGCATCCATACAAGCAGAAGCTATAGTCAGCCGACTACACATTACACATGCATGCATTGAAATGATGTACAGGACAAAAATGTGTAGCTGGCTCAATGTTAAAGAGCATTTGCCTCATTTATATAAAAGGTAGCTTGCAATTTTGCTGATCAACTATGGCAATTTATTTCTAAGTGTCCATTTACAAGATGTCAGATGAAGACTTTTATTTATAATCGTCATTTTAATTTCAACAAAGAGCTTTTCACTCATGTTCCATACCCATTTTCTTGCAGACAATACCGATTATAAAAATTGGACTTTTCTCCTTTTACAATGGTGTTGACATATGGAAATGAATCAAATTCTAATAGGCATAATTACAAGAGCTCTATGTAGGGGTATAATTAGTGTCTTTTTGAGAAGCATTTCAATAAAAATTACCAAAAGAAAGGTCCTATGAACAAGAAAACTAAAAATAGGTACATGAACATGTTGAATTTTTTTTCTCAAAGCTCAATGGCTCATAATAGCGTAACTTTATTTTTTCATATATAAATGAATATATTTAAATTAATACCTGTAAATGAAAATGAAATGTATATTTGAATAAGCATTAGAATGATATTCCAAAAAAATTATTTATATTGAATTTGTCACGTTATAGATATGACTAAATATAAATCTAGTAATCTTAAATTTAGCTTATGAGGTACACAAAGGCATTAACATAGCATATATACTTCTTACACAGTCTGCATATGAAAATTCATCACACTAAAACAACATTCGTGACATGCCACATGTCTGTTTTTCAATTGTATTATTTATATGCAAAACAACTTTATTTATAATGGCATTTGAAATAACTTAAAATTAAGCATTTGCTGGCTTCACCTACTTGATATATATACAGGCTGGGCCATTTATATGGATACACCTAAATAAAATGGGAATGGTTGGTGATATCAATTTCCTGTTTTTGGCACATTAGTATATGGGAAGGGGAAAACTTTTCAAGATGGGTGACAACCTGTGTGGTTTGCACAGGCTTCCAGTATCCGTTGTTTCAGATGCTGCACATCTCGTATCTGGAGGCAATTGTCTATGCTGTAAAGATACGAGATGTGCAGCATCTGAAACAATGGATACTGGAAGCCATGTGCTAGCATTTCTTCTGTGATGTTGCTATCAGTGTGTCAAGAGTGGGAGAAGAGGGTTGAATTGACAATCCAACACAATGGGCAGCACTTTGAACACATTTTATAAGTGGTCATATACTTGTAAATAACTCATGAAAGAATAGTTATGTTAAAACCAAGCACACCACTGTTTTTCTTGTGAAATTCTCAATAAGTTTGATGTGTCACATGACCCACTTCCCATAAATAAAGTTCAATCCAAAATGGCCAGCTAAAAAATGGCCACTATGGTCACAACCCATCTTGAAAAGATTCCCCCTTCCCATATACTAATGTGCCGCAAACAGGAAGTTGATATCACCAACCATTCCCATTTTTATTTAGGTGTATCCATATAAATGGCTCACCCTGTTTATTATTCCTATGTGATATGCAATAACAGCACTGTTCTCATTGTATAGCAAGTCTAAATTGACCGCAGAAGATATAAATGTGATTACTGACACATCTCGATAGACAATATGGGGGTGGGAAAAAGATGACCCCAATATGAAAGGAGAATATGTACAATGGAGCATGTACAATGGATGTGTGAGAATATCTTTAGTCTGTGCCCAATTGTAGTTTTTACAAAATATCAAAAGTAAACATTTTATATAATAAATCTTACCTTTCTTAAAAAATCTTTAAGGGGTGTCCACTACAAGGACAACCACTTCTCGTACCCCACGTTTGGCCCTTGTAAAATTAAAAAGTCTTTACTCACCTCCCGTGCTGGCACCGTTTCATGGTGTCAGCATTCGCTCTCCCTGGGGCTCTCGTGCGTGACACATGATGCGAACACTCAATTAGTGCTGGCATAACTAACCCCGCTTTCAGACAAATTGAACATGAAGCAGAAATCAGAGATCAACTGCAGCCCGGACTTACTCTGCATGTTCAATTTGTCCTAAGATGTGGACAGTGATACCAGCGCTGATTCGGCACTGGGTTCACGTGTCACAACAACTGCACTGGAGCCCTGCAAGAAAGGCACCGGCTCGGGTGAGCATAAGCTTTTTTATTTTATCTGGATCAAGTAGTGGACAACTTCATTAAACAATCAGCTGTGGTTCAAAATTATTACATCAATTGAATCTAATGCTCTGAGTTATACAAGTAATATTAGTAATATTGAGTTATTCAAAATTTCACATTTTCTACAGGTAAAAAAGGTACTGTCTATAAACATATATATTTATTTGTGTAAGGCCCCTTTCTTACGTCTGTTTCTAGTACGTGTGGCATCCATTTTTACACCGATGTCAAACATACCCATTATAACTAGTGTTGAGCATTCCGATACTGCAAATATCGGGTATCTGCCGATATTCACTCTATCGGAATTCCGATTCTGAGATCCGATATTTTTTGTATATCGGATACAGGAATCGGAATTTTCCTGTAAAGTCTATGGGGAGTTCCTGTGTCACAGAATGAAGTACGTGACACGGGAACTTCCCGAAAGTGTCACTGTCAGTGTCGGTCGGGTCTGTCAGGAGCCAGGACTCAGCACTTACCTGGCAGAAGATCCCCGGTAATCATGTCCTCCTGGATGGCCGGCCATTACCCTCTCCCTGACGGTCACATGCAGCTTCTCGAGATAACTGCATGTGCTGCCTAGTACTGGGTAATCTCGGCCAGCTGTACTCTCGCGACAGCTGGCCGTAAAGCAGTCCGATGACGTCACCGCCAGGGAATCTCCTCAGGTAAGCAGCTCTGCTACATCTGGATGTCAGGCTCAGCCTAGCATCCAGATTTAGCAGAGCTGGACTCGTCGTGGGACACTCGTGATTTTGGACTGCGTCAGACAGGGAGTATTTGTGTTGGTTTGTTATTTTTGTATTTTTACAGGAGATCGATGGCGTCGCAGGATGAGCGTGAAATAAAAATAATGAAAACTGTGTTGTGTTTTATTTCATTAAAAGACTTTATTCTGGCTGTGTCTTTTTTTAAAAATTTACAAACTTTATGATTAATAATGGATCAGTGTCTTATTGACGCCTTTCCATTATTAACTGGGCTTATTGTCACCGTTCAATCAAAGGTGACATTAACCCCTTATTACCCACTTGCCACCGCTACAGGACAAGTGGGAAGAGCCGGGTAAAGTGCCACAATTGGCGCATCTTTGGATGCGCCAATTGTGGGGCTGCTGCAGCCTGGTATTTTTTGGCTATTGAGGGCCAAATTCCATGGGCCTTGACAGTCTTTCAATACCAGGCCGCAGCAGTCTGCTTTTTACTTGGCTAGTTAACAAAAATAAGGGTACCCCCACGCCATTTTTTTTTCAAGGGGATCCCCTATTTTGTTACCCAGCCAAGCTAAGCAGACTGCTGTGGCCTGGTATTATCAGGCTTGCAAGGTTCATGGATATTGGATCCTTACCAGACTGAATTACCAGGCCTCAGTAGTCTGCTTCATCTGGCTGGTTAACAAAAATAGGGGGGACCCCATGCCATTTTTTTTCGAGGGGATCCCCTATTTTTGTTAACCAGCCAAGATAAGCAGACTGCTGTGGCCTGGTATTATCATGCTTGCAAGGTTCATGGATCTTGGATCCTTAACAGCCTAAAATACCAGGCCTTAGTAGTTTGCTTCATCAGGCTGGTTAACAAAATTAGGAGGGACCCCACGCCATTTTTTTTTTTGAGGGGATCCCCTATTTTTGTTAATCAGTTCACAGGTCAGCCGGGATTCCCTCTGACGTCACTGATGCCGTGCGGTGTCCCTGGTTGACCTGAAGTGAAAGTGGGTAGCAATCAATTATGCTAACCACTTCCTCTCCTGTCAGCCAGGAGAGGAGATGATTCCTTCGGGGGTTTACTGCGAGGCTGGCAGCATTAGCTGCGGTGCCTGCAGTAAATATTAACCCTTTCAGAAGGATTACATCGGGGGACCTGACTGTGCGTCGGATAGGTAAGAATAATGTTGCTTTATTGTTTTATTTTTATTACAGGAGAACAAGGAATTCGATGGAGTACCTGTACAATAAAACATGGTCAAAAAAACTGTGTATTTATTTCGTTAAAATGATTTTTCATTAATGTGTGTGCATTTTTTTTTTTTCATACAATAGTATTAATAATTGATAGTTGTCTAATTGACAGCTCTCAATTATTAACCTGGCTTAAAGTCACCTTTCAACAGCAAGGTGGCTTTAACCCATTATTAACCCATTCGCCACCGCTATAGGGCAATGGGAATAGACGGGCTAAGTGCCAGAAAGGGCGAATCTAATTATAGATTTGCCTTTTCTGGGTGTCTGGGGGCAGATGTTAGTAGCCGGGGGGGCAAAAATATTGGTCCCTCTCTGGGCTATTATTATCTGCCCCCACTCGCTGGCTTTGTCTGTCTGGTCGAGAAAATAGGGCGGGAGCCCACACATTTTTTTTTCAACAATTTTACACCTTATATATATATAAATGTCATTGTGACACACATATATATATATATATATATATTTATAATACATACACTTCTACATAGTATAATAGCCGCTAATTCGATTGCCGGCTTTTGTGAAATAACAGACCCGACCTGAAATGACACATGGTTTACATAGCGTTAACTATGTCATTTCATGTAGTTTGATATATGGTTTTCACTAACAATTACATTAGTGTATGTGTGCAAAATTTCACACATGTAAGAGATAAATAAAGGTGTAAATTCGTAGCAAAAAAATGCGTTTTTTTTACAACAAATTTACAACTTTAATTAACTCCTACATGTGTGAAATTTTGCACACATACACTCATGTAATTGTTAGTGAAAACCATATAGCAAACTACATGAAATTACATGGTTAACTCTATGTAAACCATGTGACATTTCATGTCGGGTGGTTCTGTTATTTCACAAAAGCCGGCATTGCCCGGTAATTGAATCAGCGGCTATTTTTCTATGTAGAAGTGTATAAACTATAAATATATGTATATATATATATATGATTCACAATTACATGTATATATATGTATTCTATGTGTGTATATCTAGTGTTTACAAGGAAAGAAAGGTTTTTCTTTAATTACAATATTTCTGTCCCATTGTCTTGCATTGGGTTTCCGGTATCGGATCGGCGATACCCAATACTTTTTGAGTATCGGGCCGATCCAATCCGATCCGATATTTATGTATATTTGGCAGTATCGCTCAACACTAATCCTGACAGAAAGAAGGACCCGGCTGTCGACCCAAAATGTTGGTGATCTCACCTTCATTAAAATGAACCATGCCTGGATTTGAAAGGATTTTGAACCACCTTCCCCTGATGACACATACAGTACAGACCAAAATTTTGGACACACCTTCTCATTCAAAGATTTTTCTGTATTTTCATGACTAT
The DNA here is from genome assembly GCA_033576555.1 of Oophaga sylvatica. Taxonomy (NCBI): domain Eukaryota; kingdom Metazoa; phylum Chordata; class Amphibia; order Anura; family Dendrobatidae; genus Oophaga; species Oophaga sylvatica. Next base: position 753,832,617 of record JARQOD010000001.1, on the reverse strand, counting down.
GAAAATTGTAGAATCACACTGAAGACATCAAAACTGTGAATTAACAAGTGGAATTATACATTACACTTTACAAAAAAGTGTGAAACAACTGAAATTATGTCTTATATTCTAAGTTCTTCCAAGTAGCCACCTTTTGCTTTGAATACTGCTTTGCACGCAGAAAAGTTGAACGGCTGGACTCTACATGCCTGGTTCCCACCGTGAAGCATGGAGGAGGTGGTGTGATGGTGTGGTGGTGCTTTGCTGGTGACACTGTTGGGGATTTATTCAAAATTGAAGCGGTGAGTGGTCCAGCTCACCCCAAACCATCTCGATTGGGTTCAGGTCTGGTGACTGTGGAGGCCAGGTCATCTGGTGTAGCATCCCAACACTCCCCTTCTTGGTCAAATAGCCCTTACACAGTCTGGAGGTGTGTTTGGGGTCATTGTCCTATTGAAAAATAAATGATGGTCCAACTAAACGCAAACCGGATGGAATAGCATGCTGCTGCAAGATGCTGTAGTAGCCATTCTGGTTCACTATGCCTTCAATTTTGAATAAATCCCCAACAGTGTCACCAGCAAAGCACCCCCACACCATCACACCACCTCCTCCATGCTTCATGGTGGGAACCAGGCATGTAGAATCCATCCGTTCACCTTTTCTGCGTGCAAAGCAGTAATCAAAGCAAAAGGTGGCTACTTTGAAGAACCTAGAATATAAGACATATTTTCAGTTGTTTCACACTTTTTTGTAAAGTGTAATGTATAATTCCACATGTGTTAATTCATAGTTTTGATGCCTTCTGTGTGATTCTACAATTTTCATAGCCAGGAAAATACAGAAAAATCTTTGAATGAGAAGGTGTGTCCAAAGTTTTGGTCTATACTGTAGGTTGCCAGCAAAATGGCTCGCTTTGTCCTCCTCTTCCTCCGACTTCTAAAAATTCCTCCATTTGCAGCTGCTGAACGTCCAGCCTACACCTCAACATATGTCAGTTTTTCCACCTCGCTATCTGGGCTGTACCACCCCCCAGGGCCGGCGTCAGCACCTGGCATACCCGGGCAAGTGCCGGTTTCCTGAGCAGGTGGGGGGGCCGACTTGTGGGCGACGACACTGGCACAGTGCCCCTCATAGTACGCAAAAGTGTCTCTGACTGTGGGGGCCCAGTCGCCTTCAGACACACCGACGCACTATGAGGGGCCCTGTGCCAGTGCCGTCGCTCACGAGTGGGCCCCCCTGCTTGCTCAGGGCCACAGCACTTGCAATACTTACCTCTCCCTGCTCCACCACTGTGACGTCTTCCGCATTTCCTGACAGTGACATTCAGGTCAGAGAGCGCGATGATGTCACGTCTGTACGCCCTCTGCCTAAACAGTCCAAGAGCAGAGAGCTGGAAGATGGTGACGCTAAGGAGTCCAAAGTAGAGCAGTGCCCAGAGAGGAGAGGTTATTTCATTTTTTTTAATGTTGGGAGCAATATATAGGGAGCATTATACACTGGAGAATGATATATGGGGCCCATCATACACTGGAGCATCATCCATGGGGCCTATCATATACTGGAGAATACTAAATGGGGGGCATCAGACACTGGAGCAGCATCTTTGGGGCCCATTATACACTAGAGCATTATAAATGGGGCCCATTATATATGGAACATTATATTGGCCCATCATACACTGGAGCATCATCCATGGGGCCCATCATATACTGGAGCATTCTAAATGGGGGACATCAGACACTGGAGCAGCATTTACGGGGCCCATTATACACTGAAGCATTATAAATGGGGCCCATTATATATGGAACATTATATTGGCCCATTATACACTGGAGCATCATCCATGTTGCCCATCATATACTGGAGCATTCAAAATGGGGGACATCAGACACTGCAGCAGCATCTACGGGGCCCATTATACACTAGAGCATTCTAAATGGGGCCCATTATATATGGAGTAATATATTGGCCCATCATACACTGGAGCATCATCCATGGGGCCCATCGTATACTGGAGTATTCTAAATGGGGGACATCAGACACTGGAGCAGCATTTACGTGGCCCATCATACACAGGAGCATCATCCATGGTGCCCATCAAATACTGGAGCATCATATGGGGTTCATTACTTATGGGGCATTATATAGGGTATGGAGCATCATATGGAGCACATATGGGGCCGATTCTGTATGGAGCATTATATGGAGCCAATTCTGTATGGAGCAATATATGGGGCCCATCATCTACTGTATGGAGCTTTAAATGCGACTCATTATACTGTATGGAGCAATATGTGGGGCTCATTATACTCTATGGGGACCGTCCTATACTGTATTGCACATTATATGGGGACCATCATATACTATAGTATTATGTGGAGCTCATCATATACTGTATGGAACATTATATGGGACCAATTATTCTGTATGGAGCAATATATGGGGCTCATTATTCTGTATGGCGCACTATGTGGTGGCCATAATACTGTATGGAGTAATATACTTCCTGTTTTTGAGCTATTGTAGAATTTAAAATAGATATCAGTCATGTAATGAAAGAAGTGATGTATTTGTCATTGTACTATACCTATATTTCTGTGCTGTATCGGAGCATCATGAATTGAGGTATGTGTTAAAGGGGCCCACTGACACTCTTTCACCCGGGCACACGAAAACCTGGAGCCAGCCCTACCCACCGCACAACTTTAGCCAAATAAACCCCAGTTTTCAATGTGTAACTATTATTATAAAGTAAATGAAGGTTGCCAAGCTTAAGTAATAAGAATTGATGTTTTTGGCATTGAAATGGGCACTGTAGATGTGTTTACTGTCCTCCACTCCCTGCCGACTTTGCTTCCCCATTGACTTGCATTGGGTTTCGTGTTTCAGTCGTCACATGCTCAGATACAGCTGCCACTCCTGTTGGTCCTTCAGGAAGGTCCTGTGGCTGTTGATGTTACGTGCTTGCACCAGTGTGGTCATGTATGCATGTGGTTAGGTCTGGCTGAAATAAGCCCCTAGAATACCGGCACCTCCGGTGAGGAGATTGTATGCACGTGTTCAGGGCTCGGCTGAAAACGCCATTAGAAAACTGGCTACTCCAGTGAGGAGATTATTGCTTGGGTCCTGATTGCATGACCACAGACTGCAATCCGCATGGCAGTCATCTGTGTTCCTTGTGAGTCTAACAGGACACAGTCTTTGTTACAGCGGCTCTGTGAATTAACAGAGTCCGGTTACATCGCCATATAGTGCTACGGCGTTTACATCTGCGGCTCTGCGGATAACAGAGTTCGCTCATACTGCCTATTTACAACATCTTACTAGCAGCAGGCTCTGCCTGCACGGTGGACCCCGGGCTGCGAACGCTTCTCTCCTTAATATCTATTAGGTGCGTTCCGCAGGCCCCTAACATCGGGTTTCATGAAACTCGACTCGACCCTAACAAAGGCAAAGTCGCTCATCTCTAATACTCAGCTTCAGCACCAGTATCAATACTACAGGCATCTGATTTGTTATACTGTGCACACAGGCATATACAAGCATTCTCTCCCATCAATGCAAAGTATAACAGAGCTGTGCAATGGTGTCAGTGTGCCGAGCCAGATGGCGCCAGTCCTTTTAGAATCCCTGATGATGTCCAATGGCCAGCAAGTCACAGCAATGCCAAAACCAAGATGACGGCTACGACATTACAGTGACTCACAATCAATCTGTGCATGCTTAGTGGCTGCTCCAAATATGTGGGGCGGTCACTCAAGTTTTACATTAAGCACTGCCCGTTACTTGGTGAGTAACGAGCACATCGAAACTCTGTGATACTCGTTTGATAACAGAGTATCACAGAGCACGGCCTCTCATCCCTATCTGCACTATAATATGGCACTCCTTCTCTTCTCAGGTTTGCACTGTGCCTCAAAAGTAGTTCCTAATTATATGTCGGGTATTGACGTACTCAGGAGAAATTGCACAAAAAACTCAGAGGCCCATTTTTTCCTATTAGCCCTCATAAAAATTAAAAAATTTTGGGCTAAAACAACATTTTAGCAATTAAAATGTAAGCATTCTTTTTTCATTGCCCAATGGTATAAACTTCCATAAAGCACATGTGGAATCAACATGCTTACTGCACGACCAGACAAATTCATTGAGAGGTGACGTTTTTTAAAATGGCATCACTTATGGGGAGTTTCTGCTGTTCTGACAAATCAGGAGCTCTGCCAATGTGACATGGCTATTTCACCAAAATCTGAACTCCAACCTGTAACTTCTTCCTTTCTGAGCGTTCCACTATGCCTCAAAAATAGTTTTAGTCCACATATGGGGTATGAGTGTACTCAGGAGAAATTGCTCAACAAATTTTATAGTCTATTTGCTCCATTACATTTCATAAAATAAAAAAATTGGGTAAAACCAACATTTTTGAGGGAAACAATATATTTTTTTTTCATTTTTACAGTACAAGGTTATAAACTTCTGTGAACACCTGTGAGTTTAATGTGCTCACCACATGTATAGAAAAATTCTTTTAGAATCTAGTTTCCAAGATGGAATCACTTTTGGGGTTTTCCGCTGCTGAGGCACATCAGGGGCTTTCCAAACTCTATATGGTGTCTGTTAATGATTTCAGCAAATTCTGAGTTTAAAAAATCAAATGGCGTTCCTTCCCTTCCAAGCTCTACCATGTGGCCAAACAGCAGTTTTTCTCCACATATTGGCTTGCGACATACTCTGGAAAAATTGTGCAACAAATTGTACACTGTATTTTCTCCTGTTACCTTTGTGAAAATTCAAAATTTGGGGCTAAAAAAATATTTTGTGCAAAAAGTGAAATGTTAATATTTTACTTCTACATTGCATTAATTGCTGCAAAGCACTTGAAGGGTTTATAAACTTCTTGAACATGTTTTGAGGACTTTGAGGGGTTCAAATTCTAGAATAGTATCACTTTTGAGTAATTTCTGTCATGTAGGCTCCCAAAGTCACTACAAATGTGATGTGGTTCCCCAAAAATTTTTTTGTAAATTTTGGTAAAAAAATGAAAAAATTTAACCCTTCCGAATTCGTAACAAAAAATACTGTGCTTGAAAAGGAAAAATGAGAAATGTTATCTACAGTCATGGCCAAAAGTTTTGAGAATGACACAAATATTATATTTTTACATGATCTGCTGCCCTCTGGTTTTTATGTGTGTTTGACAGATGTTTTTTATCACAGACAGAAATATAATAATTGCAAACATATGAGTAACAAAAGTTAAAATTGACAGTTAGAATGAGTTAATGCAGCAAGTCAATATTTGCAGTTTTGACCCTTCTTCTTCAGGACCTCTGCAATTCTCCCTGGAATGCTCTCAATCAACTTCTGGACCAAATCCTGAATGATAGCAGTCCATTCTTGCACAATCAATGCTTTCATTTTGTCAGAATTTTTAGGTTCTTGTTTGTCCACCCGTCTCTTGATGATTGACCACAAGTTCTCAATGGGATTAAGATCTGGGGAGTTTCCAGGCCATGGACCCAAAATCTCTATGTTTTGTTCCCTGGGCCATTTAGTTATCACCTTTGCTTAATGGCAAGGTGCTCCATCATGCTGGAAAAGGCATTGTTGATCACCAAACTGCTCTTGGAGAGTTGGGAGAAGTTGCTCTTGGAGGACATTCTGGTACCATTCTTTATTCATGGCTGTGTTTTTAGGCAAGACTGTGAGAGAGCCGATTCCCTTGGCTGAGAAGCAACCCCACACATGAATGGTTTCAGGATGCTTACCAGTTGGCATGAGATAAGACTGGTGGTAGCGCTCACCTTGTCTTCTCCGAATGATGCGTTTTCCTGATGTCCAAAACAATCGAAAAGGGGATTCATCAGAGAAAATAACTTTACCCCAGTCCTCAGCAGTCCACTGCCTGTACCTTTTGCAGAATATCAGTCTGTCCATGATGTTTTTTCTGGAGAGAAGTGGCTTCTTTGCTACCCTCCTTGAGACCAGGACTTGCTCCAAGAGTCTCCGCCTCACAGTGCGTGCAGATGCACTCACACCTGCCTGCTGCCATTCCTGAGCAAGCTCTGCACTGCTGGTAGCCCGATCCCGCAGCTGAAACACTTTTAAGAGACGGTCCTGGCGCTTGCTGGTCTTTCTTGGGCGCCCTGAAGCATTTTTGGCAACCATGGAACCTCTCTCCTTGAAGTTCTTGATGATGTGATAGATTGTTGACTGAGGTGCAATCTTTCTAGCTGCGATACTCTTCCCTGTTAGGCCATTTTTGTGCATTGCAATGATGACTGCACATGTTTATTTAGAGATAACCATGGTTAACAGAAGAGATACAATGATGCCAAGCACCAGCCTCCGTTTAAAGTGTCCAGTGGTGTCATTCTTACTTAATCAAGACAGATTGATCTCCAGCCATGTCCTCATCAACACCCACACCTGTGTTAATGGAGCAATCACTGAAAAGAGGTTAGCTGGTCCTTTTAAGGCAGGGCTGCAATAATGTTGAAATGTGTTTTTGGTGGATAAAGTTCATTTTCTAGCCAAATATTGACTTTGCAAGTAATTGCTGTTAAGCTGATCACTCTTTATAACATTCTGGAGTATATGCAAATTGCCATTAGAAAAAGTGAAGCAGTAGACTTTGTAAAAATTAATATTTGTGTCATTCTCAAAACTTTTGGCCATGACTGTATTAACTATATTAACTATTTTGTGTGACATAACTCTCTGGTTTAAGGGTATAAAAAATAAGCGAACTTTTCAAAATGTTTGCCAAATTTCCATTTCTTTCACAAATAAAAACAAGTCATATCGAATAAATTTTTTCACTATCATGAAGTACAATATGCCATAAAGAAGTCTGATTCATTGGGATCCATTGAAGCGTTTTAGAGTTATTACTACATAAAGTGAGACTGGTCAGAATTGTGATGTACAATAATAAATTATATTGTGGTACCATGTTAGCAAGAAAAATCGATGTGAATACTTTTCCGTCCAATTATGACAAAAGTATTCTAAAGGCACTGCCACACTTAGCGATCGCACTAGCGATCACAACAACGACTTAACCTGGCGAGATTGCTAGTGTGATCGCTATGTGATCGCTAGTTAGATTCCAAACACAACTCATCAGCGATCTGTATAACGACCTCTGCGGTCGTTGGGAAAACCTATTCCCACCTGCGATGCTGGTGAAGTCGTTCATAAAGGGTGTCACACTCAGCGATTCAGGCTCACCTGCGGGACACCAACGACCAAAAAACGGCTCAGAACGTTTATAAGCGATCAGCGACATCTCAGCAGGGGCCACATCGCTGCTACATGTCACACACAGCTGCGTCGCTAACGAGATTGCTACTGCATCATAAATGGTGACGAAGTAGCGATCTCTTTAGCGATCTTGCTAGCGATCTCGCTTAGTGTGGCATACCCTTTAGAGTGATACCTTTATTGGCTAACCAGAAAATTATATGTTTGCAAGCTTTCAGAGCACAGGGGCTCTACAAAAAGATTAATAAAGAAAAAAGCACATTGAAGAGATACTACAGTAGGACATTTGTTAATTAGGTGGGAGGTGTGATGCCTCATAAAGACAAGCCAAGGAAATCGAATTAGCATTTTCTTACAAATGAAGAGGCAGTGGGGATGTTCTTAGTTGTCTGCAGTCCTTCTGCTGTAAGTGTTAACTGTGTCCATATAGTGAGTCATAAATCCAGGTGTTAAATTGAGTCCTAAGGGTATGCCACACTGAACAATATCGCTAACGGGATCGCTAAAAAACGTCACTATTTAGCGATCCCGTTAGCGATGTTGTTCAGTGCGGCAGCTTCCAGCGACGAGCTTCCTGCTGTGATCTCGCTCGTCGCTGGAATCGTTCCGGACCCTATTTTCTCGTCGGCGCTCCCGCTGGGTAAGTATATATCGCTAGCGTGGCACCTTTTCTTAGCGATTTAGCGGTACTTTTGTACCGCTAAAGTCGTTAAGAAGATCGCTAACGGCGATAGCGTCGTTAACTATATCGCTAAATGTGGCCGCACTTAGCGATATAGAAACAATCCCGCTAGCGATCGCATTAGTATGCGTCGTTATCGTGATCGCTAGCGGGATTGTTTAGTGTGGCAGTACCTCTAGTCTCATAGTATTGAACACCCTTATAAGTTTGAATTCCCAAATTTTTCTCTCCCTGTCATCCTTAAAATGATATTTTAGTATTAAGACTTTTAAGTCTGTCATACAATGTCCAGTTCCAGAAAAATGTTTTCCCACAGGCGTGTCCATTTCATTCCTGATTGTATGTCTGTGTAGATTCATCCTTGTTTGTAGTTTATGCATGGTTTCCCCAATATAGATAGCTCCAGGGCACCTCGTACATTGTATAATGTACACCACATTGGAGGATGTACATGAAAAGGAACCCATGACCTTATAGTCCTGATTTGTATCTGGTACGCAAACTGTATTTGTTGGTAATATGTGGGTACAAGTTTTGCATTTTTTGTTGTTACATGGGAATGTACCAGTCACTGATAGTGACGAGAGGACATTTCTGACAAGGAGATTCCTTAAGTTAGGGGGCTGTTTGTAGGAGAGGAGTGGTAGTTCTGGGAATATGTCTTTTAATTTGTGGTCTCTGTGGAATATTGGTTGGAGATCAGCACCAATTTTCCTTAGGATGCTCATGTGGGGGTTGTATGTGACCACAAGAGGTACCCTGTTGTTGTCCTCTCTCAGTTTGTAATTCAGAAGGTTGCTTCTTGGGATTCTTGTAGCCCTGTGGATCTGTTCATCTATTACCAATGGATGGTATCCTTGTTGTAGAAATGTATTCCTAAGTGATAGCAGCTGTAGTTCCCTGTCTTTACTGTCTGAACAGATCCGAATATATCTCAGAGCTTGACTGTAGATGATGGATTTTTTGTGTGTCTTGGAATTTTTGGTCAGAATTGTAAAATTTTTCCAGGTCATGAATGTGAAAATAGGCTTGAGGAATGAAGGGGATAAGCCTGGAAACGCAACTACAAAATTTAGTCTGCTTTAACTTATGTGCTACTGGTATTTATATTCTTCTCATCTTTTACCCATCATTCACCCATCATTACCTGTAACTCTCCTTATGTAAAACTCAGCATTTGAAACAGAACCCCCTACGTTGTTTCATTGGATGTCACCCTTTTGATTGTGTGTTTTGAGAATTATCTTTTACCATTAAATCCTTTTGTATAAAGTGTTTTTGGTTACTGAAATTATGACATGAAAGATTGTCCAGACCTTTATTACCGTATATACTCGTGTATAAGCCGAGATTTTCAGCACCTTTTTTGTGCTGAAAATGCCACCTCGGCTTATACACGAGTCATTGGGCAGAAACCAGCGGGGAGCGAGTGCCGCGGCAGGATCCTGTGGCTGGGACATCATACTCACCCTCCCCGTGCCATCGCTGAACATCCCGGCAATCCTCCGTTGTACCCTGCTTCCTGCAGCTCTCCTGTGCTGAGCGGTGACGTAATACCACTCATTAAGGTCATGAATATGGACGCGAACCACTACCATAGGCGTGGCATCCATATTCATGGCCTTAATGAGCGGTATTACGTCACCGCTCAGCACAGGAGAGCTGCAGGAAGCCGGGTACAATGGAGAATTGCCAGGACGTTCAGCGATGGCACGGGAGGGTGAGTGTGATGGAGGAGAATGGGGGGGAGCATGGAGCAGGATTGGGGGAGGACGGAGAGCACAGAGGAGCATGGAGCAGGACGGGGGGAGGATGGAGGGCACAGAGGAACATGGAGCAGGACGGGGGAGGATGGAGGGCACAGAGGAGCACGGAGCAGGACGGGGAGGATGGAGGGCACAGAGGAGCACGGAGCAGGACGGGGGGAGGATGGAGAGCACAGAGGAGCATGGAGCAGGACGGGGAGGATGGAGGGCACAGAGGAGCACGGAGCAGGACAGGGGAGGATGGAGAGCACAGAGGAGCACAGAGCAGGACGGGGGAGGATGGAGGGCACAGAGGAGCAAAGAGCAGGACGGGGAGGATGGAGGGAACAGAGGAGCACAGAGCAGGATGGGGGGAGGATGTAGAGCACAGAGGAGCAAGACGGGGGAGGATGGAGGACAGAGGAGCACTGAGCAGGACGGGGGGAGGATAGAGAGCACAGAGGAGCACGGAGCAGGATGGGGGGGCACAGGATGACAGAGCAGGAAGGGGGAGTACAGAGGAGAATGCGGAGGATGGAGCAATAGGGGGGAGCACAGCGGAGGACGGAGCAGGAGGGGGGAGCACAGAGGAGAATGGGGAACACAGAGCTGGATGGGGAGCTTGGAGCAGGACTGGGGGAGCACAGAGCAGGACGGTGGCTTACACACCCGGCTTATACTTGAGTCAATAAGCTTACCCAGTTTTCCGTGGCAAAATTAGGGGCCTCGGCTTATACTCGGGTCGGCTTATACTCGAGTATATACGGTACTTTATTTGACATTCAACCTTTTTGAAAATGTAATTTTTTTATTTATTTGTCCCACTTTCCACTTACGGCTTAAAATAATTTTGATAGAATAGATTAATGATTTTTTCCAATTGTCTTTTTGTATTTTTTTAATCAAAGATAAATATTGTGTTATTTAAATTAAAGTTAGCAGTGATTTTTTAATTAATTTCTTCATCTTATGGAAACTATTGAATATTAATCAAGGCTGCTTTTTACAGAACCATGTGTTGTACAGTCTCAACTATTAAAATAATGATCATAACTACACATTATTCTCATTTTCATAAAATTGCAATTTTCTTTAATGCAGTCACTCAAGTGTATTACAAAGTGTATTGTGGATCATGTTTTATTCCTTCCTGTTTCCTTTTTAATTTCAGCACAAATAACTTATCTGAAACATCAAAATGAGTGCAACCTTCAGCTTCAAAGAGGAAGAGTTCTTTTTTCCTTATCTATTTTCTCTTATAAGGGTGTTTGATCTACAGCAAGCAATAGTTTCCTTTTACAACACTAAATAATGGAAAAATACTTCTAGTATTCTTGTCACATGTTCTAAGGTTACACAGCCCACACTCTTATCAGTAGCAGACACAAAATGCATTATGGGACCCTTCTTACTGATGCACCAGCCTTTGGAGAGATTTATTATAAAATAAGGCTTTGACCAAATAACCTTTTTTGGTCTTGACATTTTTTAAACATTCTATGTTGAATTTAAAAAAAATATAGAAGGAATAAAGCGTATGGTTACTCCCTACAAGATTTTCATGCATTGTTATGTAATCTAATTTCATTATAATTACAATACTGAAAACATTGAAAGCATCCTCGTTAGAATATACTAAAGCATGCAAATTCATTTGATACTTTTTTTTATAAATACAAACAATAAAAGCAATAACATTGATACTTATTTCATGATATACTGTATTGTAAAGCAATGTCTCAAGTTATTTTTCCTAGCATGGTCAGACAACTGCATGCTAAAGGACATAATTTTGAAAATGCTAAAAATAAACATTGGGGACCTCTAATATAAATGAACCCCTTCCTGACATGGCCAATTTCCATTTTTTTTAATTTTTTTTTATTTTTATCTTCCCTTCTAACAAGAGCCATAACTTTTTGATTTGTTTTCATTCAAATAGCTAGTAAGGCTTGTTTCTTTGTGGGACAACTTGTACTTTTGAATGACCCCATCCATTTACTACATACTGTACTCAAAAATATGAAAAAAAATCCAAAGTATGATGAAATTGTGAAAATAAACTGCACAGCGACATTGATTTTTTTAAAATTGCATTCACAATACTTTGTTAAGGCAAAAATTACCTGGCATCACGATTCTCCAGGTCAGTACAATTACGGTGATTCCAAACTAACATTTTTCTATTGTTTCGCCCATTTCTGAGACATAGATTGTTTTCATTTTTTGGTCGACAGAGCTATGTGAGGTCTTTTTTTTGTGAATGATAAAATGTTTTATTAATATAATTTTGGGATAGACATGAAATTTTGATCAATTCTTACAGGGTTTTTTTTTGTGGCATTGCGGTGACCCAAAAATTTTAATTTTGGCATTTTGAATTCTTTTCTGTTTATGGTGTTTACCGAAAAAGTTTAATAATTTTATATTTTGAGACCAGACTTTTAAAGTGTATATTCATCAATTTCATATACCGTATATACTCGAGTATAAGCCGACCCAAGTATAAGCCGACTCCACTAATTTTGCAACAAAAAACTGGGAAAACTTATCGACTCGAGTATTATCCTAGGGTGGAAAATGAGATTATGCACCATATGCTGCCCCATGTATTATGCCCCAAAGGATGCTCCATGCATTGTGCCCCATATGCTGCCCCATGTTTTATGCCCCACAAGATGCTCCATATATTGTGCCCCATATCCTGCCCATGTGTTGTGCCCCACATGCTGCCCATGTATTGTGCCCCATAGAGGCTCCATAGATTGTGCCCCCATAGATGCTCCATAGATTGTGCCCCCATAGATGCTCCATAGATTATGCCCCCATAGATACTCCATAGATTATGCCCCATAGATGCTCCACAGATTATGCCCCATAGATGCTCCACAGATTATGCCCCCATAGATGCTCCAAAGATTATGCCCCCATAGATGCTCCACAGATTATGCCCCCATAGATGCCCCATGTATTATGCCCACATAGATGCTCCATAGATTATGCCCCCTTAGACGCTCTGCAGATTATGCCCCCATAGATGCTCCACAGATTATGCCCAAATAGATGCTCCACAGATTAAGCCCCCATAGATGCCCCATGTATTATGCCCCCATAGATGCTCCATAGATTATGCCCCCATAGATGCTCCACAGATTATGCCCCCATAGATGCCCCATGTATTATGCCCCATAGATGCTCCATAGATTATGCCCACATAGATCCTCCTTAGATTATGCCCCATAGATGCTCCTTAGACTATGCCCCCATAGATGCTTCATAGATTATGCCCCAGAGATGCTCCATAGATTATGCCCCATAGATGCTCCACAGATTATGCCCCCATAGATGCTCCATAGATTATGCCCCCATAGATGCTCCTTAGATTATGCCCCCATAGATGCTCGATAGATTATGCCATCATAGATGCCCCATGTATTATGCCCCCATAGATGCTCCATAGATTATGCCTCCATAGATGCTCCTTAGATTATGCCCCATAGATGCTCCATAGATTATGCCCCATAGATGCCCCATGTATTATGCCCCCATAGATGCTCCATAGATTATTCCCCCATAGATGCTCCTTAGATTATGCCCCCATAGATGCTCCATTAATTATGCCCCCATAGATGCTCCATGTATTATGCCCCCATAGATGCTCCATAGATTGTGCCCCCATAGATGCTGCATTGAATAGGTCCCTTATGCTGCCGCAGCTGCTGCAACAAAAAAAAAAGACATACTCACCTCTCGTCGCATATTAACCTGTCACCCGGTCCACCGCTGAGCGCTGCTGTCTTCTGGGTCCTCCAGCAGTGAATGATCAGGCAGAGGGCGAGGCGCGCAGTAATCACGTCATCGCGCCCTCTTCCTGAACATCGCAGCATGAGGATCGCGTCTCTGCCCTGGTCTTCTCCCATTGTCTCCAGCGCCAGTGTTCAGCGGTCAGGTGGTACCACTCATTAAAGTCATGAATATGTGCATATTCATGACTTTAATGAGCGGTACCACCTGACCGGTGAACACTGGCGCCGGAGACCGTGGGAGAAGAGCAGGGGCTGCAGAGACTGCGCCGGAGGAGGGGTGAGTATATAGCACAGCTGCGCTCCTCCTTCCCCTGTATATGACTCGAGTATAAGCCGAGAGGGGACTTTCAGCCCTAAAAAATGGGCTGAAAATCTCGGCTTATACTCGAGTATATACGGTATGTGTATTTTTAACATGATTATTTTTATCAGGGGAATGTGGTATTAGAAATGTTATACTCTTTTAATTTTTACATTTTTCTATTTTTTTTAACTTTTTCGCGTATTTGTTAGTCCCCCTTTGTGAGATGAACATGTGATTATCTGATTTCATGTGCTATATACAGTAATTCCATAGTTTTGCTGTATATAGGAAAAATTATGTTTTCCTTTGAAGCCCAGCCCTTGACTGGTTTTCAACAAAGCTCCGTGACAGGCACAGTCTTTAGCATAACACTTTCTGATATAGCAGCCCATTGACACCCCATGATCACATCACAGGGAGGCTAATGCGCAGAAAGGATGATGAGTCATCATGCCAGCATGCTGATAATGCTCCACCTACTGCTGTTAGAGGCAGATCCTGACTGTGAGTCACAGCCATTACCTGCCAGGTATGGCGCAGGCTGAGAGCTTTTGAGCCCACTCCATACATTATTATATATTAACATATTCAGTTGCTCTGCCTGTTATACAATTTAGCAAGATGTGTTTAGAGTGTAATTAAAAAGTTAAGCATAATATACAGAGAACAATAAAATACATTAATAACATGTAATAAAAAATTGTTAAACCATTAAAGAAAACCTGTCAGCACCCCTTGTTACAGTTTGCGGATTGAATAAAATATAAATTAAGAGAAGGTGTGATCGCAACCCGGGGTGATGGAAGAACTGCAGCTAGAGACAATGGTGGAAGGATGCTGCGTGCAAGCACCGAACACACTCGGAGTTAAAGGTCACTCCATGTGGGAAGAGTGCAAAGTAAAGTAAGGAAATAGTTCAGCTCACCTCCATAGATCGAAAGTCCATCCGAGCAAGGATAAGTCACTGCCAGATGTTGCAATACATGAAGAGAAGAAAATCCAGCTCCGGAAATAATGTAAAAATCATCCTTTATTTAGGCAAATATTAACATACAAAAATCCAGCATGGCTGCTGTACTAGTCTCAGTGGTAAATAGATGAAAATACCGCAACATACAGTGACTGCCCACTGAAGTCTAGACGCGCTTCGAGCACCAAGTGCTCTTAGAATCAGAATAACCTTCAGTATCTCACCAAGTGAAATATAACAAAAACACACAGGTGAAATCAACTAAACAAATTAAAATAATTAAAACAATTAAAAACACATGACATTAGTAATGAAGCATGAATTCTTTTCTCAGGTGCACGGGTATCCAGAAGAAAAATCCATAGAGCCTCTCGATCCCGAAGAAGTTTTTCTCTATCTCCACCTCTGATTTTAGCTTTAATCTGTTCTATTGCATAAATCTTCAAATATGAAATATCCCTATTATGAGTGGAAACAAACTGTTTAGACACATTAGATACATTCCTAATAGTAGGATACAATATATCATGAAGGTGCTCTCGTGTCCTTTCCTTCAATCTGCGTATGGTGGATCCTACATATTTCACATTACATTTTGTACATTCCATTATATATACAACGAAATCAGAGTTGCAATTTAAAAAATCCTTAATTTTATAAGATTTGTTATTCATGGTATTTATAACCATTAATGTTTTAGAGGAAAAAGGACACGTTTTGCAAGGAGATTGACCACATCTGTGATAACCCACACAGGATAACCAGTTTCTATTAGAACAAATTTCATTGTGTGAAAACAAACTAGGAGAAAGGACATTGCCTAAAGTTAATGCTCTTCTGGAAACAAATCTAATTCCATTTTTTAATAATTCATAACATCATCATTACGAAGTAAATGCAAATTCCCATTTATTATAGCGCAAATTTCCTTGAAAAACCTACTGTGTGTCAAAATCAAAGTGGGACGATCCCTGTTAGTATTACTCAGTGGGTCTTGTTTATCAGTTTTAAAAAACGATTCTCTGGGTTTATTAGCTACAATATTAGATGCCCTCTTTAGGACCCAGTTTGGATAACCGCGTTTATTTAAGCGTTTTTTAATAGCTGCGGATTCTTTTTGAAAGGAAGGTAAATTACTACAATTCCTTTTAGCACAAATTAATTCCCCTACAGGGATCGCCTTTATAGTGTGAATAGGGTGAAAGCTATGTGCATGTAAAATTGTATTACCTGCTGTAGCTTTGTGGTAGGTGGAAGTGGAAATAAATTGTTGAGGCTGACCTAATAAACATAAATCCAAAAATTGAATCTCTTTGCTATTAAAATTATGAGTAAAACTGAGATTAAATTGATTCAAATTAATATTTTCCAGGAAGCTTGAAATAAGATTACTATCCCCCTTCCATACCAGCAGGAGGTCATCTATTAATCTTGAATAATATTCAATACAATCAAGAAATGGATTGTTTGCATTAAAGATAAATAATTCCTCCCACCAAGCCATAACCAGATTCGCCACAGAAGGGGAACATTTAGCCCCCATCGAAACACCATTTGTCTGCTAAAAATTTTTTTGTTAAATAAAAAATAATTGTGCTACAAAAGAAATTGTAAAACTGTAAGGACATAATCACAAAATTCAGCAGGATAAGAACCATATTTATGAAGATGAAAACGCACAGCAGAGATGGCTACACTGTGCGGTATGGAAGTATATAATGATATGACATCGCAGGTGACCAAGGACAAATTTTGCTGCAATATTACATTGCCAAACATGTTAAGAACATCTATAGAATCCTTTAAATAACCTGGTATACGATGTACAAATGGTTGAAGAATTGAATCTAACCATTGACTCAGGCGTTCAGTCAGAGAACCGATGCCTGCAACAATGGGACGCATCGGGGGGGGAAAAACCTGCTTATGGGTTTTTGGCAATGCATGTAAAATAGGAATAACTGGGTTTGTGACACATCAATATATTCTGATTGTTTCTCAGTGAAAAAACCCAGCCTGACACCCTCAGCAATGATTTGGTTACTCTTTTTCTGAAAAAGGGGAGTTGGATCACCCTGTAATAAAAGATAGCTAGTGTCCTGGGATATCATATTGCTGTTGGCTTGGTGGTAATCAGAATCATTCATGACCACCCCGAGCCACCTTTATCGGACATCTTAATGACAATCTTAGTATTAGGGCTCATACTCACTTGAGCCGAAAACGGACGATTTCAAGCCGATAAAAAATCGGATTGAAATCGGACCAATGTTATTCAATAGGTGACATCTCATTTGCGATTTATTTCTCAGTCGAAATCGGTGTGATAAAAAAATCGCAACATGCTGCAATTTGTAGCGATTTTGGCATGATAATTGCTAATGCATGTCAATGGATGCGATAAAAAATCAGACAGCACCCGCACCATGCGAGTGCTGTCCGATTTATACGCACCAGTGTCCTTTGAAAAGCCGGCAATTCATCCCTGGCTACTGTAAAATCACACTGAGAGCTCACAAAACACTACATATATACACATATAATACATATATATATATATATATATATATATATACATGTCATTGTGACATATGTATATTTATAGTTCATACACTTCTACATAGTATAATAGCCATTAATTCATCCCCGGCTATACTGTAAAATCACACTGACAGCTTTAATAAAGAATGGACAGAATACATATACACACATAGAATACATATATATATAAATATATATATATATATATATATATATATATATTATATATATACATATATTTATATATCATACACTTCTACATACTGTAATAGCCGTTAATTCAATTACCGGCTTTTGTGAAATCACAGACCCGACATGAAATGACACATGGTTTACATACAGTTAACCATGTCATTTCATGTAGTTTGATATCTGGTTTTCACTAACAATTACATGAGTGTATGTGTGCAAAATTTCACACCTGTAGGGGTTAATGAAAGGTGTAAATTCGTTGACAAAAAATGCGTGGGCTCCCGCCCTATTCTCTCAACTAGACAGACAAAGCCAGCGAGTGGGGGCAGATAATCTTAGCCTAGGGAAGGTGCATTTATTTTGTGCCCCCCCTGGCTACTAACATCTACCCCCAGCCACCCCAGAAAAGGCAAATCTATAATTAGATTCGCCCTTTCTGGCACTTTGCCGGTCTATTCCCATTGCCCTGTAGCGGTGGCGAATGGGTTAATAATGTGTTAGACAACTCTCAATTATTAATCCTATTGAAGTAAATAAAAAAAAACACACACACATTAAGAATAAATAATTTTAATGAAATAAAAACACATTTTTTTGACCATCTTTTATTTAACTCTTAATCCCTGCGAAGCCCTTGATCTCCTATAATAAAGAAAAAATAATAAAACAACATTATTCTTAACTATCCGCCGCTCTGACACGTCCCACGCTGTAATCCTTCACAAAGGGTTAACTAGCTTTCAGCCAAGCAGTGCAGCTAATGCTGCCTGCTCAGCTGAAAGCTCCTGAATGAATGACTTCCTCTCCCAGTGACAGGAGAGGATGGGATTACTGTGGGAAACTTAATTGATAGCTTCCCACAGAAATCAGTTCACTTCAGGTCAGCGGGGACTCCCTCTGACGTCACTGATGCTGTGTCCCCGCTGACCTGAAGTGAACTGATTTCTGTGGGAAGCAATCAATTAAGTTTCACACAGTAATCACATCCTCTCATGTCGCTGGGAGAGGAACTCATTCGTTCAGGAGCTTTCAGCTCAGCAGGCAGCATTACTTGCGCTGCTTGGCTGAAAGCTAGTTAACCCTTTGTGAAGGATTACAGCGTGGGACGTGACAGATCGTCGGATAGGTAAGAATAATGTTGCTTTTTATTTTATTTTTATTACAGGACATCAAGGGAATCGAGGTTTGACAGTAAAATAAAATATGGTCAAAAACTGTGTGTTTATTTCATTAAAATGATTTTTCATTAATGTGTGTGTGTATTTTTTAACCATTTCATATAATAGGATTAATAATTGAGAGTTGTCTAATTGACAACTCTCAATTATTAACCTGACTTAAACTCACCTTTCAATAGCAAGGTGGCTTTAACCCATTATTAACCCATGCGCCACCGCTACAGGGCAATGGGAATAGACCGGCAAAGTGCCAGAAAGGGCGAATCTAATTATAGATTTGCCTTTTCTGGGGTGGCTGGGGGTAGATGTTAGTAGCCAGGGGGGGCACAAAATAAATGCACCCTCCCTAGGCTAATATTATCTGCCCCCACTCGCTGGCTTTGTCTGTCTGGTTGAGAAAATAAGTCGGGAGCCCATGCATTTTTTGTCAACGAATTTACACCTTTCAATAACCCCTACAGGTGTGAAATTTTGCACACATACACTCATGTAATTGTTAGTGAAAACCATGTATCAAACAACATGAAATGACATGGTTAACTGTATGCAAACCATGTGTAATTTCATGTCGGGTCTGTGATTTCACAAAAGGCGGCAATTGAATTAACGGCTATTACAGTATGTAGAAGTGTATGAACTATAAATATATGTATATATATGTCACAATGGCATATATAATATATATATATATATATAATAAAGTATTCTATGTGTGTATGTGTATTGTTTCCATTCTTTATTAAAGCTGTCAGTGTGATTTTACAGTATAGCCGGGATGAATTAGCAGCTATTATGCTATGCAGAAGTGTATGACCTTTATATATATATATATATTATATATATACATATATATATATATATATATATATATATATATATATATAATATAATTATTTTCTTTTTGTGTACATTTTTTTTTACAATGTGATTTTTACATGACTTTTTACATAGAGATAACTGCTCTATGTAAAACGACATGTTAAAATCGCATTGCATACAGATGGAAAACTGATGGAGAACGGATGGAGCAATTAAAGATCGCATACAAATCGCATGACAATCGCATGACAATTGCATATATTCGGACCGTTTTTTCCATCCAGAAAACGGACCGTTTTTTTTTTTCCACAAGTGGGTATGAGCCCTTAGATTGTAAATCTTTGAGAGCTTGTCGCTCTAAAAATGAGAGATTAGAGCGAACTGGCTTAGAAGAAGATTCATTTATTAAACCTTTGATATCCCTCTCCACAGAATCTTGAAATTTTTCCATATCATCAGTCCTAGTTTTGATTGGATAAAATTTGGGATTTTTGGTTCTAAATGGAAAAAAGGAATCAGAAGAAACAGATAATGTGGAAGAGGGATTCAAATCAATGAGAGACATAAGGCAGGTTTGTTCACAAAATCTTCTACCCAAAAATTCATTACATACAGGAACATCTGGTAATTCATACTGCATCTCATCACCTGAAAAAAAATGTTTTTTAATGGTGGTGAGGTCTCTTACAAATTTGTTAATATCTTTAATGGTAGAAAAAACATCTAAGTCCACATTAGTAGGAGCAAAGTTCAAGCCTCGAGATAATAGCTTTTCATCAGCCAGAGACAAGGGATAAGATGATAGATTAATCACATATAACGATTCTTTTTGTTGAAACTCCTCAGTCGATTCTTTAGGAAGGACGGTGTGTCTGTTATGTTTCCTTCCTCCCCTCCTTGTCCGTTTTTTCAAGGAGGATTATTGAATCTTTTGGGTTTCTTATAATAGTGTGATTGGGCTTTATTCACATTAGCGGCTTTGTTTGCAAAAAATTCTTCAGAGTGATCATTAGAAATGTCTGATGACTCCTGATCAGAGGAGGAGAAAGTAACCTGATTTCGTCTAGAGGAATTAAGGAAAGTGCGTGTGCGTTTCTTGAGGATAGATTTAGGAGGGAATTTTTGTTTTTCCCACCTTCCCCACTCATAAACTTGTTTGTTAGAACAATCAAAAACATGCCTATTGAACTTTTTTTCTTTAAAACCACAATTGTTAGAATTCTCCTGTTAGGTTTTTTCTATCTTGCTGGTCACATGACCTTTTTTGCCTACTTAATCCTGCTCCGCCCTTCTGGCTTTGCTGGACTTCATTGTAACTTCTACTTTTAAGCTAGCCGGGTGCTTTTGTACCTTACGCAACTAGTTTTGCTTGGTCTTCTGACCTTTATGTTCTATGTTGTTTTGTTTTTCTTTTTACTGCTACAACTTCTGTTAGGAGGTGTCCATCTTTTCTCCCAGTCCCTAGTGCTTGTAGGGATCCCTTCCTCGCATCTATAGGTCTTCGTACAGACTAGCTGAGGACTTTAGCGGGTCTGATCGCAGGATCAGGTTCCCCGTTACATCGTAGGGATTGAGCTTAGTTCTAATGTAGGGACAGATTTCCCTTTCTTTCCTTAGTGTTTGTAGCAGAACATAACAGTAAGTCCAGCCCAAAAAAAAATCTCTAAGGAAAGATTTCCTGTTTCCCTAATGGTGTCGTTTCAGGAGTTGGCTCAACGCCTGCAGGACTCTCTCTGGAGGTGTCCGAGCTTCAGCAACACGTGAGTAGCTGTTCTGGAGCACATTTCATGGAGCCAAAGGTACGTTTGCCTGATTTATTTTTTGGTGAACAACAAGATTTTTTTTCTTTTAAAAATGCTTGCTTGTATTTTCGTTTGAGACCCAGATCCTCTGGTGATGAATCGCAGCGCATAGGGTTCATTATGTCACTTTTGCGCAAAGAACCTCAGGAATGGGCTTTTTCTCTGCAACCTACTGATCCATGCTTTAGATCAGTGGATAGTTTTTTTTCTGCTTTGGGGTTGCTGTATGATGATCCTGATCATGTCTCATCAGCTGAGACAGAATTGAGACTTTTGAGGCAGGGATCTGGTAATGTGGAAAAATATTGTACACACTTCCGACGGTGGTCTACTCA
Organism: Oophaga sylvatica; assembly: GCA_033576555.1. Taxonomy (NCBI): domain Eukaryota; kingdom Metazoa; phylum Chordata; class Amphibia; order Anura; family Dendrobatidae; genus Oophaga; species Oophaga sylvatica. Next base: position 753,810,995 of record JARQOD010000001.1, on the reverse strand, counting down.
GGTTGAGTGGAACGATTCAGCTTTGAAAAGTTTGTTTCTTGCAGGGCTAGGTGAAAGGGTTAAAGATTTGCTGATTGCTTATCCCATACCTGTTAACTTGCAGGAGGCTATGCAATTAGCTATATGGGTGGATAGGAGACTGCGTGCAAGGGTTAATGAGAGTAAATCTGCCATGTCAGCTCCTAGTCTTGAGAGGGTTTGTACTGACATTGGAGAGGCGATGGAGATTGGAGCGATGGCAATCCGCTCTCAGGAAAAAGAACGCAGGCTTTCGGAGGGTTTGTGCTTTTATTTCGGCAAATCTGACCATTTCATTAAGAACTGTGTGCTTCGTATGAACAAAGAAAAAAAAAAGGAGGTCAGTGTCGCCCGTATAGCCTGTTTAAACACTAAGGGTGTATTTCTTTCTGCCACTACTGCTGCTCAGGAAGAATTAATGGAATTCCGGGTATTTGTCGATTGTGGTTCTACTCTGAATGTGATTGATGAGGAATTCTTGGAAAAACTTAAATTAAAACCCAAACCTTTGTCATCCCCTATTGCCGTGGTTTCTGTTGATGGCTCTCCCTTGAAGAATGTTACTCACAAGGTCTGTGAATTTCCCCTCACTATTAATGCTGTTTACCAAGAAAATTTGGATTTGGTAGTATTGAATAATTTGCCTTCTCCGGTAATTTTGGGGTTACCTTGGTTAAAATTGCACAATCCTGTTCTGGATTGGTCTACCAATGAAATTAAGTCCTGGAGCTCTCAGTGTTATGACAAGTGTTGTAACGGGCATATTGCTGCTGTGGGTAAAGGGGAACTACCTGTACCTATTCAGGATTTTTGGAAAGTTTTTTCTGAGAAGGAATCGCAGATGTTACCTCCCCATAGAGACTATGATTGTACTATTGAATTTGTCCCTGGAGCGACTCTTCGTAAAAGTTGTTTATTTAATCTTACGATTCCTGAGAGAAAGGCTTTAGAGGAATACATACAGACAAGCTTGGCCGCCGGTTACATTAGGCCTTCCAAGTCTCCTGTGGCTGTTGGATTTTTTTTTGTTAAAAAAAAGGACGGCGGTTTACGTCCTTGTCTGGACTTTCGTGAGATTAATAAAATTACGGTACGCAATCCTTACCCACTGCCATTGATTCCTGATTTGTTTAACCAGTTAGCGGGGGACAAGTGGTTCTCTAAAATTGATCTTCGGGGGGCATACAATTTGTTGCGCATGAAGGAGGGTGACTAATGGAAGACTGCTTTTAACACTCCTGTGGGTCATTTTGAGAATCTGGTTATGCCTTTTGGCCTTACCAATGCTCCTGTATTTTTTCAGAATATTATTAATGACATCCTTAGACCTTTGATCGGCAAAAGTGTGGTTGTGTATTTGGATGACATTTTGATTTATTCGCCGGATTTGGATTCTCATTGGCGGAGCGTTCGTGAGGTATTACAGTTATTGAGTGACAATTCACTTTTTGCTAATCTGGAGAAATGTGAGTTCGCTGTACAGAGAATTAGTTTTTTGGTTTACATTATCTCCAGCGAAGGTTTTGAGATGGATCCGGTGAAAGTTCAAGCTGTGCAGGAATGGCCTAGGCCTATTGGTTTGAAATCGTTACAGAGGTTTTTGGGTTTCGCCAATTATTATAGAAAATTCATTAAAAAATTTTCTATTATTGTCAAACCACTGACCGATCTCACCAGGAAAGGTGCTAATGCGGTTCAGTGGACTACTGAGGCCATTGAAGCTTTTGTGTTTATAAAGGAGAGGTTCAGCTCTGCTCCCTTCCTTATGCAGCCTGATGTGACTAAACCGTTTTTGGTTGAGGTTGATGCTTCTTCTGTGGGCGTTGGCGCGGTGTTGTCTCAGGAAAACACGGATGGAATACATCCCTGTGCCTTTTTTTCAAAAAAATTTTCTGAGACTGAACTGAATTATGATATTGGTAATCGGGAATTGTTGGCCATTAAACTCACATTTGAACACTGGCGGCATCTCTTGGAAAGTGCTGAATTTCCCATTCAGATTTTCACTGATCATAAAAATCTGATCTATCTTGATGCTGCCAAACGCTTGAATGCCCGTCTGTTAGGGTCTGCGGAACGCACCAAATATAAGATGTGGAGAGGTGCGTTCGCAGCCCGAGGTCCACCGTGCAGGCGGAGCCTGCTGCTAGTAAAATGGCGTAAGAAGCAAACTCTGTTATCCCGCAGAGTCGCCAACATAAATGCCGTAACGCGCTGTGGCAATAAGTGTGAACTCTGTTACTCCACAGAGCCGCTAGAAGGAGAGCCGCAGCGCTATATGGCGATGTGTGCGAACTCACTAAACACAACTGAGTCGCAAAGAAAACACGCTAGGGCGCTGTCTAGCATTGAAAGCGAACCCTGTTACGTCACAGGGCCGCTGAGAAATAGTGCTGTGTCCTGTCAGGCTCTCAGGTACACAGTTAAGTGCTAAGCGTACATAAAGCGTGATCATGTGCTAATGTCCTCGCGGGAGTCACCCGCAATCTATGGTGTCTGAACGCCAGACCCTGAATACGGCAATCAAAACTCCTCACCGGTTATGCCGGTAATCTAGGGCATCTAGGACGCCGACCCTGACCAGCTAGCACACCAAACTCCTCACCGATTAAGTCGGTATTCTAGTGGCTTATTTCAGCCGGGTCCCTAACCACACACACACACATGACCACACTGGCGCATAGCATACAATGGTTGATATTAGCGCATGGCGGCCCAGCCATGCTACCCTTTTATAGTAACAGCTACAGGACCTGCCAGAAACAAGGACCAATGAAGCTTGTTCCAGAACAACAGTAGTCACAGGACCTTCCTGGCAGACCAATAGGAGCTTCTGCAGTACCTGAGCATGTGACCCCTGATCTCCAATGAGAGATCTCACTCTGGGCATGCTCAGAAGGAAAAACGCAGGACTTTGTCCCAAAGACGTCTGCTCCAGCACTGGCTATAATAGCAGATCCAGGAAAGGCAGCAGCAAGTCACTGCACAGTACTGGAGTGGGCAAGACGCTTGGACCGACGTCTCTGCAGAGCAGGCTCCACTGCGGCCGGAGATGAATGGGAGACCGCAGCGGGGCTGGTTCGAGACTCCCCTTGTGCAGCAGCAGGAACTCGAACCCTAACATTACCCCCCCTCCTAGGGCCCCCCCTTCTTTGGGCCTCGCTGCGCTCAAAGGCAGCGATGAGCTGCGGAGCGTGAACATGCTCTTCAGCGCCCAGGACCTATCCTCAGACCCATAACCCCTCCAATCCACCAAATAAAATTTTTTGCCTCGTACCACCTTGTACCCAACAATGGCATTCACCTCATGATCGTCGGTAGATGAACCCGTCGTCCCGGCAGATGACTCGGAAAACCGGGAAATGGCCACGGGTTTCAGGAGGGACACGTGAAAGGTGTCAGTGATACCAAGGCGAGGCGGAAGGGCTAGGCTGTAAACCTCCGGGTTCACCTGCTCAAGAACTTTAAAGGGGCCCAAAAAGCGAGGTGCCAACTTGGTGGACTCTACACGTAGCCTGATGTTTCGGGCAGAAAGCCACACTAGGTCACCCGGAGCAAATGTAGGAGCGGGGCGCCGATGGGCATCAGCCGAAGACCTCATCCTCTCTTTGGAGGCCTGAATGGCATCCTGTGTGCAGTCCCAAATGTCCCGTGCCTCCACAGCCCAGTCTGCCACCCTGGAATGGCGGAAGACACGGGCATGGGCACTGGTACCCGCGGATGCTGACCGTAGTTCAGGAGGAATGTGGTCTGTCCGGTGGAGTCAGCCACAGCATTATTTAGAGCAAACTCAGCCCACGGTAGCAAGGATGCCCAGTCATCCTGCCTGGCAGAGACAAAATGTCGCAAGTATGTGACCAAGGTCTGGTTGGCCCTCTCTACCAACCCATTCGTCTCGGGATGGTATGCAGAGGAGAGATTCAACTCAATGCTGAGTAAACGACACAGCTCTCTCCAGAACCGAGACGCAAACTGGGGACCTCGATCACTGACAATTTTGTCTGGCATACCGTGAAGGCGGAAAATATGCCTAATGAATAATGCTGCCAAGGCCCGTGCAGACGGTAACCGTGGTAACGGCACTAAGTGCACCATTTTGGAGAAGTGGTCGGTTATCACCCACATGATGGTGCAGCCCCGAGACTTGGGTAAGCCCACAACAAATCCATCCCAACCATCTCCCAAGGCCTGTCTGCCACCGGTAAAGGAAAAAGTAACCCAGCTGGCCGTTGTCGAGGGGACTTATTCTTGGCGCAGGAGACGCACGCCTGAACGTATTCCCTGACATCACGGGCCATCTGCGGCCACCAGTATGTTCTCGCCAGCAACTCAGAAGTCCTTTTTGTCCCAAAGTGTCCACCCACCCCGGACGAATGTGCCCAAGAGAGTACTTCCGGTCGCAAATTGATGGGCACAAAAGTCTTGCCCGGAGGCACACACTCAAGCGAAACCGGAGCCACCGTTCTTAGGCTTTCTGTGGGGACAATAAGCCGAGGCTCCTCCTCCACCTCCTCAGAGGACACCACGGAGCGGGATAGAGCGTCTGCGCGAATGTTCTTCTCACCGGAGAGGAAATGGAGGGTGAAATGGAACCGGGAGAAAAACAAGGACCATCTGGCCTGACGGGAATTTAGCCGCTGGGCTGTCTGCAAACACACAAAGTTCTTGTGGTCCGTGAATACTTGGAAGGGGAAGCGAGCCCCCTCCAGAAGATGTCTCCACTCGGAGAAGGCCAACTTCATAGCCAGTAACTCCCTGTCCCCGATGGAATAATTCCTCTCTGCTGGTGTAAAGGTCTTGGAAAAGAAGAAGCAGGGATGCTTCCGACCCTGGGCATCCTTTTGAAATAGGACTGCTCCAGCACCAACAGAAGAGGCATCCACCTCTAAGATAAACGGTTTATCGACATCGGGGCGATGTAAGATGGGAGCACTGGCGAAATGCGACTTTATGGAGGAGAACGCCTTTGTGACCTCCTCTGACCACAACTTGGGATTAGCTCCCTTCTTGGTGAGGGCTACCAAGGGAGCTACCAAAGTAGAGAAGTGGGGAATGAGTTGGCGATAGTAGTTAATGAACCCCATAAAGCGCTGCACCGCCTTAAGGGAGTGGGGTTCTTGCCAATCCATCACAGCCTGTAGTTTGGTAGGATCCATAGCCAATCCCTGGGTGGAGATGATATAGCCCAGGAAAGGTAGAGACTCCTACTCAAACATGCACTTCTCCAACTTCCATATAGGGAATTTGCTCGCAAGAGGTCGAAGACCTTGCAGACATCTCTCCGGTGGGAGGCCATATCTGGAGAAAAGATGAGAATGTCATCCAGATAGACTACCACCGAGGTTGTCAACATATCCCGGAAGATGTCATTCACAAAGTCTTGGAAGACAGCTGGGGTGTTACAGAGCCCAAAGGGCATTACCAGATATTCATAATGCCCATCCCTGGTGTTAAATGCCATCTTCCATTCGTCCCCCTCACGGATGCGAATCAGGTTATACGCACCCCGAAGGTCTAACTTAGTAAATACCCTTGCTCCCCGAAGCCTGTCAAAGAGCTCAGAGATTAGCGGCATAGGATATTTATTTTTCACGGTGATAGCGTTGAGACCCCTATAATCAATGCACGGACGTAATTCTCCGTTCTTCTTCTGCACAAAGAAGAACCCCGCTCCCGCTGGTGACACCGACTTCCTAATGAATCCCCTTGCCAAGTTCTCCTGAATATATTGGGACATGGCCTCTGTCTCAGGAAGAGAGAGGGGATAAACCCTTACTCTAGGAGGCTCAGCTCCAGGAAAGAGGTCGATAGACAGTCATAGGGGCGATGAGGCGGAAGAGTCTCCGCAGCCTTCTTCTAGAAAACGTCGGCATAAGACCAATAGACCTTGGGAAGAGGAGAGAGGTCTATGGGTATCTCAGTGGTGTTGACCTGCACGCTGTCCCTAATGCATCTGCCTTTACATAAATTACCCCAACCCAGAATTCTCCCTGAAGACCACTCAATATGGGGAGAGAGGTGGCGGAGCCAGGGTAATCCCAACAAAACCTCATCTATACCCTCAGGGAGGATAAAAAATGATATATTCTCCTGATGGGAAGGAGACATAGACAAGGTGAGTGGGACAGACTGATGGGTGATTTGTGAGGGCAGAATTGCCCCGTTCAACACCCGTACCGATACTAGTTCAGCCAGCAACACCAAAGGCATGGTGTGGCGAGAAGCAAAGGAGGATGACATAAAATTCCCCTCTGCCCCAGAATCCACACACAGCTTGACGGGTAGGGTGGTTGAACCGTGGGTAATTATCCCCTTGAGGAGCACTTTAGGGGCAAAACTCATGGCGTCCAGTGACCCTGTTCCTACGGTTACTGGGCGCGACCGTTTATTCAGCCGCTGTGGACATCGGTTGGCAAAATGTCCCTGCTGCTGGCAAATATAACAAATCGGGGATGGACGAGTGACCCGAGATTTAGATCCTGCAGGAGCAACCTCCTGAAGGTCGGGCGCCTGAACGGGCGACTCCAGAGGGTGGTGAAGGTTGGAGCCAACCGAACCCTCTGCCTACACTGGGCACGTTCCAGCCTCCGCTCGTGGAAACGGAGGTCGACGCGGGTGGAAATAGCGATAAGCTTCTCCAGTGTGGCAGGAATCTCTCTGGTAGCCAAGGCGTCTTTCACATGACCCGCCAGTCCTCTCCAGAACACGGGAATGAGGACTTTATCTGGCCACTCTAATTCCAAGGCCAGAGTCCGAAATTGGACAGCAAACTGGCTGACCAAAGCCGAACCCTGGGTACTTGCCAGCAGTTTGAACACCGTATCGTGGGTGATCTGAGGTCCTAGAAAAACCTTTTTCAGAGCCTCCAGAAAACGAGAAGCACTCCGCACCACACGGTCGTCGCGCTCCCACAGCGGCGTTGCCCACTCCAACGCTCTGCCCGACAGAAGAGCTATCACAAAGCCCACTTGTGCCCGATCCGTGGGGAAACGTGCAGCCAGAAGCTCGAGGTGTATGGAGCACTGACTCACGAATCCCCGACATTGCTTGCTGTCACCAGCAAACTTGTCTGGAAGCGGGAGGTGGGACAATGTAGGGACAGAGGTGGCAGAGGACAAACTGGCTGCAGCTACGCTAGCAGCCTGAACAGCCACTGCAGTAACATCCACAGCTGAGGTTGTGCGCTCAAGAGCCGCCAACCTACCCTCCAGCTGCTGGATGTACAGCTGTAAACGCTGTTCATCCGCCATTTTACTAGCCAGACCCTGGCGCTAATATTATGTTAGGGTCTGCGGAACGCACCAAATATAAGATGTGGAGAGGTGCGTTCGCAGCCCGGGGTCCACCGTGCAGGCGGAGCCTGCTGCTAGTAAAATGGCGTAAGAAGCAAACTCTGTTATCCCGCAGAGTCGCCAACATAAATGCCGTAACGCGCTGTGGCAATAAGTGCGAACTCTGTTACTCTACAGAGCCACTAGAAGGAGAGCCGCAGCGCTATATGGCGATGTGTGCGAACTCACTAAACACAACTGAGTCGCAAAGAAAACACGCTAGGGCGCTGTCTAGCATTGAAAGCGAACCCTGTTACGTCACAGGGCCGCTGAGAAAAAGTGCTGTGTCCTGTCAGGCTCTCAGGTAAACAGTTAAGTGCTAAGCGTACATAAAGCATGATCATGTGCTAATGTCCTGGCGGGTGTCACCCGCAATCTATGGCGTCTGAACGCCAGACCCTGAATACGGCAATCAAAACTCCTCACCGGTTATGCCGGTAATCTAAGGCATCTAGGACGCCGACCCTGACCAGCTAGCACACCAAACTCCTAACCGATTAAGTCGGTATTCTAGTGGCTTATTTCAGCCGGGTCCCTAACCACACACACACATGACCACACTGGCGCATAGCATACAATGGTTGATATTAGCGCATGGCGGCCCAGCCATGCTACCCTTTTATAGTAACAGCTACAGGACCTGCCAGAAACAAGGACCAATGAAGCTTGTTCCAGAACAACATTAGTCACAGGACCTTCCTGGCAGACCAATAGGAGCTGCTGCAGTACCTGAGCATGTGACCCCTGATCTCCAATGAGTGATCTCACTCTGGGCATGCTCAGAAGGGAAAACGCAGGACTGTCCCAAAGACGTCTGCTCCAGCACTGGCTATAATAGCAGATCCAGGAAAGGCAGCAGCAAGTCACTGCACAGTACTGGAGTGGGCAAGACGCTTGGACCGACGTCGCTGCAGAGCAGGCTCCACTGCGGCCGGAGATGAATTGGAGACCGCAGCGGGGCTGGTTCGAGACTCCACTTGTGCAGCAGCGGGAACTCGAACCCTAACACCCATCAGTCTAGGTGGGCACTCTTTTTCTTGCGGTTTAATTTTTCCGTTACTTACATTCCAGTTACTAAGAATGTGAAAGCCGATGCTTTGTCTCGCAGCTTTTCTCCCATGGTTGGTGCTGAGGAGGAGGAGAACATTTTACAAGAAGGGGTTGTGATTGCTGCTTTGGACTCTGTGTTGGAAGATGAGATTCTTAAAGCACAGAAGAATGCCCCATCTAACACTCCCCAAGGGAGGTTGTTTGTGCCTGGGACCTTTAGGAGAGATTTGTTTGTTGAGTGTCATGAGTCTCGGTTGGCAGGTCATCCTGGAATCTCTGAGACCAAGAGACTGGTGGGTCGCAGTTTTTGGTGGCCTGGATGGCAGAAGGAAGTCATTAAGCGGGTGCGTCAGTGCACTGTGTGTGCTAGATCTAAGTCTTCACATGCTCCTGCTGCGGGGTTGCTTTGCCCTCTGGAGATCCCTAGTGCACCTTGGATCCATTTGGCTATGGACTTTATTACTGACCTTCCCCCCTCTGAGGGTTTCACTGTCATTTGGGTGGTCGTGGACCGTTTTAGCAAGAAGTGTCACTTGGTTCCTTTCATCAAACTGCCCTGCACTAAGATTCTCGCTAAGGCCTCTGTCGAGGAAATTGTCAGACTACATGGCTTTCCTACTGACATTGTTTCTGATAGGGGACCTCAGTTCGTGGCTCATTTTTGGCGCGCCTTTTGTGACAGGTTGGGAGTTCATTTGTCGTTTTCGTCCGGATATCATCCTGAGTCTAATGGCCAGACAGAAAGGAAAAACCAGGATGTTGAGCAGTTCTTGCGTTGTTTTGTGGCAGACAATCAAGAGGGGTGGTCAGAGCTTCTGCCACTTGCTGAATTTGCTCTTAACAATCATACATCCTCTTCTGCTGGTTGTTCGCCTTTTTTTTGTTGTACTGGGAGACATCCGTCGTTTGGGTCATTCTCCAAATTGGTATCGGCCGTGCCTGAAGAGGAGAATTTTTCCGGTGATTTGGAGAGAGTTTGGACAGATGTGCGTGGTAATCTTCAGGAGGCTAACAGAAAATCTAAAAGGTACTTTGATAGGAAAAGGCAAGAGGTTTTGTTTGCTATTGGTGACATGGTTTGGTTGTCCTCTAAGAATCTGCGGTTGAGGATTCTTTCAAAAACATTGGGTCCCAAGTTTGTAGGGCCCTTCAAGGTGCTTCAGGTTGTTAACCAATCTACTATTAGGTTGGAGGTTCCTACCTCTTGGAAGATTAATCCGGCGTTTCATGTTTCTCTGTTGAAAAGAGCTGATGTGTCGGATAGAGATGCCTCTGCCTCTGTTCCCCCGATGGTGGAGGACGGGGAATATGAAATTTCCCACATCCTAAATTCTAGACGTTATAGAGGGATTTTGCAGTATCTCGTTGTTTGGAAGGGTTTCAGACCCGAGGATAACTCATGGGTGAGGGCGGATGATGTTTCTGCGTCCAGACTTGTCAGAGCGTTTCACAAGAGGTTTCCGGGTAAGCCTGGGCCTAGGGGATCTGGAGGATCCTCTTAGAAGGGGGGGTACTGTTAGAACTCTCCTGTTAGGTTTTTTCTATCTTGCTGGTCACATGACCTTTTTTGCCTACTTAATCCTGCTCCGCCCTTCTGGCTTTGCTGGACTTCATTGTAACTTCTACTCTTAAGCTAGCCGGGTGCTTTTGTACCTTACGCAAATAGTTTTGCTTGGTCTTCTGACCTCTATGTTCTATGTTGTTTTGTTTTTCTTTTTACTGCTACAACTTCTGTTAGGAGGTGTCCATCTTTTCTCCCAGTCCCTAGTGCTTGTAGGGATCCCTTCCTCGCATCTATAGGTCTTCGTTCAGACTAGGTGAGGACTTTAGCGGGTCTGATCGCAGGATCAGGTTCCCCGTTACATCATAGGGATTGAGCTTAGTTCTCTTGTAGGGACAGATTTCCCTTTCTTTCCTTAGTGTTTGTAGCAGAACATAACAACAATAGAGTCCTGCAATGCATGCATTTTTTTTCATCAAATCTTTTTGAAAATCTTCAAACATATCAGCCGCCATGACACTTTTTAGGGACAAAAAGTTTTTTTCAAGATCACTTTGTATTCTTGTCAATTCTTGGCTCTCATGTTTGACAATAAGCTGCATGAGTTGGACTGAGCAGTTAGACAGGATAGTATTCCATGTTTCAATAAATTCATCATTATAAACAGTAGTAGGTATTTTTTTTAATTTTTAGACCACATGTAATCATATTCTGGTGGTTGTAATTTTCCAGGGTGGTTTTATCCCACCAAATACGTGTTTCATTTAATGAAAGTTTTTCAACCTCCTGCATGCGATTAAGAAGGTCAGGAGATGTCTCCAGTGATTTATTCACAGATTGAAAAACCTGCACTGCTCGATCTCTCCTATTGGGATCGATTAGATACTCCATGATAAAAAAGTAAACGGACAGTCACTAATAAGATGTGAGATTAACGAAAAAATAAGGGATTTTCACCAAATTTCCGTTATACAGCCTTCAGCCATGCAAAAGAGATACGAAAAATGAAATCTCTTACAGAAGAACTTGTTTAGTCCATGAGATGGGAGGGAGCACGAAAACCAGCAGTAATACTATGAATAGTAAAGAAATAGCTCAGCTCACCTCCATGGATCCAAAGTCCATCCGAGCAAAGATACGTCACTGCCAGACGTTGCAATACATGAAGAGAAAAAAATCCAGCTCTGGAAATAATGTAAAAATCATCCTTTATTTAGGTAAATATTAAAATTCAAAAATCCAGCATGGCTGCTGTACTAGTCTCTGTGGTAAATAGATGAAAATACCGCAACATACAGTGACTGCACACTGAAGTCTAGACGCGCTTCGAGCACCAAGTGCTCTTAGAATCAGAATAACCTTCAGTATCACACCAATTGAAATATAACAAAGACACACAGGTGAAATCAACCAAACAAATTAAAACAATTTAAAACACATGACATTAATAATGAAGCATGAATTCTTTTCTTAGTTTTAAACCCGCAGGTGCACGGGTATTTCAATAGTAAAGAGATTCAATTTTTGAATTTATGTTTATCAGGTCAGCCTCAACAATTTATTTCCACTTCCACCTACCACAAAGCTACAGCAGGTAATACAATTTTACATGCACATAGCTTTCACCCTATTCACACTATAAAGGCGATCCCTGTAGGGGAATTAATTTGTGCTAAAAGGAATTGTAGTAATTTACCTTCCTTTCAAAAAGAATCCGCAGCTATTAAAAAACGCTTAAATAAACGCGGTTATCCGAACTGGGTCCTAAAGAGGGCATCTAATATTGTAGCTAATAAGCCCAGAGAATCGTTTTTTAAAACTGACAAACAAGACCCACTAAGTAATACTAACAGGGATCGTCCCACTTTGATTTTGACACATAGTAGGTTTTTCAAGGAAATTTGCGCTATAATAAATGGAAATTTGCATTTTCTTCGTAATGATGATGTTATGAATGAGTTATTAAAAAATGGAATTAGATTTGTTTCCAGAAGAGCATTAACTTTAGGCAATGTCCTTTCTCCTAGCTTGTTTTCACACAATGAAATTCGTTCTAATAGAAACTGGTTATCCTGTGTGGGTTATCACAGATGTGGTCAATCTCCTTGCAAAACGTGTCCTTTTTCCTCTAAAACACTAATGGTTATAAATACCATGAATAACAAGTCTTATAAAATTAAGGATTTTTAAAATTGCAACTCTGATTTCGTTGTATATATAATGGAATGTACAAAATGTAATGTGAAATATGTAGAATCCACCATACGCAGATTGAAGGAAAGGACACGAGAGCACCTTCATGATATATTGTATCCTACTATCAGGAATGTATATAATGTGTCTAAACAGTTTGTTTCCACTCATAATAGGGATATTTCATATTTGAAGATTTATGCAATAGAACAGATTAAAGCTAAAATCAGAGGTGGAGATAGAGAAAAACGTATTCGGGATCGAGAGGCTCTATGGATTTATCTTTTGGATACCCGTGCACCTGCGGGTTTAAACCTGAGAAAAGAATTCATGCTTCATTACTAATGACATGTGTTTTTAATTGTTTTAATTATTTTAATTTATTTGGTTGATTTCACCTCTGTGTTTTTGTTATATTTCACTTGGTGTGATGCTGAAGGTTATTCTGATTCTAAGAGCACTTGGTGCTCGAAGCGCTTCCAGACTTCAGTGGGCAGTCACTGTATGTTGCGGTATTTTCATCTATTTACTGCTGAGTAGTGTTGAGCGATATTGCTCGATATCTAAAAATATTGTATCGAAATTGTATCGCCGATAGCACTAAATATCGTCGATATCCGATTTCGATACCGGAAGTCCCATGTAAGTCTATGGGAACAAAATATTCGCAACAAAAAAAACCCTTTCTTTCGTTGTAAACACAAAATATACACACATAGAATACATATATATATATATATATATATATATATATATATATATATACATGTCATTGTGACATATTATATACATATATTTATAGTTTATACACTTCTACATAGTAAAATCGACTCTAATTCAATTGCCGGGTAAAGACGTGACATACCCCATAGAAGTCGACGGGCTCGGTGCCGAGTATCCCCAAAACCTCTGGCTCTGTGCGACTCAACTTGGGCGTCACGAACAGGATTCTGTAGCTCGCTATAAGCGAGTCCTGTGTGCCTGAATTGCACTGGTTTTGTGCTTGAGAATTGCTAAAATCATCAGAGAATGTATTTGCCATTTTTCCGCCATATCTGCGTCACGACGAGGCACTGGTGAAGAAGAAGGGCGTGCTCTTCGTGGGTGTCACTCACTCAGTGGCGTGAAAACGATGGCCGCCCACTGTAAATGGTACTGCAATGTAACATCGTGCCCCACAGCTCTGGAGTTCCGCCTCCTCATCCTCCTCAGTGTGAGGAGGTCCCGCCTCCCTACAAAAGAGGGGCCCTCTCCAGATATGACACATGTGACTTGGCAGAGATGGCTAATGGACACGAGCAGAAGTGGGAAGGGATGGAGCAGTCAGAGCTCTCCCCCCACGGAAGCGACCCGATCGCCACGGAATCACCGTTGGGCACCCGGCCTGTAAACCCTCCTACGTTGCAAGAAGCAGAGGATACCCTGAGAGGCCTGGCCCGGCACCGGGAGGAGGTCGCCAGGATGGAAGCCAGCTGGCGTGCCCTAAAACTAAACTTGGAGCGGCGCCAATCCCTCTTACCTGAAGTGTCTGACTCTGTACCGGAAGGTGAGGCACCCGTTCTAGTAGAGGAGCCCTTGCAATGTGATCCGGTTGACGTTGTCGCAGTGGAGGCACCCGTTCCTGCAAAAACCGCAGCACGGTCAGCAGCACCCCAGATCCCGCTGTCTGCCCCGGTCGCTGAGACAGAAGAAGCGACACCCGTCCTCATGGAGGAGGCCGCGCAGGCACCAGAGCACTACCTGCCTGTACCGGAGCCCCGACTGTCATCTGATTTAGAGCCGTCTGCTTCCTCCGCAGGGGAGCGCCGCCAGGACTGGGGGGCGACAGGAGAGCTGCCGCAAACCGGACACTGTAAGCTGCAGTGGAGTGGTGGAGACATGGAGCAACTGGTGGAGGAGAATTATAACCGGCGTCAGGAGGAAGAGTGGAGACGTTGGGAGAAGGAAGCAGAGCGACAAAGGGAGCAGCGAGAAACCCTAAAACTTTGCCAACGTCACCTGGAGAAGGACCGGGCAGATAAGGACCGGATGAGAAAGGACAAAGGAACCCTGAGTGAGCCGCGGCGTAAGGGTGCAGTACGGAACTTTAAATTGAAAGGTGGTTGGGGCTTCATCAAGGAGCCTGGACTTTATTTAGAAGTCTTTGTGACCCGGCGGGACGTGGAGGCTCACCTCCCAGAAGGACACCCGGGGAGGGACCTGTTGCCAGGAGACTTGGTGACTTACACCCGACACTGGGGTTACAATGGGTGGTACGCCCTAAATGTTACCAGGTGCGACCCCTACTCCCCAGTGTGTCAGGAACCTGTGAGACCCTCGAAGCCTTCAGCCTCCCACATCCAGGCCTCTGCAAAAGTGCCACCCCACGCCGTAAATCTCCCCAGCCTCCCTCAGTGGTCTCCTCAGCAGCCCCAGCTATGGACATGATAAGTATAGCTGGCCCGTACCCGGCGCCTGTTAGGCCCCCTGGGGTTCGTACAGTCCGTGACATAGGGCTCCAGACCCGGAGAGAGATGAAAGAGGTGGCCACACAGACCCAGATAGCGGGTCACGACGTCACTGTACAGGCCACACGACGTCATCAGGTCCTGGTGGTCCTTGGTGCCTCGGATGTTTGGCAATCTCAAGAAGAGTACCAGGTGGTACCTGGAAGAGGCCAGCCAAAGAAGTTAAATAACCCGGACAGGGTCCCTGTATGTAAATAAATAGTTAAATTGTTTATGTACCCAGACGGGTGAATGTTCCAAAAAAATTTTTTTAATTTAATAAAAAAAAAAAAACACAGTTTTCATTTCTTTTATTACTGTCTCATCCTGCTGCGACGCCATCGATCTCCTGTAAAAAAATGAAAAAAAAAAAAAAAAGTATACCACCTGACCGACGCAGTCCATAGTAACGAGTGTCCCACGACGATCCAGCTCTGCTACATCAGAATGACAGGCAGAGCCTGTCATCCCGGCGCAGCACAGCTGATTACCTGCTTCCCCGGCGGTGACGTCATCGGACTGACTGCTTTACGGCCGGGATTACCCTGCAGTCACTGCAGTTATCGCGAAAAACTGCATGTGACCGCCAGGGAGAAGATAATGGCGGCCATCAAGCAGTCCAGGACGTGACCGCCGGAGATCTTCTGCCAGGTAAGTGCCGCTGACTCCTGACAGACCCGACCGACGGACACTCACAGTGACAGTGACAAATCCGATTCCGGTATTCGATAAGACGAAAATATCGAAACGAATTATCGAAAGGCCGATAGAGCTAATATCGGCCGATAGCCGATATTTGCATTATCGTATCGCTCAACACTACTGCTGAGACTAGTACAGCAGCAATGCTGGATTTTTGTATTTTAATATTTGCCTAAATAAAGGATGATTTTTACATTATTTCCGGAGCTGGATTTTCTTCTCTTCAAAGAGTGCAAAGTACCTGCTCGGTTGCTGCACAGAACTGTACAAAGAAGGAGCACTCAGAGCTATACCTTTAGATGTCACAGGATTAATAGCTGATAATGATACTAATTGGAGTCCCTAAACTCACCTCCCACTACTCTGGTTATTGAGTCTGCCCTGTCACACGGTCTGTGAAACATGCACATGCGACGCAGTCTCCCAGTGCTGGTGCTAGGCTCAAGCGGGAGTTCCCACCCTACACTGCCTGATGAGAACCAAACTCGCAGTGCCTATAGCAGCACACTTTCATCCAGGGTGGCAACAGTCCAACCTACACACACACAGCAATATAAGAGATCTTAACGCACCAACGGGCGCCCAAAAGATCCTTTTATAGACTGCGCCTAAATCCAGTCAGACAGAACCTTGCTAGTAGACCAATCCGGAGCCGGTGTGGGCCCTTAGCAGCTGACAATTGACCACCAATGAGAGGTTGCCACCTCCCGAGCATGCTCAGAAGACCAACTCCTGGACTTAACCTCAGGAATGGGTGCTCGTCACTGTCTATTGCTAGGTACTAAAGCTGAACCTGGAGAGGCAGCAGTAGCAGAGAGTACAGCACGAGTCTGAGCAAGACGGTGGGACCAACGTCTTTGCTGAGCAGCATCCACTTCAGTCGAGACCAAATGGGAGACCGCGGAAGAAGACAAGGCTTGGGATCTTCCCTGTGCAGAGGGAGAATCCTGGTGCCTAATATTGCCCAAAGGCTGCATTAAGCTGAGGGGCACGGATATGCTCAACCGGCTCCAAGGTCCTATCCTCCGGCCCATGACCCTTCCAATCGATCAAGAAAAGCATTTTACCACGCACCACTTTGGAACCGAGAATTGTGTTCGCCTCAAAATCGTCCGAGGACCTGCTCGAAGTCAAAGCAGATGACTCAGAAAACCGAGACATATGAACTGGCTTCAAGAGTGAGACATGAAAGGTGTCGTGATATTCAGTCACGGTGGAAGGGACAGGCGATACACTACATTATTTACCTGCTCAAGGACTTTGAAAGGACCTAGAAAGCGAAGGAGTGAACTTAGTGGATTCTACACGTAGCTTTTTATTACGAGCTGAGAGCCACACTAAATCGCCGGGAGTGGGGTGGCGATGCGCATCAGCGAAGACCCTAATTTCACCTTAGAGGCCTTGATAGCATACTGTGTCTGATCCCAGATGTCATGAGCCTCCATAGCCCAGTCAACCACACTACAGTCAGGAGAAGAAACAGGCATTGGCACAGGAACACGTGGCTGCTGACCATAATTGTGGAATGGAGTCTGCCCTATAGAGTCGGCGATGGCATTATTAAGAGCAAACACTGCCCAGGGCAGTAAGGATGCCCAGTCATCATGCCTGGCAGAGACAAAATGCCATAGAAACATGACCATGGTCTGATTGGCCCTCTCTACAAATCCGTTCGTCTCGGGGTGGTATGCAGAAGAGAGATTAAGCTCGATTCTTCGCAGCCAACAAAGCTCTCTCCAGAAGCGGGAAGCAAACTGAGGACCCCGGTTACTGACTACCTTGTCAGGCATCCCGTGAAGATGGAAGACGTGCTTCACAAAAAGTGCAGCCAAGGCCTGTGCCGACGGTACCCGTGGAAGAGGAACTAGATGTACCATCTTTGAGAAATGGTTGATGACTACTCAAATGACAGTATTGTTACGGGACTTAGGCAAGCCCACAATGATGTCCATCCCGACCATCTCCCAGGGCCTATCTGCTATTGGCAGGGGTGTAACAAGCCCACGAGCCTCTGCCGGGAAGGCCGAATCTTGGTGCAGGAGACACACACCTGGACGTAGTCCCCAACGTGACTCGCCATTTCTGGCCACTAATATGACCTTGCTAGAAGCTCAGATGTCCCTTTGGTCCCAAAATGTCCACTCAACTTAGACATGTGAGCCCACAAAAGGACTTTCGGTCACAGATTTGGTAGTGCCCGAGTTTTGCCCGGAGGCACCAACTCAAGCGAAACCGGAGCTACCGTCTGCAAGCTCTCAGATGGAACAATAAGCCGAGGCTCGTCCTCCACAGAGGAGACAATAGAACAAGAAAGAGTATCGTCCCATAGGTTCTTCTGCCCGGAGAGAAAATGAAGGGTGAAATTAAACAGGGAGAAGAATAAGCACCATCTGACCTGGCGAGAGTTCAACCGCTGACCCATCTGTAGATACAGAAGATTTTTGTGGTCGGTGAACACTTGGAAGCGATATAGAGCCCCTTCTAGAAGATGTCTCCACTCAGAGAAGGCTAACTTCAAGGCTAGCAACTCCTTGTCCCCGATGGAAGTTTCTCTCCGCCGGTGTGAAGGTCTTAGAAAAGAAAAGACATGGATTTTACGACCCTGAGCGTTCTTCTGATAAAGGACCACTCCAGCACAGAGGAAGAGGCATCTACTTCCAATATGAAGGGCTTATCCACATTGGTGCAATGTAGCACGGGAGCCCTAGCAAAGTGAGACTTCACCGAAGTAAAAGCCTTGGAGACCTCCTCTGACAACTGTTTAGGATTAGCTCTCTTTTTGGTGAGGGCTACCAACAGAGTGACGAGGGTGGAGAAGTGAGGGATGAACTGACGGTAGTAGTTGATAAATCCCAGAAAGCGCTGCACCGCTTTCAGGGAATGCAGATCCTGCCAGCTCATCACAGACTCCAGTTTGGCAGGATCCATAGCCAACCCTTTGGCCGAAATAATATAACCCAGGAAAGGCAAAGACTCCTGCTCAAACACACACTTCTCTTACTTTGCGTAAAGGGAATTGGCGCATAGAAGTTCGAAGACCTTACAGACATCCTTTCGGTGGGTGTCAATATCTGGAGAATAAATGAGTATATCATCCAGATATAAAACTACCGAGGTGGATAACAACTCCCGAAAGATGTCGTTAACAAAGTCTTGGAAGACAGGAGGGGCGTTACAAAGACTGAACGGCATTATCAAACACTCATAATGACGGTCCCGTGTGTTAAACGCTGTCTTCCATTCATCTCCCTCGCAAATACTTATTAAGTTATACGCGCCTCGCGGATCTAGCTGTGAATACCCTAGCCCTTCGCAACCTGTCAAAGAGCTCCGAGATGAGTGGCAGAGGGTATTTATTGTTGATGATAATAGCATTTAACCCCCTGTAGTCAATACATACATGGACGCAGTTCCCCATTCTTCTGAACAAAGAAAAACCCAGCTCCAGCAGGAGACACTGACTTCCTAATAAACCCTCTATCCAAATTCTCCTTAATATATTAGGACATAGCCTCAGTCTCCGGTAGTGATAAAGGACAGACACATTCCCGGGAAGGCTCAGAACCTGGCAAGAGATCTTAAGGACAGTCATAGGGATGATGAGGCGGAAGGGTCTCCACTGCTTTTTTGGAGAACACGTCTGCATATTGCCAGCAATGATTAGGGAGTGAGGTTAGATCTGCGGTGACCTCTGAAGAACCGACCTGAATCTGGGACCCTAGACACCTTCCCTCACACAACCCACTCCATCCTAATATGCTCCCCATAGACCAGTCAATGTGAAGAGAGTGATGACGCAGCCAAGGTATCCCTAACAGTACCTTGTCAATACCCTCAAGAAAGACTAGCAAAGAAATTATCTCCTGATGTTTTGGGGATATGGCAAGGGAAAGAGGAATGATCTGATGTGTGATCTGAGAAGTCAGTGCGGACCCATTTACCACTCGAATGGTGATTGGCTTGGTGAGCATAACTAGAGGTATTGTGTGGTAGGGGTCGAGTTCCCTCTTCTGCACAAGGGGAATATCGAGCCATTCCGGCTGCGGTCTCCCATTCGTCGCCGGCCGCAGTGGACTCTGCTCAGCTTAGACGTCGGTCCCATCGTCTTGCCCAGTCTAACAGTGTGCAGAGGATTACTGCTACCTCTCCAGGCTCTGCTATTGTGGCCAGTACTGATTAGCGGCGAGCAGACGTCTTTAGGACAAAGTCCTTGTTTTCCCCTTCTGAGCATGCCCAGGGTGAGATCTCTCATTGGAGATCAGGGGTCACATGCTCAGGTACTGCAGCAGCTCCTATTGGTCCGCCAGGAAGGTCTTGTGACTACTGGTGTTCTGGAACAGTTTCATTGGTCCTTGTTTCTGGCAGGTCCTGTAGCTGTTACTATAAAAGGGTGGCATGGCTGGGCCACCATGCGCTAGTATCAATTGCATTATGTGCTTTGCGCCAGTGTGATCATGCACGCATGTGGTTAGGGCTCGGCTGAAATAAGCCCCTAGAATACCGGCACCTCCGGTGAGGAGATATGAGTGCAAGTGGTTAGGGCTTGGCTGAAATAAGCCCCTAGAATACTGGCTTCTCCGGTGAGGAGATTGCTTGATTGCTTTGCTGTCTGCATGATTACGGACTGCTATCCACACAGCAGTTATCTGTGTATCCCTGTCATGTATAGTGTACAGTTCCTATAGCGTCTTGTGCTTGGGTGCGAGGAAAACACAGGAGACATAGGTTGAAATGAAATGACTTGTATTACTTCATACAAGGATGCTGAAAAGTTCACACAGTTTGCAGGAACAGCGACAGGAGACACAGCAGGCCAGAGTAACTTCAAGCACTACAATAAATCTCCAAAGCAGGTTCAGGATCTCTTCTCTGTACCGTAATTCCTCTGCAAACATGGATTCACCAAACAGCAGGTTTCCAGAGTCCAAAAGTGTTCCAAGGTTCCTCAGTAGGGAATAGCTGGAGTACAAGTCCAAGGCTTCCAGGAGTCAGGTCACAGACTGACTGAGGCTTGATTCAGGAGCACTGATTGTTCAGCTGAGGCTGCTTAAGAAGCAAGAGGGAAGAATCAGGGCGGGAACATGAAAACTGGAAACTCCATATTAACTGAGGGCAAGAGCTGCAGAAAGACAGAAAGCAAAATGGCCGACGGAAAACTGAGTTTCAAGGAACATGTCAACAGAGACAAAGAACCTTACATTACTCCCCCCTTAGGGACAACCTCCGGATGACCTCAGACCAGGCTTGTCAGGGTACCTCTGATGAAACTGGCGGAGCAGGCGAGGAGCATTTACATTATTGACTGGTTCCCATGAGTTGTCCTCCACTGGGTAGCCCTGCCATTTAATCAAATATTGCAACTGATTTCTGTACAACCTGGAATCTAGAATCCTTTCCACCATAAATTTTTCCTGACCATCGACCAGCACTGGGTCAGGGCAAGGAGAAGAACGTCCAGGAAACGTATTGGGTGTTGCAGCCTTTAGTAGGGATACATGAAAGACAGGGTGGATTCTCATAGTTCTGGGCAGTTGAAGACGACAAGCAACAGCACTTATAATCTTATTGATCTTGTAAGGTCCAATGTACTTATGTCCCAATTTAGACGATGGAATCTTTAATTTAAGATTTCTGGTTGACAGCCAGACCAAATCTCCTACCTTGAAAGCTGGTGCAGGTTTACAAAATTTATCTGCTGCTTTCTTGTACCTTTCCTGAGCCAATTCTAGATTTTCCTTTAGAAGATCCATATTCTTTTGTAAAGAAGTGATTCTTTCAGCCACTGCCGGCAAGGGCGTATCTATGGGAAATCGAGGAAGAATGTTAGGATGATAACCTAAATTGGAGTAAAAAGGAGACTGCTTAGTGGAGGCGCTCTGAGAGTTGTTATAAGAGAACTCAGCCAGTGGAAGTAGATCCACCCAATCATCCTGTAGGTGGCAGATAAAACAGCGGAGATACTGCTCCAGGGTCTGATTGGTTCGTTCTGTCTGTCCATTAGTCTGGGGATGAAAAGCAGAAGAAAGATTTACTTTAATATCCAATGCTGCACAGAAATTTTGCCAAAACCTTGAAGTGAATTGCACCCCTCGATCCGAAATGACCTCATCCGGTACTCCATGTAAGCGAAACACATTCTTAATCATCAAGTCTGATGTCTGTTTTGCAGTGGGTAAGCCGACACAAGGGATAAAATGAGCTGCCTTTGTTAGACGGTCAACCACCACTAGAATGGTGTTCTTCCCTTGAGAGGTTGGTAACTCCACAATGAAGTCCATAGAAATGGATCCCCA
Source organism: Oophaga sylvatica (assembly GCA_033576555.1). NCBI lineage: Eukaryota > Metazoa > Chordata > Amphibia > Anura > Dendrobatidae > Oophaga > Oophaga sylvatica. The sequence goes on along the minus strand of JARQOD010000001.1, from coordinate 753,789,421 downwards.
CGGGCGGGACGGGGTGGGAAGAGGTTGCAACAGACCAGTTGGTGAGGAGCGAGGTGTTTTGCATCTTGCACAGACTTCACATGAAGTGACATAGTTTAAGACATCTTTCCTGTAAGTGGGCCACCAAAAGAAACGTGAAAGAAATTCTTGTGTCTTTAGAATTCCCCTATGCCGGCTATCTTGGAATCGTGGATGAGTTGCAATACTCTCAATCTGACTGTTTCAGGTATATACAGACGTTGTCCCTGAATCCACACACCATTCTTAAAGACAAGACTTACGTCCCTTGGGGGTTGAGCCAACAAAGAATCCGCATGGTATGCTTCCTTGATGTCCTTAAGTAGGTCTTGATTATGAATCACTCCAGGAATCTAGAGTCAGGAAGAATAGTCTTAGGAGGATTAAGTGGACGTGTCTCTGCTGAATGAATCCTAGAGAGTGCATCAGCCTTTCCATTGCGCGATCCTGGTCTATAAGAAATGACAAAATTAAATTGGTTTAGGAAAAGATTCCAGCGAGCCTGGCGAGGAGTCAGGCACTTAGCCGACCTGATAAATTCAAGGTTACGATGGTCTGTCAGGACGACTATTTGCTGTGCAGCTCCCTGAAGAAGGTGTCTCCATTCCTTGAAGGCGACAATAATGGCCAACAATTCTCTATTGCCCACATCGTAGTTCCTCTCAGCCGAAGACAACTGCTGGGAAAAGAAGGCACAGGGATGCAAGACATTCTTCTCACCTGTTCTCTGAGAGAGTATAGCTCCAACGGCACAGTCTGAAGCATCCACCTCAATGAAGGCAAGCTCGGGGTTGGGATGTACTAAGATAGGTGCGGTGGTAAATTTATCCTTTAAACAGGAAAATGCTTCCTGAGCTTGTGGGGTCCAGGAGAACCTAGACTGTTTCCGGGTAAGTTGGGTGATAGGTGACACTACCTCAGAAAAATTCTTAATGAAACGTCTATAGAAGTTGGCAAACCCGATGAAACGCTGCACCTCCTTCACATTTCTAGGAATTGGCCAATCCTTGATGGCTTGGGTCTTGCTTCCATCCATACTAATCCCTTGCGTAGATAGTACATACCCCAGAAATTGAATTTCGGTCCTATGGAATTCACATTTTTCAAGTTTGATGTAGAGATGGTTTTGTCTTAGGCATTCTAAGACCATTCTCACATGTCCATGATGTTCCTCTGTGGAGTTAGAAAAAATTAGAATATCATCCAGATAAATCACCACAAATGTATCTAGGAGATCCCTGAAGATATCATTCACGAAGTGTTGGAAAGTGGCTGGGGCGGTACTCAGACCAAAAGGCATAACTAGATATTCAAAGTGTCCATAGCGTGACCTGAAAGCAGTCTTCCATTCATCCCCAGGTCTGATACGGACCAAGTTATAGGCCCCACGGAGATCCAGTTTAGAGAAAATTTTGGCATGCCGCACTTCTCTCCAACAACTCAGGGATTAAAGGCAATGGATAACGGTTTCTAATAGTAACCTTATTGAGTTCCCTATAGTCTATGCAGGGTCTCAGAGATCCATCTTTCTTCTTCACAAAGAAGATGGGTGCACCTGCGGGAGATGAAGAGGGGCGTATGAAGCCCTTGGCTAAATTTTCGTCTATATAATCCTTCAAAGCTTTTAGCTCGGGCCCCGCTAGGGGGTAGATCTTACCAAAAGGTATCTCGGCTCCGGGTAATAATTCAATTGGACAATCATATGGACGGTGAGGAGGAAGCTGATCAGCGTTCTTCTTGTCACATAAATCGTCATAGTCCTGGTATACAGCTGGTAGTTCAGGGACTGACATGGTTCCTTTAGGAACAGAGCAAGCTGAAACTCCTTGACTCATCTGTTTCTCCGGAAAGTGTAATTCCTTGGTCTCCCAGTTAATCGTAGGATTCTGCGCTTGCAGCCATGGTAGCCCTAGAATGATGGGAAAGTGGGGAGAAGAGATAAGCAAAAAAGACATTTTCTCCTGATGATCTTTACCCATAAGGACCCTCAAAGGCTCTGTTTCTTGATCCACTGGTCCAGAAGTCAGTAGAGAGCCATCCACAGTCTCCATCTGTACTGGAGTAGCCTTCTTCACTGAACGTATCCCCTGTTTCAGAGCAAAGGAGATATCCATAAAATTTCCACTTGCTCCTGAGTCGATCATAGCAGAGCTAGACACCCAGACTGAGTCAACCCAGAGTTTGATGGAAAGGAAGCAATGAGAATTGTTTCTTTTACAACTCAGCTGGGACACCGCTGAGGAAACTTGAAAAATTGCAGCGTTTATACCGTCATCGTCCCCAGAACTAATAGAGTTTAAGTCCGAGAAATCAAGATCTCTTGCAGCAGATCTCTCTGGAGCCTGAGGCTCGGACATGACAGAGCTCCTCTCGCAACACTCACAGTGAATGACTGCTGCAGTAGTCTTACGAGAACGGCTGGGGCAGTTTATAATGAAGTGCCCTGACTTACCACAGTAGAAACATAGATTTTCCTTTATACGATGTTCTTTGCGTGCATCACTAACCCGTCTTTGTAAAGCGTCCACCTGCATGGGTTCAGGTTCTGGTTCCCTTGTGATCCTACTCAAAGGTTCCTTAGCTGAGGAGGGAGGTAGTAAAAGGTTAGTGCGATTATTTTCGAACCATCTCTCTTGTCTGCGTTCAGTCAGACGAGCATCAATACGGATACAATAGTTAATAAAGTCACCTAACGCAGTGGGAGGGTCGGCACGAGCAAGTTCATCCTTAATCAGTGGAGACAACCCTTTCCGAAAAATAGATTTTTTAGCGGAAGTGTCCCAAGTGGTATCAAGAGCCCATCTCCTGAAATCCAGGGCATATTCGGCTACTGAACGCTTACCTTGGCGCAAAGTTAACATGGCTGCTTCAGCTGTTGCACCTCGATTGGGGTCATCAAACACCTGCCCCATGGCTGAAATAAAAGCATCAAGGTGATTCAAACAATCATCCTCAGTCTCAATCAGAGGGTTGGCCCACATCAAAGCCTTATTGGTAAGCAACATGATTATAGTAAGCACTTTGGATCGTTCAGTGGGAAATTGTGAAGCATGTGCAGAGAAAAATAAATTGCATTGATTAATAAATCCCCTGAATTTCTCATGTTCACCGCCAAAACGAAAAGGAGGTAATTTGGGGATCCCAGAACTTGGGGTTATGGCAGGAGCCTGGGCTCGTTCCTCTAGAGCCTCAATCCTGGCTCGCAATTCCTGGGTAGTCTGTCCAAACACTTGCAAATTATGATTAGTGAGGTCCTGTAGGCTTGTAAAACGGGTTTTTAAAGTCTGTACATCTGAAAGGATTGTATCAGTCACTCCGCAAAGTTCCTTTATGCGGGCCTCCATCTTCCAGATCTTTTAAGGCAGAGGTGCTGGAAGGAGAAGAGGAAAGGAAAAAAAAAAAACAATAGTATTTACCTGTGGTAACACTCCAGAGTAAAATTTTAAGGGAATGCGCTCACCTGGAATGGTTGTGAGAAGTCACAACCACTGTCATCACATAAGGTATTAAACGGACATCTGATATCCACAGTCACAGCAGACACGGCTTTCCCAGACCCAGCAGACACTAAACATTGGCTCCTGAATCTTGTCATGTATAGTGTACAGTTCCTATAGCGTCTTGTGCTTGGGTGCGAGGAAAACACAGGAGACATAGGTTGAAATGAAATGACTTGTATTACTTCATACAAGCATGCTGAAAAGTTCACACAGTTTGCAGGAACAGCGACAGGAGACACAGCAGGCCAGAGTAACTTCAAGCACTACAATAAATCTCCAAACAGGTTCAGGATCTCTTCTCTGTACCGTAATTCCTCTGCAAACATGGATTCACCAAACAGCAGGTTTCCAGAGTCCAAAAGTGTTCCAAGGTTCCTCAGTAGGGAATAGCTGGAGTACAAGTCCAAGGCTTCCAGGAGTCAGGTCACAGACTGACTGAGGCTTGATTCAGGAGCACTGATTGTTCAGCTGAGGCTGCTTAAGAAGCAAGAGGGAAGAATCAGGGCGGGAACATGAAAACTGGAAACTCCATATTAACTGAGGGCAAGAGCTGCAGAAAGACAGAAAGCAAAATGGCCGACGGAAAACTGAGTTTCATGGAACATGTCAACAGAGACAAAGAACCTTACAATCCCTGTGGTGTTAACAGGACACAGTCTTTTTCTCAGCGGCTCTGTGACGCAACAGGGTTCGCTTTATAATGCTGGTTCAGCGCCCTAGCGTTTTACTGTGGCTCACTGAAGCTAAGTGAGTTCGCACCTATCGCCATATAGCGCTGTGGCATTCCTGTTAGCAGCTCTGGGGATTAACAGAGTTCGCACTTACTGCCACAGCGCGCTATGGCGTTTATTTTAGCGACTCTGCGGGATAACAGAGTTCGCTACTTTCGCCATCTGACTAGCAGCGGGCTTTGCCTGCACGGTGAATCCCGGGCTGCGAACGCACCTCTCTAATACAGGTCCTTCTCAAAAAATTAGCATATAGTGCAAAATTTCATTATTTTCCATAATGTAATGATTACAATTAAACTTTCATATATTTTAGAATCATTACACACCAACTGAAATTTGTCAGGTCTTTTATTGTTTTAATACTGATGATTTTGGCATACAACTCATGATAACCCAAAAAACCTGTCTCAAAAAATTAGCATATCAAGAAAAGGTTCTCTAAACGACCTATTACCCTAATCTTCTGAATCAACTAATTAACTCTAAACACATGCAAAAGATTCCTGAGGCTTTTAAAAACTCCCTGCCTGGTTCATTACTCAAAACCCTCATCATGGGTAAGACTAGCGACCTTACTGATGTCAAGAAGGCCATCATTGACACCCTCAAGCAAGAGGGTAAGACCCAGAAAGAAATTTCTCAACAAATAGGCTGTTCCCAGAGTGCTGTATCAAGGCACCTCAATGGGAAGTCTGTTGGAAGGAAACAATGTGGCAGAAAACGCTGTACAACGAGAAGAGGTGACCGGACCCTGAGGAAGATTGTGGAGAAGGACCGGTTCCAGACCTTGGAGGACCTGAGGAAGCAGTGGACTGAGTCTGGTGTAGAAACATCCAGAGCCACCGTGCACAGGCGTGTGCAGGAAATGGGCTACAGGTGCCGCATTCCCCAGGTAAAGCCACTTTTGAACCATAAACAGCGGCAGAAGCGCCTGACCTGGGCTACAGAGAAGCAGCACTGGACTATTGCTAAGTGGTCCCAAGTACTTTTTTCTGATGAAAGCAAATTTTGCATGTCATTCGGAAATCAAGGTGCCAGAGTCTGGAGGAAGACTGGGGAGAAGGAAATGCCAAAATGCCTGAAGTCCAGTGTCAAGTACCCACAGTCAGTGATGGTGTGGGGTGCCATGTCAGCTGCTGGTGTTGGTCCACTGTGTTTCATCAAGGGCAGGGTCAATGCAGCTAGCTATCAGGAGATTTTGGAGCACTTCATGCTTCCATCAGCTGAAATGCTTTATGGAGATGAAGATTTCATTTTTCAGCACGACCTGGCACCTGCTCACAGTGCCAAAACCACTGGTAAATGGTTTACTGACCATGGTATTACTGTGCTCAATTGGCCTGCCAACTCTCCTGACCTGAACCCCATAGAGAATCTGTGGGATATTGTGAAGAGAAAATTGAGAGACGCAAGACCCAACACTCTGGATGAGCTTAAGGCCGCTATCGAAGCATCCTGGGCCTCCATAACACCTCAGCAGTGTCACAGGCTGATTGCCTCCATGCCACGCCGCATTGAAGCAGTCATTTCTGCAAAAGGATTCCCGACCAAGTATTGAGTGCATAACTGAACTTTATTATTTGATGGTTTTTTTGTTTGTTTTTAAAAAATACTTTTATTTTATTGGACGGTTGAAATATGTTAATTTTTTGAGACAGGTTTTTTGGGTTATCAGGAGTTGTATGCCAAAATCATCAGTATTAAAACAATAAAAGACCTGACAAATTTCAGTTGGTGTGTAATGATTCTAAAATATATGAAAGTTTAATTGTAATCATTACATTATGGAAAATAATGAAATTTTGCACTATATGCTAATTTTTTGAGAAGGACCTGTATATCTATTAGGTGCGTTCCGCAGACCCTAACATAATAATAGCGTCAGGGTCTGGCTAGTAAAATGGCGGATGACCAGCGTCTACTGCGGGACATCCAGCAGTTGGAGGGTAGGTTGGCTGCTCTTGAGCGCACAACCTCAGCTGTGGATGTTATCGCAGTCGCTGTTCAGGCTGCTAGCGTGGCGGCAGCCAGTGTGTCCACTGCCACCTCTGCCCCCACAATATCCCACCTCCACTTCCAGACAAGTTTGCTGGTGAGAGCAAGCAATGTCGGGGATTCGTGAGTCAGTGCTCTATACAGCTCGAGCTTCAGGCTGCATATTTCCCCACGGATCGGGCACAAGTGGGCTTTGTAATATCTCTTCTGGGGCAGAGCGTTGGAGTGGGCCACCCCGCTGTGGGAGCTTGACGACCGTGTGGTGCGGAGTGCTCCTCATTTTCTGGAGGCTCTAAAAAAGGTCTTTCTAGGACCTCAGGTTACCCACGATGCGGCACTCCAACTTCTGGCAAGTTCACCGGGTTCGTCCTTGGTCAGCTGTTTTGCTGTCCAATTTCGGATTCTGTCCTCGGAGTTGGACTGGCTGGATAAAGTCCTCATTCCTGTGTTTTGGAGAGGACTAGCGGGCCATGTGAAAGACGCCTTGGCTACCAGGGAGATTCCCGCCACACTGGAGAAGCTTATTGCCATATCTACCCGCATCGACCTCCGTTTTCACGAGCGGAGGTTGGAACAGTCCCAGTGTAGGCAGAGGTTTCGGCTGGCTCCCACCTTCGCCAGACCTCTAGAATCTTCCAGCCAGGTGCCCGACTCCCATGAGGCCATGGAGGTTTCTCGAGCAGGACCTAAGTCCCGGGCCGCTCGAGTACCCGTGGTTTGTAACATCTGCCAGCAGTTAGGACATTGTGCCAACAAATGTCCACAGCGGTCGGGAAAACGGTCGCGTCTAGTGACCTTGGGAGGAGGTTCACTAGACACTGCGGCATTTTCCACCAAGTTGTCCTTTAAGGGGACAATTACTGTAGGTCCATTCACGCTCACCGCCGAGCTCTGTGTGGATTCTGGAGCCGAGAGGAATTTCATGTCCTCTGCATTTGCTCTCCGCCTCACTATACCTCTGGTGATGCTCGCCAAACCAGTGACTGTGCGAGTAGTGAATGGATCAACTCTGCCCTCACAAATCACCCACCAGACTATCCCTCTCACTTTATCTATGTCCACTTCCCATCAGGAGAATATTTCTTTTCTTGTCCTGCCCGAGGGAACAGACGAGGTGTTGCTGGGAGTACCTTGGCTCCGTTACCACTCTGCCCATATTGAGTGGTCCTCTGGGAGGATACTGGGTTGGGGTTATTCATGTAGACGCTGGTGTGTCAGGGAGTGCGTTCAGGTCACCACCACAGAGATACCCGTAGATCTCACTTCTCTTCCTCGGTGTTATTGGTCCTATGCAAACGTTTTCTCCAAGAAAGCGGCGGAGACTCTTCCAACTCATAGCCCCTACTACAGTCCTATTGATCTTTTGCCTGGAGCAGAACCTCCTCGGGGGAGAGTCTACCCCCTCTCGCTTCCTGAGACGGAGGCCATGTCCCAGTATATTCAGGAGAATTACGTCCATGTATTGACTACAGGGGTCTTAACGCCATCACTGTCAAGAATAAGTACCCGTTGCCCCTAATCTCTGAGCTCTTTGATAGGCTCCGAGGAGCAAGAGTATTTACCAAGCTTGATCTACGTGGTGCCTATAACCTAATTCGCATCCATGAGGGGGACAAGTGGAAGACAGCTTTAAATACCAGGGATGGGCATTATGAATACCTGATGATGCCCTTCGGGCTCTGTAATGCTCCCGCTGTTTTCCAAGACTTTGTCAATGATATCTTCCGGGATATGCTCTCCACCTCTGTAGTAGTCTATCTGGATGATATTTTCATCTTTTCACCAGATATAGACTCTCACCGGAGGGATGTCAACAAAGTCTTCGACCTCTTACGGGCAAACTCCCTCTATGCCAAGCTGGAGAAATGTGTGTTTGAGCAGGAGTCCTTACCTTTCCTGGGCTATATCATCTCTGCCCAGGGATTGGCTATGGATCCTGCCAAACTACAGGCTGTAATGGACTGGCAAGAACCCCATTCTCTTAAAGCGGTGCAGCGCTTTATGGGGTTCATTAATTATTATCGCCAGTTCATTCCCCATTTCTCGACTTTGGTAGCTCCCTTGGTAGCCCTCACCAAGAAGGGAGCAAATCCCAAGTTGTTGTCTGAGGAGGTCTCCAAGGCGTTCTCTTCCATCAAGTCGCATTTTGCTAGTGCTCCCATATTACATCGTCCTGATGTTGATAAGCCATTTATTTTAGAGGTGGACGCCTCTTCTGTTGGTGCTGGAGCAGTCCTTTATCAAAAGGATGCTCAAGGTCGGAAGCATCCCTGCTTCTTCTTTTCTAAGACCTTTACACCAGCAGAGAGGAATTATTCCATCGGGGACAGGGAGTTGCTGGCTATGAAGTTGGCCTTCTCTGAGTGGAGACATCTTTTGGAGGGTGCTCATTTTCCCTTCCAAGTCTTCACCGACCACAAAAACTTGGTATATTTGCAAATGGCTCAGCGGCAAAATTCTCGCCAGGCCAGATGGTCCCTATTCTTCTCTCGGTTCCACTTCACCCTCCATTTTCTCTCTGGTGAGAAGAATGTTCAGGCCGACGCTCTCTCTCGCTCCTTAGTGTCATCAGAGGAGGAGGATGAGGAGCCTCAGCTTATTGTCCCCGAAGAGAGCCTGAGAACTGTAGCCCCGGTTTCGCTAGAGTCTGTGCCTCCGGGCAAGACTTTTGTGCCCACTAATTTGTGACCGGAGGTACTCTCATGGGCACACTCGTCCAGGGTGGGTGGACACTTTGGGGCAAAGAGGACAACTGAGTTATTGGCGAGGACATACTGGTGGCCACATATGGTCCGTGACGTCAGGGAATATGTTCAGGCGTGTGTCTCCTGCGCCAGGAAAAAGTCCCCTCGACAACGACCAGCTGGGTTACTGTTTCCTTTGCCGGTGGCAGACAGGCCCTGGGAGATGGTCGGGATGAACTTTGTGGTGGGCTTACCCAAGTCTCAGGGTTGCACTATCATTTGGGTGATCACCGACCACTTCTCCAAAATGGTGCACTTAGTGCCGCTACCACGGTTACCTTCTGCACGGGCCTTGGCAGCATTATTTATGCCAGACAAGATTGTCAGCGATCGAGGACCCAATTTGCGTCTCGGTTCTGGAGAGAGTTGTGTCATTTACTCTGCATTGAGTTGAACCTCTCCTCTGCATATCATCCCGAGACGAATGGGTTGGTAGAGAGGGCCAACAAGACCTTGGTCACCTACTTGAGACATTTTGTCTCTGCCAGGCAGGATAACTGGGCATCCTTGCTCCCGTGGGCGGAGTTGGCACTAAACAATGCTGTGGCTGACTCCACCGGACAGACCCCATTCCTCTTAAATTACGGCCAGCATCCGTGGATGGGCTGCTGGTAGGGGGGCCAGATGCTAGACTGGATGGGCTGCTTTTAGGGGGGCCAGATGCTAGACTGGATGGGCTGCAGGTAGGGGGGCCAGATGCTAGACTGGATGAGCTGCTGGTAAGGGGGCCAGATGCTAGACTGGATGGGCTGCTGGTAGGGGGCCAGATGCAACACTGGATGGGCTGCTGGTAGGGGGGCCAGATGCTACACTGGATGGGCTGCTGGTAGTGGGGCCAGATGCTAGACTGCATGAGCTGCTGGAAGGGGGGCCAGATGCTAGACTGGATGGGCTGCTGATAGGGGGGCCAGATACTAGACTGGATGAGCTGCTGGTAAGGGGACAGATGCTAGACTGGATGGGATGCTGGTAGTGGAAGCAGATGCTAGACTGAATGGGCTGCTGGTAGGGGGGCAGATGCTAGAATGAATGGGCTTCTGGTAGGGGCAGACGCTATAATGGATGGGCTGCTGATAGAGGGGCAGGAGCTTGAATGGATGGGCTGCTGTTAGGGGGCGGACGCTAGAATGGATTTGCTGCTGGTACTGGCAGATGCTATAATGGATGGGCTGCTGGTAAGGGGGCAGATGCTAAAATGGATGGGTTGCTGGTAGGGGGGCAGATGCTAGAATGGATGGGCTGCTGGTAGGAGAGGGCAGATGTTAGAATGTATGGGCTGCTGGAAGGGGGGCCAGATGCTAGAATGGATAGGCTGCTGGTAGGGGGGGGCAGATGCTAGAATGGATGTGCTGCTGGTAGGAGGGCAGATGCAAGAATAGATGGCTGATGGTAGGGGGAGAGATGATAGAATGGATGGGCTGCAGATAGGAAAGGCAGATGCTAGAATGGATGGGCTGCTGATAGGGGGGGCAGATGCTAGAATGTATGGACTGCTGGTAGGAGGGACAG
>JARQOD010000001.1:753678918-753778824 GCA_033576555.1 Oophaga sylvatica | reverse complement strand
CTAGCATCTGACCCCACTACCAGCAGCCCATACAGTCTAGCATCTGGCCCCTCTACCAGCAGCCCATCCATTTAGTATCTGACCTCCCCTACCAGCAGCCCATCCAGTCTAGCATCTGGCCCCCCCTACCAGCAGTCCATCCAATTAGCATCTGGCCCCCCTACCAGCAGCCCATCCAGTCTAGCATCTGCCCCCCTACCAGCAGCCCATCATCTTGCATCTGGCCCCCCTCACAGCAGCCCATCCAGTCTAGCATCTGACCCCCCTACCAGCAGCCCATCGAGTCTAGCATCTGGCCCCCCCTACCAGCAGCCCATCCAGTCTAGTATCTGGCCCCCTACCAGCAGCCCATCCAGTCTAGTATCTGACCTCCCCTACCAGCAGCCCATCCAGTCTAGCATCTGGCCCCCCAACCAGCAGCCTATCCAGTCTAGCATCTGGCCCCCTACCAGCAGCCCATCCAGTCTAGCATCTGGCCCCCTTACCAGCAGCCCATTCCGTCTAGCATCTGGCCCCCCTACCAGCAGCCCATGAGTACTAGCATCTGACCCCCCTACCAGCAGCCCATAGTCTAGCAGCTGGCACCCTACCAGCAGCCCATCCAGTCTAGCATCTGGCCCCCCTACCAGCAGTCCATCCAGTCTGGCATCTGGCCCTCATACCAGCAGCACATTCCGTCTAGCATCTGGTCCCCCTACCAGCAGCCCATCCAGTCAAGCATCTGGACCCCCCTACCAGAAGCCCATTCAGTCTAGCATCTTGCCCAGCTACCAGCAGCCCATCCAGTCTAGCATCTGACCCCTCAACCAGGAGCCCTTCCAGTCTAGCATCGGGCCCCCCTACCAGCAGCCCATCCAGTCTAGCATCTGGCCCCCCCTACCAGCATCCCATCCAGTCTAGCCTCTGGCCCCTCTACCAGCAGCCCATCCAGTCTAGCATTTGGCCCCCTACCAGCAGCCCATCCAGTCTAGCATCTGGCCCCCCCCTACCAGAAGCCCATCCAGTCTAGGATCTGGCCCCCCATTCTAGGGGGCAGATGCTAGACTGGATGGGCTACTGGTAGGCGAGCCAGATGCAAGACTGGATGGGCTGCTGGTAGGGGGGCCAGATGCTAGACTGGATGAGTTGCTGGTAGGTGGGCCAGATGCTAGACAGGATGGACTGCTGGTAGTAGGGCCAGATGCTAGACTGGATGGGCTGCTGGTAGAGGGGCCAGATGCTAGACAGGATGGGCTGCTGGTAGGGGGGCTAGATGCTAGACTGGATGGGCTGCTCGTAGGGGGGGCCAGATGCTAGACTGGATGGGCTGCTGGTAGGGAGGCCAGATGCTAGACTGGATGGGCTGCTGGTGTGGGGCCAGATGCTGAACTGGATGAGCTGCTGGTAGGGGGCCAGATGCTAGATTGGATGGGCTGCTACTAGGGGGCCAAATGCTAGACTGGATGGGCTGCTACTAGGGGGTCAAATGCTAGACTGGATGGGCTGCTGGTTGTGGGGCCAGATGCTAGACTATTTGGGCTGTTGGTAGCGGGGCCAGATGGTAGACTGCATGGGCTGCTGGTAGGGGGCTAGATGCTAGACTGGATGGGCTGCTGGTAGGGGGTCCAGATGCTAGATTGGATGGTCTGTGGTAGGGCGCCAGAAGCTTGACTGGTTCGGCTGCTGGTAGGGGGCCAGATGCTAGACTGGATGGGCTGCAGGTAGGGTGGCCAGTTGCAAGACTGGATGGGCTGCTGGCAGGGGGCCAGATGGTAGACTGGATGGTATGCTGGTAGGGGGCCAGATGTTAGACTGGATGAGCTGCTGGTAGGGGGGCCAGATGCTAGACTGGATGGGCTGCTGGTAGGGGGCCAGATGCTAGAATGATGAGATTTTGGTAGGGGGGCCAGATGCTAGACTGGATGGGCTGCTGGTAGGGGGGCCAGATGCTAGATTGGATGGGCTGCTGTTAGGGGCCAGATGTAGACTGGATGGCTGCTGGTAGGGGGGGCCAGATGCTAGACTGGATGGGCTCGGTATGGTGGCCAGATGCTAGCCTGGATAGGCTGCTGGTAGGGGGCCAGATGCTAGACTGGATGGTGATGGTAGGGTGGCCAGATGCTAGACTGGATGAGCTGCTGGTAGGGGGGCCAGATGCTAGACTGGATGGGCTGCTGGTAGTGGGGCCAAATGCTAGACTGGATGGGCTGCTGGTAGGGGGCCTGATGCTAGACTGGATAGGCTGCTGTTAGGGAGCCAGATGCTAGATTGGATGGGCTGCTGTAGGGGGCCAGATGCTAGACTGGATGGGCTTCTGGTAGGGGGGTCAGATGCTAGACTGGATGGGCTAATGGTAGGGGGCCAGATGCTAGACTGGATAGGCTGCTGGTAGGGGGGCTAGATGCTAGATTGGATGGGCTGCTGGTAGGGGCCAGATGCTAGACTGGATGAGCTGCGGTAGGGGGATCAGATGCTAGACTGATGGGTTGCTGGTAGGGTGGCCAGATGATAGATTGGATGGGCTGCTGATAGAAGGGCCAGATGCTAGACTGGATGCGCTGCTGGTAGGGGGGCAGATGCTAGATGGATGGGCTGCTGGTAGGGAGGCTAGAGCTAGACTGGATGGGCTGCTAGTAGGGGGTCAGATGCTAGACAAGAAGGGCTGCTGGTAGGGGAGCAGATGCTAGACTGAATAGGCAGTATGGGGACAGATGCTAGAATGGTTGGGCTTCTGGTAGGGGCAGTGCTAGAATGGATGGGCTGCTGGTAGGGGGCAGACGCTTTAATGGATGGGCTGCTGTTAGGGGCGGCGCTAGATGATTTGCTGCTGGACGGGGCAGTCTTAATGGATGGGCTGCTGGTAAGGGAGGCGAGATGCTAGAATGGATGGGCTGCTGGTACGGAGGCAGATGTTTAGAATGGATGGGCTGTGCTAGGGGGCAGACGCTTTAATGGATGGGCTGCTGTTAGGGGCGGACGCTAGAATGGATTTGCTGCTGGTACGGGGGCAGATACTATAATGGATGGGCTGCTGGTAAGGGAGCAGATGCTAGAATGGATGGGCTGCTGGTACCGGAGGCAGATGCTAGAATGGATGGGCTGATGCTAGGGGGGGCAGATGCTTGAATGGATGGACTGCTGCTGATGGAGGCAGATACTAGAATAGATGGGCTGCTGGTAGTGTGGCAGATGCTAGAATGGATGGGCTGCTGGTAGGGGGGGCAGATGCTAGAATGGATGGGCTGCTGGTAGGGGGGGCAGTTGCTAGAATGGATGGGCTGTTGGTAGGGGGCAGATGCTAGAATGGATGCGCTGCTCATAGGGGGGCAGATGCTAAAATGGATGGGCTGCTGGTAGGAGGGGCAGATGTTAGAATGGATTGGCTGCTGGAAGGGGGGGCAGATGCTAGAATGGATGGGCTGCTGGTAGGGGGGGGCAGATGCTAGAATGGATGTGCTGTTGATAGAGGGGCAGATGCAAGAATGGATGGCTGATGGAAGGGGGAGAGAAGATAGAATGGATGGGCTGCTGGAAGGGGGGACAGATGATAGAATGGATGGGCTGCTGGTGGGGGGGCAGATGCTAGAATTGCTGGGCTGCTGGTAGGGGGGGAAGATGCTAGAAATGATGGGCTGCTGGTAAGGGAGGAAGATTATTGAATTGAAGGGCTGCTGGTAGGGGGAGCAGATGCTAGAATGTATGGGCTGCTGGTTGGGGGTGCAGATGCTAAAATGTATGGGCTGCTGGTAGGGGAGCAGATGCTAAAATGTATGGGCTGCTGGTAGTGGGGAAAATGCAAGAATGGATGTGCTGCTGGTGGGGTCAGATGCTAGAATTGATAGGCTGCTAGTAGTGGGAGCAGATGCTGGGATGGATGGGTTGCTGGTAGGGGGCAAATGCTAGAATGAATGGGATGCTGGTAGGAGGGGCAGATGCTAGAATGGATGGGCTGCTGGATGGCGTGCAGATGCTAGAATGGATGGCCTACTGCTGATGGAGGCAGATGCTAGAATGCATCGGCTGCTGCTTGGGGAAGCAGATGCTAGAATGGATGGGGTGCTGGTAGGGGGGTAGATGCTAGAAAGGAATGGCTGCTGGTAGGGGGTCAGATGCTAGAATGGATGGGCTGCTGGTTGGGGGGCAGATGGTAGAATGGATGGGCTGCTGATGGGGGGGCATCCAATCTAGCATCTGCACCCTACCAGCAGCCCATCCATTCCAGCATCTGCACCCTACCAGCAGCCCATCCATTCTAGCATCTGCACCCTACCTGCAGCCCATCCATTCTAGCATCTGCCACCCTACCAGGAGCCCATCCATTAAAGCATCTGCCCACTACCAGCAGTCTATCCATTTTAGCATATAAACCTCCTACCAGCAGCCCATCCAGTCTAGCATCTGAACCTCCCTATCAGCAGCCCATCCAGTCTAGCATTTGACCCCCCCACAAGCAGCCCATCAAGTCTAGCAACTGCCCCCCCTAAGAGCAGCAAATCCAGTCTAGCATCTGACCCCCCTAACAGCAGCCCTTCAATTCTAGCATCTAAACCCCCCTACCAGCAGCCCATCCAGTCTAGCATCTGATCACACCACAAGCAGCCCATCCAGTCTAGCATCTGCCCCCCTATCAGAAGCAAATCCATTCTAGCATCTGACCCCCTACCACCAGCCCATCCATTCTAGCATCTAACCCCCTCTACCAGCAGCCCATCCAGTCTAGCATCTTACTCCCCTAACAGCAGCCCATCCAGTCTAGCATCTGACCCCCCTGAGAGCAGCCCTTCCAGTCTAGCATCTGGCCCCCCTACCAGCTGCCCATCCAGTCTAGCTGTCAGTATTCCGGGTTTTCTAGGTAACTTTGTCAATGATTTTGCCCTTTGTTAAAATGGAGTTTGCTGTTTTGTGTGCCCTACTTCCTGTTCGTTTGTTTAAAACCCGGCTCAGGTGCTGGCTTCACTGCTGGAATATTCTGCTTCCGTTTCCCTGCAACCCAGCTGCTTTGTTCCTCACAGATCTTTTGTGTATTTACCAGGAAAGTGCATAACCTTATCTTCAGGTGTTTCTCAGCCACAGCAGTTTCTACCCATGGCTCTGGACATTCTCTGCATACGTAAGTTGCACAAAGTACTGTGTTATCACTAAACTGTTGACTTGGGAATTTAACCCTTGGTTCACTCCATCTGATAAGAACTGTGTTTCTGAACTGTTGCTGTTTAACCCTTCGTGCATTACCTCTGGTGAGAGCTGTTGGAACTGTTACTGGAACCTTACTGACATATGAACTTGTTGTTGGACTTCACTGAATTAAGCCACAACTGAGATTAACTTGTTCCTGGACCTCCCTGTGTTTTCTGCATACCTGGATCTGACTCTTCACACACCAGCAGTGTGTAAATCCAGCCACGTTACCTGTGCATCAGACTTACCTTGTGGTCACATTTGTGTGAGGACTCCGTCGTAAGAACTTTACCACCCTCGCTATAGAGGTTCAAGGACTTATATATCCGGATTCATATAACTGGACTTGTGTATATATATATGGACTCATTGCATGTCACTACGGGTTGTTTGAATATTGTTTTTGGGTGTTTTGCTGTTTCACAAATACATTATTTGCATTCAAAGAAACCCGTCTCTGATTGTTCATTGCCCCACGCTATCAGAATCCTCGAGTTCCTACAATAGTATTACAGGATATTCCAGCCTAAAAAAGAGGATTCTGCTGGGGCAATGACGGAGACACGGGCAGACAAATTGTTCACCATAGTTAACTCCTTGCAGCAGGAGGTGGCGGCTGCACACAATCAGATTAGAGACTTGGAGTCTCGGGTTAACCACAATGCACAGGGGTTTGGTCAGGCTCTCCAAGATCTACGTTCTAGGTTAGGAGTCCTGGAGGCCTTACCTACTGAGCCTACCTCATCCACCAGTATGCCCAAATTGCCTCCATTCCGTTTTAATGGTGACCGAAGTCAACTCCGTGGGTTTGTTAATCAATGTATATTATTTTTTGATGTACATGCCTCCTACTACCGGTCTGATAGATCTAAGGTTCTATGTATTATTATGTTGTTGACATCACGTGCACTGGCTTGGGCAAATCCTATGGTTGAAAGTCATGATACCCGTCTAAATAATTTGGACAATTTTCTGGCAGCCATGGCGCAAATGTTCGACGATCCCAACCGCCGTGCTACCGCTGAATCTGCCTTGCTTTCCTTACGCCAGGGGAAACGGTCAGTCATAGAATATGTTACTGAATTTAAAAGGTTAGTGGTGGACACCCAGTGGGAAAACAATGCTTTATTACCAATCTTTAGAAAAGGTTTGTCAAATGCAATCAAGGATGAGCTAGCTCGTTCAGAGTCTCCACAGGAGTTTGAATTGTTTATACAGCACTGTGTACGTATTGATATCCGTTTAACTGAACGCAGACAAGAAAAATGGGCCGCTGTAAATCGCATTACTAATTACTCTCTTCCGTCCAGGGAAACCACAGGCAAAAACCCGCGAGAGGCTGAGGAGGTGCCTATGCAGGTGGACTCACTGCAGAGACGTGAGAATAATGAACGCCGCGAACACCGTCTCCGTGAGCGCTTATGTTTCTATTGTGGTCAATCGGACCATTTCCTCATCAATTGTCCTAAATGTCCTAGGCGACCCAACAAGGTGTTGGCGGTAGTAGGGGATTATGATAACACAGACGCTGAGTCTGAAGTTTCGGAAACCAGTCTACATCTAGATGCGGTTTTTCCCCCAATACTGATGCCGACTTCCCCTAAAGATCAAGGGGAGAAATATTCACATTGTTCTCTTCCTATACAGATTCAGTGGGAGGAACAGTGGATATCAAGTTCTGCCATGATAGACTCTGGAGCAGGTGGGAATTTCATGGATTCTTCTTTTGCAAAGGAACATGGTATAAAGACACAACTAAGAGCTTCACCAATCACTATGGAAACGGTGGATGGTTCCCCATTAGTTTCTGGACCAGTAGATCGGGAGACAGTGCCTCTGGAGTGTAAGATGGAACCAGACCATCAAGAAACACTTTCATTCATGTTAATATCTTCTCCTCATTTTCCTGTAATTTTAGGAATTCCCTGGTTACGGTCACAAAATCCAATCATCAATTGGGAAACCAAGGAGATAACCTTTCTCCCGAAGTGCAGTTCTACCATCAGTCCAACTGTGGCGGCTCCAGTTACCCAGAACTTGGAAGAGGTGATACAGGTACCTACTCTCCCTCTGATTTATCAGGAATTCTCAGACATTTGTGATAAAAGGAAGGCAGATCAACTTCCCCACATAGACCGTATGACTGCCCCATAGAATTGCTTCCTGGAGCAGCGATTCCTTTCGGCCATGTTTACCCGTTGGCGGCTCCGGAATTAAAATCTTTACGAGAGTATATAGATGAGAATTTAGCCAAGGGGTTTATCCGACCATCTTCTTCACCAGCGGGAGCTCCAATATTCTTTGTAAAGAAGAAGGATGGTACTCTAAGACCCTGCATTGACTACCGGGAGTTAAATAAGGTAACCATTCGTAACAGGTACCCGTTGCCCCTAATTCCAGAATTGTTGGAAAGAGTTCGCCAGGCCAAAGTATTTACCAAATTAGATCTTCGTGGGGCATATAATTTACTCCGTATACGGCCCGGAGACGAATGGAAGACAGCTTTTAGATGCCGGTATGGACATTTTGAATATTTGGTGATGCCATTCGGACTCTGTAACGCTCCTGCTGCTTTTCAACATTTAGCCAACGACATTTTCAGGGATTTATTGGACCAATATGTGGTAATTTACCTTGATGACATCTTAATCTTTTCTGACTCCTTACAGGAACATCAGGAACATGTCAAGACCGTACTTAGACGTTTGAGAGATAATCATTTGTACATCAAACTCGAAAAGTGTGAGTTCCATTGTTCTGAAATTCAATTTTTAGGCTATGTTATCTCGCCTCAGGGATTGAATATGGAGTCCAGCAAGATCCAGGCAATCTTGGACTGGCCGGTACCAGGAAACATTAAGGAGGTACAACGATTCATTGGCTTTGCTAACTTTTATAGACGGTTTATCCGAAATTTTTCAGAAATTGTCCGTCCCATCACTCTCCTCACCAAGAAGGGGAAGAAGTTTTGAATGGTTTTCGCAAGCTCAGGAAGCCTTTGATCGCCTGAAGGGTTGTTTTACCACGGCTCCAATATTGATGCATCCGGATCCTGCACAGCCTTTTATCGTGGAGGTGGACGCGTCTGACTGTGCATTGGGAGCTATCCTCTCACAACGTACCGGAGACAAAGGTTTGCTGCACCCGTGTGCCTTCTTCTCTCGTAGGTTATCTTCTGCAGAACTGAACTATGATGTGGCAGATAAGGAACTTTTGGCAATTATTTCTGCCTTTAAGGAATGGAGACACCATTTGCAGGGGGCAACTCAGCAGGTAGTAGTACTCACGGATCATCGCAATTTGGAATTCCTTAAGTCTGCCAGGTGTCTTTCTCCTCGACAAGCTAGGTGGAGTTTGTTCTTGAACCAGTTTAATTTTATTATTTCGTACCGCCCAGGTTCACGTAATGGGAAAGCTGACGCATTATCCCGAATCCATACCGTGGATTCCGTGCCTGGGACCCCGTCGAAGACCATCTTGTCGGAAGCCAATTTCGTTGGAGTGCTCCGGAACCGGGACTTGTGGCAGGAGATCAAGCTGGCCTATGACGGTGACGTATTTCTTGCAGCTCCACCTGACAATGTGAATCTTGTCCTTCGGAATGGTGTGTGGCTTAGAGATCGATGTATTTATGTCCCAGAGGCTGTAAGACTTTGAGTTCTCAAATTGGTCCACGACTCTAAATTGGCTGGTCATAGGGGGGTACAGAAGACGCAGGAATTGTTAACTCGTTTTTTTTGGTGGCCTACCTGCTTGAAGGATGTGAATGACTATGTCCGCTCTTGTGAAGTTTGTGCCCGGTACAAGGTTCCTCGCGTTTCACCTACTGGTCTTCTTAAACCGCTACCTGTACCGTCTCGCCCTTGGGGGTCTATTTCGATGGACTTTATTGTGGAGTTACCCACCTCTGGTGGTAAAAATACTATTTTGGTGGTAGTAGATCGTTTAACGAAAGCTGCTCATTTCATTCCGTGTGCTGGTCTTCCCTCAGCTACAGAGACAGTAGATCTAGTTATCCAGAACATTTTCCGGCTGCATGGGGTACCAGATGACATCATTTCTGACCGGGGAATACAATTTACCTCTAGATTTTGGAAAGGATTTTGTTCTGCGCTCCACATTAATGTTTGCTTGTCTTTTGCATACCATCCTCAGACCAACGGGCAGACCGAACGGACAAATCAAACCTTGGAGCAATATCTACGCTGTTACGTCAGTCATTTGCAGGACGATTGGCTGAAGCTACTTCCTCTAGCGGAATTTTCGTAACAACTCCCAAAGCAGTTCCACGAAGGTAACGCCTTTTTTGCCAACCTGGGTTATCATCCAAGTATTTTGCCTAGGTCTCCGGTTACGATTTCGGTACCAGCGGTTGAAGACAGAGTGACGGCGTTGCAACGTAATCTTGAAGTTTTGAAGGACTCCCTGACCACAGCACAGGAGCGTTACAAGAAGTCTGGCCGATAGATTCCGGAAACCAGCACCTATGTATAAGGTAGGAGACTCAGTTTGGTTGTCCACCAAGAATCTAAAATTGGGTGTTCCTTCGCAGAAATTGGGACAGAAATTCATCGGTCCATTCAAGATCACTGGGATTGTGAGCTCTGTTGCCTGTCGGTTGAAGCTACCACGGACTTTAAAGGTACACCCAGTATTTCATGTTTCCTTATTAAAACCAGTCTCTCCTAACACGTTTCAGGGACGTATCGTACCTCCCCCTCCACCAGTGTTGGTTGATGGCGAAGAACAATTCGTGGTACAGGATATTGTTAATTCGAGACTTCATAGAAACCGGCTTCAGTATCTAGTTAGATGGCAAGGTTACTCTCCTGAAAATGATTCTTGGGAACCAGTAAGTAACATCAATGCGCCTCTGAAGATTGCTCAGTTTCATCGGAGATACCCGGACAGGCCTGGTCCAGGACCGTCCGGAGGCCGTCTTTAGGGGGGGAGTAATGTCAGTATTCCGGGTTTTCTAGGTAACTTTGTCAATGATTTTGCCCTTTGTTAAAATGGAGTTTGCTGTTTTGTGTGCCCTACTTCCTGTTCGTTTGTTTAAAACCCGGCTCAGGTGCTGGCTTCACTGCTGGAATATTCTGCTTCCGTTTCCCTGCAACCCAGCTGCTTTGTTCCTCACAGATCTTTTGTGTATTTACCAGGAAAGTGCATAACCTTATCTTCAGGTGTTTCTCAGCCACAGCAGTTTCTACCCATGGCTCTGGACATTCTCTGCATACGTAAGTTGCACAAAGTACTGTGTTATCACTAAACTGTTGACTTGGGAATTTAACCCTTGGTTCACTCCATCTGATAAGAACTGTGTTTCTGAACTGTTGCTGTTTAACCCTTCGTGCATTACCTCTGGTGAGAGCTGTTGGAACTGTTACTGGAACCTTACTGACATATGAACTTGTTGTTGGACTTCACTGAATTAAGCCACAACTGAGATTAACTTGTTCCTGGACCTCCCTGTGTTTTCTGCATACCTGGATCTGATTCTTCACACACCAGCAGTGTGTAAATCCAGCCACGTTACCTGTGCATCAGACTTACCTTGTGGTCACATTTGTGTGAGGACTCCGTCGTAAGAACTTTACCACCCTCGCTATAGAGGTTCAAGGACTTATATATCCGGATTCATATAACTGGACTTGTGAATATATATATGGACTCATTGCATGTCACTACGGGTTGTTTGAATATTGTTTTTGGGTGTTTTGCTGTTTCACAAATACATTATTTGCATTCAAAGAAACCCGTCTCTGATTGTTCATTGCCCCACGCTATCAGAATCCTCGAGTTCCTACAATAGTATTACACTAGCATCTGACTCCCCTACCAGCAGCCCATCCAGTGTAGCATCTGACCACCCTGTGAGCAGCCCATCCAGTCTAGCATCTGGCCCCCCTAACAGCAGCCCATCCAGTCTAGCATCTGTCCCGCCACCAACAGCCCATCCAGTCTAGCATCTGGCCCCCTTACCAGCAGCCCATCCAGTCTAGCATCTGGCCCGTACCAGCAGCCCATCCTGTCTAGCATCTGGCCCCCCTAATAGCAGCCCATCCAGTCTAGCTTCTGACCCCCCTACCAGCAGGCCATCCAGTCTAGCATCTGACCCACCTACCAGCAGCCCATCCACTCTAGCATCTAACCCCCCTACCAGCAGCCCATCCAGTATAGCATCTGGCACCTCTACCAGCAGCCCATCCTGCTTAGCATCTGACCCCCCACCAGCTGCCCATCCAGTCTAGCATCTGACCCCCCTACCAGCAGCCCATCCAGTCTAGCATCTGCCCCCCCTATCAGAAGCAAATCCATTCTAGCATCTGACCCCCTACCACTAGACCATCCATTCTAGCATCTAACCCCCTCTACCAGCAGCCCATCCAGTCTAGCATCTTACTCCCCTAACAGCAGCCCATCCAGTCTAGCATCTGACCCCCCTGTGAGCAGCCCTTCCAGTCTAGCATTTGGCCCCCCTACCAGCTGCCCATCCAGTCTAGCATCTGACTCCCCTACCAGCAGCCCATCCAGTGTAGCATCTGACCACCCTGTGAGCAGCCCTTCCAGTCTAGCATCTGGCCCCCCTACCAGCTGCCCATCCAGTCTAGCATCTGACTCCCCTACCAGCAGCCCATCCAGTGTAGCATCTGACCACCCTGTGAGCAGCCCTTCCAGTCTAGCATCTGGCCCCCCTACCAGCTGCCCATCCAGTCTAGCATCTGGCCCCCCTACCAGCTGCCCATCCAGTCTAGCATCTGGCCCCCCTAACAGCAGCCCATCCAGTCTAGCATCTGGCCCCCTTACCAGCAGCCCATCCAGTCTAGCATCTGGCCCGTACCAGCAGCCCATCCTGTCTAGCATCTGGCCCCCCTAATAGCAGTCCATCCAGTCTAGCATCTGACCCACCTACCAGCAGCCCATCCAGTCTAGCATCTAACCCCCCTACCAGCAGCCCATCCAGTATAGCATCTGGCACCTCTACCAGCAGCCCATCCTGCTTAGCATCTGACCCCCCCTACCAGCAGCCCATCGAGTCTAGCATCTGACCCCCAACCAGCTGCCCATCCAGTCTAGCACCTGACCCCCCTACCAGCAGCCCATCAAGTCTTGCATCTGACTCCCCACCAGCAGCCCATCCAGTATAGCATCTGAACCCCCCTACCAGCAGCCCATCCAGTCTAGCATCTGCCCTCTAAAGCAGCCCATCCAGTCTAGCATCGTCCCCCCCCAAAAGCAGCCCATCCAGTCTAGCATCTGGCCCTCCTACCAGCAGCCCATCCAGTCTAGCATCTGGCCCCCTACCAGCAGCCCATCCAGTCTAACATCTGGCCCCTCTACAAGCAGCCCATCCAGTCTAACATCTGGCCCCTCTACAAGCAGCCCATCCAGTCTAGCATCTTGCCCCCCTACCAGCAGCCCATCCAGTTTAGCATCTGGCCCCCCTACCAGCAACCCATCAAGTGTAGCATCTGGCCACCCTGCCAGCAACTCATCCAGTCTAGCATCTGGCCACCCTACCAGCAACCCATTCAGTCTAGCATCCTGGCCACCCTGCCAGCAGCCCATCCAGTCTAGCATCTAACCCCCCTACCAGCAGCCCATCCAGTATAGCATCTGGCACCTCTACCAGCAGCCCATCCTGCTTAGCATCTGACCCCCCCTACCAGCAGCCCATGGAGTCTAGCATCTGACCCCCAACCAGCGCCCATCCAGTCTAGCATCTGACCCCCCTACCAGCAGCCATCAAGTCTTGCATCTGACTCCCCACCAGCAGCCCATCCAGTATAGCATCTGACCCCCCCTACCAGCAGCCCATCCAGTCTAGCATCTGGCCCCCTACCAGCAGCCCATCCAGTCTAGCATCTGTCCCCCCCACCAGCAGCCCATCCAGTCTAGCATCTGGCCCTCCTACCAGCAGCCCATCCAGTCTACATCTGGCCCCCTACCAGCAGCCCATCCAGTCTAACATCTGGCCCCTCTACAAGCAGCCCATCCAGTCTAACATCTGGTCCCTCTCACAAGAGCCCATCCAGTCTAGCATCTGGTCCCTCTTCCAGTAGCCCATCCAGTCTAGCATCTTGCCCCCTACCAGCAGCCCATCCAGTCTAGCATCTGGTCCCTCTTCCAGTAGCCCATCCAGTCTAGCATCTGCCCCCCTACCAGCAACCCATCCAGTCTAGCATCTGGCCACCCAGCCATAGCCCATCCAGTCTAGCACCAGGCGCCCCTGCAGCAGCCCATCCAGTCTAGCATCTGCCCCCTACCAGCAGCCCATCCAGTCTAGCATCTGGCTCCCCTACCAGCAGCCCATCCCATCTAGCATCTGGCCCCCCTACTAGTAGCCCAACCAGTCTAGCATCTGGCCTCCCTACCAGCAGCCCATCCAGACTAGCATCTGGCCCCCTACCAGCAGCCCATCCAGTCTAGCATCTGGCCCCTCTACCAGCAGCCCATCCAGTCTAGCATCTGGCCCTACTTCCAGCAGCCCATCCAGTCTAGCATCTGGCCTCCCTACCAGGTGCCCATCCAGTCTAGCATCTGGCCCCACTACCAGTAGCCCATCCAATCTAGCATCTGGCCCCCCTACCAGCAGCCCATCCAGTCTTGCATCAGGCCCCCTAACAGCAACCCATCCAGTCTAGCAACTGGCCCCTCTACCAGCAGCACATCCAGTCTAGCATCTGGCCCCCCTACCAGCAGCCGATCCAGTCTAGCATCGGGCCTCCCTAACAGCAGCCCATCCGGTCTGGCATCTGACCCCAACTACCAGCAGCCATCCACTCTAGCATCTGACCTCCCCTACCAGCAGCCCATCCAGTCTAGAATCTGGCCCCCCTAACAGCAGCCCATCCAGTCTAGCATCTGTCCCCCCACAAGCAGACCATCCAGTCTATCATCTGGCCCCCCTACCAGCAGCCCAACCAGTCTAGAATCTGGTCCCCTACCAGCAGCCCATCCAGTCTAGCATCTGGCCCCCCTAACAGCAGCCAATCCAGTCTAGCATCTGACCCCCCCAACCAGCAGCCCATCCAGTCTAGCATCTGACCCCCCTAACAGCAGCCCATCCAGTCTAGCATCTAACCCCCCTACCAGCAGCCCGTCCAGTCTAGCATCTCGCCCCCTACCAGCAGCCCATCCAATCTAGCAGCTGACCCCCTCCTACCAGCAGCCAATCCAGTCTAGCATCTGACCCCCCTACCAGCAGCCCATCCAGTCTAGCATCTAACCCCCCTACCAGCAGCCCATCAAGTCTAGCATCTGGCCCCTCTACCAGCAGCCTATACAGTCTAGCATCTGACCTCCCCTACCAGCAGCCTATCCAGTCTAGCATCTTGCCCCCCTACCAGCAGCCCATCCAGTCTAGCATCTGCCCCCCCTACCAGCAGCCCATACAGTCTAGCATCTAGCCCCCCTACCAGCAGTCCATCCAGTCTATCATCTGGAACCCCCTAACAGCAACCCATTCTGTCTAGCATTTGGCCCACCTACCAGCAGCCCATCCAGTCTAGCATCTGACCTCCCCTACCAGCAGCCCATCCAGTCTAGCATCTGGCCCCCCTAACATCAGCCCATCCAGTCTAGCATCTGTCCCCTCTCACCAGCAGCCCATCCAGTCTAGCATCTGGCCCCCCTAACAGCAGCCCATCCAGTCTAGCATCTGGTCCCCTACCAGCGGCCCATCCAGTCTAACATCTGGCCCCTCTACAAGCAGCCCATCCAGTCTAGCATCTTGCCCCCCTACCAGCAGTCCATCTAGTCTAGCATCTGGCCCACCTTCAAGTAGCCCATCCAGTCTAGCATCTAGCCCCCCTACCAGCAGCATATCCAGTCTAGCATCAGGCGCCCCTTACAGCAGCCCATCCAGTCTAGCATCTGGCCCCCCTACCACCAGTCCATCCAGTCTAGCATCTGGCCCCCCTACCAGCTGCACATCCCGTCTAGCATCTGGCCCCCCTACTAGTAGCCCATCTATTCTAGCATCTGGCCTCCCTACCAGCAGCCCATCCAGACTAGCATCTGGCCCCCCTACCAGCAGCGCATCCAGTCTAGCATCTGGCCCCTCTACCAGCAGCCCATCCAGTCTAGCATCTTGCCCTACTTCCAGCAGCCCATCCAGTCAAGCATCAGGCCCCCTAACAGCAGCCCATCCAGTCTAGCAACTGGCCCCCCTACCAGCAGCACATCCAGTGTAGCATCTGCCCCCCTACCAGCAGCCCATCCAATCTAGCATCTGCCCCCCCTACCAGTAGCCCATCCAGTCTAATATCTGGCCTCCCTAACAGCAGCCCATCCGGTCTAGTATCTGACCCCAACTACCAGCAGCCCATCCACTCTAGCATCTGACCTCCCCTACCAGCAGGCCATTCAGTCTAGCATCTGGCCCCCCTAACAGCAGCCCATCCAGTCTAGCATCTGTCCCCCCACAAGCAGCCTATCCAGTCTGGCATCTGGCCCCCCTACCAGCAGCCCATCCAGTCTAGCATCTTGCCCCCTACCAGCAGCCCATCCAGTCTAGCATCTGTCTCCCATAACAGCAGCCCATCCAGTCTAGCATCTGACCCCCAAAACCAGCAACCCAACCAGTCTAGCATCTAGCCCCCCTACCAGCAGCCTATCCAGTCTAGCATCTGGCCCCCTACCAGCAGCCCATACAGTCTAGCATCTGGCCCCCTACCAGCAGCCCACCCAGTCTAGCATCTGACCCCCCTAACAGCAGCCCATCCAGTCTAGCATCTAACCCCCCTACCAGCAGCCCTTCCAGTCTAGCATCTGGCCCCATACCAGCAGCCCATCCAGTCTAGTATCTGATGCCCCCTACCAGCAGCCAATCCAGTCTAGCATCTGACCCCCCTACCAGCAGCCCATCCAGTCTAGCATCTAACCACCCTACCAGCAGCCCATCCAGTCTTGCATCTGGCCCCTCTACCAGCAGCCCATCCAGTCTAGCATCTGACCTCCCCTACCAGCAGCCCATCCAGTCTAGCATCTGGCCCCCCTACCAGCAGCCCTTCCAGTCTAGCATCTGGCCCCCCTACCAGCAGCTCTTCCAGTCTAGCATCTGGCCCCCCTACCAGCAGCCCATCCAGTCTATCATCTGGAAACCCCTAACAGCAGCCCATTATGTCTAGCATCTGGCCTACCTACCAGCAGCCCATCCAGCCTAGCATCTGGCCCCCCTACCTGAAGCCCATCCAATCTAGCATCTGGCCCCCTACCAGGAGCCCTTCCAGTCTAGCATCTGTCCCCCCCTACCAGCAGCCCATCCAGTCTAGCTTCTGACACCCCTACCAGCAGCCCATCCAGTCTGGATGGGCTGCTGGTAGGGGGCTAGATGCTAGACTGGATGGGCTGCTGGTAGGTGGGCCAGATGCTAGACTCGATGGGCTGCTGGTAGGTGGCCAGATGCTAGACTGTATCGGCTGCTGATAGGGGCCAGATGCTAGATTGGATGGGCTGCTGATAGGGGGCCAGATGCTAGATTGGATGGGCTGCTGGTAGGGGGGCCAGATGCTAGACTGGATGGCTACTGGTAGGGGGGCCAGATGCTAGACTGGATGGGCTGCTGGTAGGGGGCCAGATGCTAGACTGGATGGGCTGCTGGTAGGGGGCTAGATGCTAGACTGAATGAGCTGCTGGTAGGGGGGCCAGATGCTAGACTGGATGGGTTGCTGGTAGGTGGGCCAGATTTTAGACTGGATGGGCTGCTGGTAGGGGGGCCAGATGCTACACTGGATGGGCTGCTGGTAGGGGGCCAGATGCTAGACTGCATGGGCTGCTAGTAGGGGGGCCAGATGCTAGACTGGATGGGCTGCTGATAGGGGGGCCAGATGCTAGACTGGATGAGCTGCTGGTAGGGGAGGCAGATGCTAGACTGGATGGGCTGCTGGTAGGGGGCCAGATGCTAGACTGGATGGGCTGCTGGTAGGGGGGGCCAGATGGTAGACTGGATGGGCTGCTGGCAAGGGTGCCAGATGCTAGACAGGATGGACTGCTGGTAGGAGGGCCAGATGCTAGACTGGATGGGCTGCTGGTAGTTAGGGCTTGGCTGAAATAAGCCACTAGAATACCGGCTTTTCCGGTGAGGAGATTGCTTGATTGCGTTGCTGTCTGCATGATTACGGACTGCTATCCGCACAGCAGTTATCTGTGTATCCCTGTGGTGTTAACAGGACACAGTCTTTTTCTCAGCGGCTCTGTGACGCAACAGGGTTCGCTTTATAACGCTGGTTCAGCGCCCTAGCCTTTTACTTTGCGGCTCACTGAAGCTTAGTGAGTTTGCACCTATCGCCATATAGCGCTGTGGCATTCCCGTTAGCGGCTCTGGGGATTAACAGAGTTCGCACTTACTGCCACAGCGCGCTACGGCATTTATTTTAGCGACTCTGCGGGATAACAGAGTTCGCTACTTTCGCCATCTTACTAGCAGCGGGCTTCGCCTGCACGGTGGACCCCGGGCTGCGAACGCACCTCTCTAATATATCTATTAGGTGCGTTCCGCAGACCCTAACATTGTGTGCTGTTGGGCGAAGGCAGAAGACATAAAGTTACCCTCAGCCCCGGAGTCCACACAAACTTCCACAGAGACCGAGGTCAAGCCATAGACAAGTGTCACCTTAAAGGTTAATTTGGAGGACAAGACCACCGTGTTTAGTGAGCCTCCTCCGATAGCCACTAGACGGAATTGTTTTCCCTACCACTGGGATACTTATGGGCATAATGGC
Organism: Oophaga sylvatica; assembly: GCA_033576555.1. NCBI lineage: Eukaryota > Metazoa > Chordata > Amphibia > Anura > Dendrobatidae > Oophaga > Oophaga sylvatica. Next base: position 753,760,942 of record JARQOD010000001.1, on the reverse strand, counting down.
CTGATTGCCTATAGACATGGCAGGTTGGAGTTGTGCAAATGGAACGGCACTTAGGTTCCACTCGAAAAACCTCAATGGCCTCCACTGGCTCATTAGACAGAGCCAGAGAGGCCTGGCGATATTTGGAGCCAGCCTAAACCTCTGCTTACACTGGCCTTGCTCCAACCTTCGCTCTGAATGCCGAAGATCGATGCAGGTGAAAATAGATATTAACTCCTCCAGTGTGGCCAGAATCGCCCTAGTGGCCAGAGCATCTTTTACATGGTCAGTAAGTCCACTCTAGAAAACTGGGATGAGGACTTTATCCGGCCACTCTAACTAGGTAGCTAGAGTCCAAAATCGGATGGCAAACTGGTTGAACATGGAGGACCACTGGGTTAAGGCCAAAAGTTGAAGAGCAATGTCGTGGGTGACATGAGGTCCTAAAAAGACCTGTTTCAAAGCGCTCAAAAAATGCGAGACACTCTGCACCACCTGGTCATTGCGCTCCCACAATGGCATGGCCCACTCCAGCTCCCTATCAGTTAGCAAAGAGATCACAAATCCTACCTTTGCCCGTTCAGATGGAAAACTGTTAGAATCTATTTTGTTTTGACCATCCACCATCTTGCTGTGGTTTTCTGGCTGCTGGTCTTTTTCCCATGGTGCTGGGTTTGTCCAAGGTCAGGTGATTGTAACACCCTTTATTACCCAGCACATGCCTCCCAGTACTTGCTGGACAACAGTGTTAAACCGCTAGAGTTCTGGCTAGGTGCTTTTATAGCTTTCTGTGTTTGATAATGTGCAGTTTGTGAGATCTCTAGTTCTGCCTGCTTTGTTTTTTTGGTTTTCCTTTCGTTTCTGCAGCTTCCTCTATTTTCCTACTAGGAGGTTACCTGTTTTTTGTTCCCAGTCCTTAGATCGTTCAGGGATACCCTTCCCCCTACCTTTAGGTCTTCATTTGAGTTTAGCATAGAAAACGTCAGTGGGTCTGTTCACAAGGAATAGGTCACACGCTCCATCGTAGGGCTTCAGCCTAGTCCTAGTACAGGGTCAGCTTCTCCCCCTTCTGCCCTAGTCCTAGTTACTGATTCGTAACAAAAATGTGACGCCAGCAGGTCCAAATGGATAGCACACTGGTTCATGAATAGCATACAGACTGTACTGTCACCCGAGAACTTATCAGGCAGGGGAAATGTGAGAGAGATGGAACTGAGAAGGCAGCGGACACACGAGACGCAGCTTCAGTGGCTGCATGAGCCGCTGCTGCAGTAACATCCACGGCTGTGGTCATGCGCTAAAGAGCGGACAACCTGCCCTCCAGCTGCTGGATGTACAGCTGTAAATGCTGCTCATCTGCCATTGCTAGCCAGACCCTGGTGCTAAGGTAATGTTAGGGTTTGCGAAATATAAATTAAGAGAAGGTGCGATCGCAACCCGGGGTCCACTGTATGGTGATGGAAGAAACACAGTAGAGACAATGGAGAAGTGATGCTGCATGCAAGCACCGAACACACACAGAGTTAAAGGTCACTCCGTGTGGGAAGAGTGCAAAGTACCGGCACGGTTGCTCCACAGAGCGGTACAAAGAAGGAGCACTCAGAGCTATACCCTGTTAGACGTCACAGAGGTAAAAGCTGATAATGATGCTAATTGGGGTCCCTAAACTCACTGAGCCTGCCCTATCACAAGGCCTGTGAAACATGCACATGTAACGCAGTCACCCAGTGCAGGTGCTAGGCTCAAGCGGGAGTTCCCATCCTACACTGCCTGACAGAACTAAACTCACAGCGCCTATAGCAGTACACTTGAATCCAGGGTGGTAACTATCCCATCTACACACACACACACAGCTATATAAGAGATCTAAGCGCACCAATGGGCGCCCAAAAGATTCTTTTATAGACTGCGCCAAAGTCCAGTCAGACAGGACCTTGCTAGCAGACCAATCTGGAGTCGGCGCGGGACCTGAGCAGCTGACAACCAACAACCAATGACACATCGCAACTGTCATGAAATGACTGTCCGGGTGTGACGCGACCCGACGGTTGGTTGGTCACCAGATGGCGAAACACACAACGGAACACCAGGGACACCATTACAACGGTAGGCCCAGCGATAGGGAACAGGGGAATGGACACCTATTGCCCACACCTAAGGATGTGACCTGATCTCCCTATCATCCCTATACGGGTTCTTTCACCCCGTCGCTGAGCTGGATACTTTAAACCCTCACTTGCTGTCACGCTGTCTAATGATATGTGTACGATGTCAGTAAACTATTCTTACAGAAACAACACTCTATACAACATATAGTTTAGCAACATCAGCATGTAAATATAGAATAGATTTACCTGACACGATATCCGTTGAACTCAGGGTTAATCTTGAGGACTTGATACGCTGTCACAGGAAAGAGGAGGACCGGGTCTAACCTGACCCTAAAACTGGGGTCCTAACTAATCCCTCACCTTGGAGGTACTGATAATGGTTCAGAGGTCCAAGTCTCCAGCCTAACCTAGTCTCCTATCAGTCCCTGAACCCTGTAATCAGTCCTAAGAAGGACCCTGATTACCACCAAAGGGATATGGGCTGATCTCTGCTAAATACACAGATTAGACATATAGGACAGACTGGAGAAAACACAGACTCGCATACACACTCAAACACAGAAGGAACATAAATGGTCTGGGATATAAAACTCTAAGCAAGTTGAGCTTAAAACAACTAAGGAGCTCTTTAACTTAAGTCTATACAGATTCAATCCTATCTGTGGTCTGCATGAAGAATTTCACTGGCAACTCCCAAAACAGACAACCAGGGATTTAAAGGAAACCAATCAACAAATAATCAATTGCAGCCGGGAGAAACTGAACCCAGTCCCAGAACCGAGCACAGACAGAATTAACTCCCTCACTGCCAAACACAAAGAAACAGCAACTCAGCTGTGAGAAGTCAGAATGTGCAACCGCGACGATCTTCGTGGCGATGCATACATGACAGTACCCCCCTTCTACGAGGGGCCTCCGGACCCTCAGGGCCAGGTCTGCCCGGGTGAGTTCTGTGGAAGGTCCGAACCAAACGATCTGCGTTAATGTCAGACGCAGGAACCCACGTCCTCTCCTCTGGACCATACCCCTTCCAATGCACCAAGTACTGAAGGGACCGGCGATTCAGACGTGAGTCAATGATCTTTGACACTTGAAACTCCAAGTTACCATTGACCACCACTGGAGGAGGAGGTAGAGGTGACGGTATGACTGGTGCCACGTACCTCTTAAGTAATGACTTGTGGAACACATTGTGGATTTTAAACGTAGGAGGGAGGTCCAGACGAAATGCCACAGGATTAATTATGGAACTGATCCTGTACGGCCCGATGAATCTGGGACCCAGTTTCCAGGAGGGAACTTTAAGTTTTATATTCCTGGTAGACAACCATACCAGATCGTTCACATTCAGATCTGGACCAGAAACTCTCCTCCTATCAGCCATACGTTTATAACGGTTCCCATAGCACTCAGATTATTCAATACACCTCTCCACACTGAAGCAAGTGACGACGAGAAACGCTCCTCCTCAGGAACCCCAGAAGGGCCCCCCCCATTGAAAGTACAAAACTGGGGATGAAAACCATATGCCCCAAAAAACGGGGATTTACCAGTGGACTCGCTCCGCCTGTTGTTAAGAGCGAACTCTGCCAGAGGCAAGAAAGAAGACCAGTCCTCCTGGTTCTCTGAGACAAAACACCGAAGATAAGTCTCAAGGCTTTGATTCAGACGCTCTGTCTGACCATTGGTCTGCGGATGAAAAGCCGAGGAAAATGACAATTGCATCCCCCGACGTAAACAAAATGCCCTCCAAAATTTAGACACAAACTGAGACCCCCTATCTGACACCACATCAGAAGGCAACCCATGAAGTCTCACAATCTCCCCAATGAACACCTGCGCCAGAGTTTTAGCATTAGGGAGGGCAGGAAGAGCAATGAAATGTGCCATCTTACTGAACCTGTCAACAACCACCAGTATGACAGTTTTCCCTGACGACGGAGGAAGATCCGTAATGAAGTCCATAGACAAATGAGTCCATGGACGCTCCGGAAGTTTCAAGGGTAAGAGGGTCCCAGACGGACGGGTATGAGGGGTTTTAGAGCGAGCACACACCCCACATGACGCGACAAAAGTTATAACATCTTTATTAGCGTTAGGCCACCAAAACCGGCGAGAAAGGAGATCTAAAGTAGCCTTACTCCCTGGATGTCCTGCTAAAGCAGAATTATGATGTGCCTCAATAACCTTTTGTCTCAACTGATTTGGGACAAACAGTCTCCCTGAAGGTCCTGCAGGGGCGTCCCCCTGAGCCTCTAATACCTCCTCCTCAAGCTCAGAACATACAGCCGACACTACCACTCCCTCCTGAAGGATAGGAATCGGGTCATCCGTTTTCCCGGCCCCTGGGAAACTGCGAGACAAGGCATCAGCCTTAACATTCTTAGACCCAGGGCGATATGTGACGACAAAATTAAACCTGGTAAAAAACAACGACCATCGAGCTTGTCTGGAATTCAGACGCTTAGCAGATTCCAAATACAGCAGGTTTTTGTGATCAGTAATGACGGTGACCGGGTGGACTGCCCCTCCAAAAAGTGACGCCATTCTTCAAAAGCCAACTTAATGGCCAAAAGTTCCCTATTGCCGATATCATAATTCCTTTTGGCGGACGACAACTTCTTAGAAAAGAAAGCGCACGGATGCCATTTACCAGGGGACGGACCCTGGGACAATATTGCACCCATCCCTACGTCAGACGCGTCCACCTCCACAATGAACGGCTGTGATGCATCTGGTTGGATGAGAACGGGTGCCGACGCAAAACATTTTTTCAAAGAGGAAAAAGCTTGGCAAGCTTTGTCCGACCATTTAGAAAAATCCGTCCCTTTTCTTGTCATGTCAGTGAGAGGTTTGACAACAGATGAGAAATTACAAATAAATTTCCGGTAGTAGTTAGCAAACCCCAAAAAACGCTGCAGAGCCTTAAGATCCTCTGGCTGATCCCATTCAAGCACTGCTCTCACTTTTTCAGGGTCCATACGGAAACCGGAGGCTGACACCAAGAAACCCAAAAACTGAAGTTCCTGTACAGCAAATACACACTTTTCCAGTTTGGCGTATAGTTTATTGTCTCGCAAGATCTGCAACACCTGTCTCACATGCTCCTGGTGAGACACAAGATCTGGCGAGTAAATTAAAATGTCATCCAAATATACGACCACAAACAGCCCCACAAGGTGACGAAAAATGTCATTAACAAAATGTTGGAATACTGCTGGTGCAGTAGTCAGACCAAAAGGCATGACAAGGTTCTCATAATGTCCCTCCGGTGTGTTAAACGCCGTTTTCCACTCATCCCCCTCTTTTATCCTAATCAAATTATACGCCCCCCTGAGATCCAATTTAGAGAACCATTTGGCGCCCACAATTTGATTGAAGAGATCAGGAATAAGAGGGAGAGGATACGGATCTCGAACAGTAATCCGATTAAGTTCGCGCAAATCCAAGCAAGGGCGTAGGCCTCCATCTTTTTTCTTCACAAAGAAGAACCCCGCGGCCACTGGGGAAGATGAAGGTCTAATATGCCCTTTGGCCAGACTTTCCGAAATATAGTCTTTCATAGCCTGCCTCTCAGGACCAGAAAGGTTATATAACCTAGCTTTAGGTAACTTAGCATCAGGAAGTAAATTAATAGAGCAGTCATACGCGCGATGAGGAGGCAACTCCTGACACCCCTCCTCAGAGAACACATCCCCAAAGTCCTCCAAAAAAGGAGGCAATGTACTAGGCACGACCGCACTGATGACTGTGTTAATGCAGTTACTTTTGCAAAACTCACCCCATTGGCTTATCTCTCTGGACTGCCAATTAATCACAGGGTTATGTTTAACCAACCAAGGAAGTCCCAACACAATAGGAGTAGGTAGACCCTCCAACACATAACAAGATAATTGTTCCCTATGTATCGCCCCTACCCGAATATCAATGTTATGGACCTCATGAACAAAGCTACCTTGGCCGAGAGGCCTGGCGTCAATGGAGAATATAGGGATCGGTTTGGCCAATACACTCAGAGGCATACCTTGAGCCTGAGCAAACTGAGCGTCAACCAGATTAGCCCCGGACCCACTATCAAGAAGAACAGAAAATCTCTCCACTCTCGTACCAACCACCATCTCCACTGGTACAAGGAACTGAGAAGAACTAGCGGACGAAATACATACTCCCAGGTTGTCGTCCACCACACAACCTGGGATTAACAGTTTTCCGGCAACTTTTTGCTCAACAAGGCACGGGATGGACATCCCCCAACAAAATGTCCCTCTTTCCCGCAGAAGAAACACCTTCTAGTCCTGCTGCGTACCACCAATCCCCTCCTACGAAATGATGTCCCTCCCAACTGCATAGGCTCCTCTGAACAGACAAGGGGAACCTCAACATAAGGGACTTTTGTAGTAGGTGGAACAACTACCGGGGGCGGAGTTACCTCACCCCTCTCCCGAAGCCGTCTATCAGTACGGATAGCTAGGGCCATAGCAGCCTCCAGTGATGGAGGAGAATCATACTGAGCCAAAACGTCCTTTAATTTGTCAGAAAGCCCATGACAAAACTGACTCCTAAGAGCTGGGTCATTCCACTGAGTATCTGTGGCCCATCTACGGAACTCAGAAGCAAATTCCTCCGCCGGACGATCTCCCTGCTGTATCTTACGTAATTTTGTCTCAGCAAGAGAGACCCGATCTGGGTCATCATATACCAAACCCAGGGCAGTAAAAAATCGATCTACAGACTGTAGAGCCGGGGATCCCGGAGGAAGGGAGAATGCCCAGGATTGAGGGTCCCCTTGTAGGAGCGAGATAACAATTCCCACTCTCTGCTCTTCACTCCCTGATGATCGAGGCCGAAGCCGAAAATACAATTTACATGCTTCCCGGAATGTGAAAAATTTGTCTCGCCCACCAGTGAACCTGTCCGGGAGAGCTACTTTAGGTTCAAATCTGGTTTGCTCCAGGGGAGACAAAACTTTGGACTTAATGTCCGTCAGCTCCATGGATAATCCCTGCAACTGCAGAGCCAGCTGGGCTACTGGATCCATGGCAACTGGGGATAATTTTATTGGCCAGTGAAAATGTCACGCTGTCTAATGATATGTGTACAATGTCAGTAAACTATTCTTACAGAAACAACACTCTATACAACATATAGTTTAGCAACATCAGCATGTAAATATAGAATAGATTTACCTGACACGATATCCGTTGAACTCAGGGTTAATCTTGAGGACTTGATACGCTGTCACAGGAAAGAGGAGGACCGGGGTCTAACCTGACCCTAAAACTGGGGTCCTAACTAATCCCTCACCTTGGAGGTACTGATAATGGTTCAGAGGTCCAAGTCTCCAGCCTAACCTAGTCTCCTATCAGTCCCTGAACCCTGTAATCAGTCCTAAGAAGGACCCTGATTACCACCAAAGGGATATGGGCTGATCTCTGCTAAATACACAGATTAGACATATAGGACAGACTGGAGAAAACACAGACTCGCATACACACTCAAACACAGAAGGAACATAAATGGTCTGGGATATAAAACTCTAAGCAAGTTGAGCTTAAAACAACTAAGGAGCTCTTTAACTTAAGTCTATACAGATTCAATCCTATCTGTGGTCTGCATGAAGAATTTCACTGGCAACTCCCAAAACAGACAACCAGGGATTTAAAGGAAACCAATCAACAAATAATCAATTGCAGCCGGGAGAAACTGAACCCAGTCCCAGAACTGAGCACAGACAGAATTAACTCCCTCACTGCCAAACACAAAGAAACAGCAACTCAGCTGTGAGAAGTCAGAATGTGCAACCGCGACGATCTTCGTGGCGATGCACACATGACACTTGCCCTGCGCTTATCCCTAGGTAGGGAGCAGGCTGGTGAGGGCACTTGTCACATTACTTCACTAAAAAAACACAAAGGAAAGAAAAGACAAACACCACAGGGAATGGGGAACACAAATTACACTTAGCTTTATCTGCTGCAATGCACCGCACAGCAGAGTAAGGCACAAGATAAACAGTATTCAGCTGCAGCACCACTGCACCAGAAATCTCCAGACTCCAGCTCATTTGGTCTCCAAAAGGACCTGTATAACCAACAGTCAGCTGATGCATCAGGTGACTCTATAAAGGATGACGGGATTGGTCACCACCTAGATCAGCTGACCCAGCAACACTTGAGTACACCAGCAGGGGGAAAAGCAGACAATAACCTCAGATGGCCTGAAAGAAAAATAGTTTTAATATAAAAAGCCAGATTTGCCACAGATCCAAAAATGAATCGTGACAGCCACCTCATGAGCATGCTCAGTAGAGAGACTCCTGGACTTAACTTCAGGAATGGGTGCTCGCCGCTGTCTATTGCTAGTTACTATAGCTGAACCTGGAGAGGCTGCAGTAACAGAGCACACAGCACGAGTCTGAGCAAGAATCCCGGCACCTAACACACCTCTTCGTCCTAAATCCTCATCATTAACATGGCTGCTTTTGACATGAGGTGAGAAAAGCATCTAACCTCTGTCACTCTGAAGTGATTCTCAGGGTGCAGCAAAATGCTTCAGCTGTAAGAGCCTTGTGTTGCTCCGTGAGAGACACCACTCAGGCAATGTCTGGCAGCAAAGTAAATAGTGATGTTGTATCTGGCAGTCATAGCTTCACTATGTTCAGTGCTGGAGGACAGGGTTATAAGACATAACCCTGTGTGCTTCATTCCCATGTGGCTTCTCCTCCCTGTTCCCCTCTTAAAGGGAACCCATCATCAGATTTTTCCCATTTAAAGTAGGGCCAGCACTTATACACCCTGATATACAGCACTCTAGAATGCTGCATATAAATCCCAATGTGCTGTGCATAACACAAAATAAGACATTTTATAATACTTACCTATGGCTCAGTTCATTACAATGGGCAGTGCTGGTCTTGAACAAGGCGCTTCCTCTCTTTTTGTGATCTAAATTCTACCTCCCTGCTTTATGTGAAAGACTCATTCTGTATCACCCACACATGTCCTCAATCGCACTCTTGCCCAAGCATAATTCTCTCTGCCCTACAGAGGGCAGAGCAAATTGTTTTAGTGCACATGTGTTGGTGCTCTTTGCCCTTTCCCTATGCATGTGCATTACAGTACTTTGCTCTTCCCTCGTTAGAGCAGAGAGAAGTGTGCATGTACAGGAGCACGATAGAGGACACTGTTTGAATGACACAGGAAGCGTCATTCACGTAAAGTAGGCAAGGAGGACGGAGATCGCAAGAAGAGATGATCAAGGCCAGCAGTGTCCATAGGACTGGACCATGCCACAGGTAAGTATAATGAAAGGTTGCTTTTGTGTTATGCACAGCACATTGGGGACTTTCATATGCCACATTCTAGAACGTTGTATATAAGTGTGTAGAGGTGCTGAACCTACTTTATAAGGGGAAAAAGCTGATGACAGGCTTCTTTAAGTACCATTCCACATGTGCAGTCAGACTTCATGAACAGCAGTGGGGTATTGAGGTTGTTAGAACCATGGAGGAGGAAATCCCTCTCTGGTGTGCCCTGCATCCTGTACACTGCTAGCCCAAACAGCGGTAATGATAAAGGCAGTGTACGAGCATAGAAAGCTTTGTTACTCTGAAGGACAGGCTTAAATGCTGAGAAGATACAGAGGGGCCCAGGAATTGATGCTGGGAATAATAAGCAAAACCAAAGAAATGAGCTAGATCATAAGTTGGTATATGTGCATTATGTAAGAGTACTTTCACACCATAGCCATTTCACAGGCAAAGCCCAAGAAAGAAACAAAATGAACATCTACCTCTCTGTAAGTACATAATTAAATAGGAGTAGTACTTGTAAATAACATAGGGTACTTGATTTACACAACTTTAATCAAAAAGCTTAAAAGCCATCCCACCACGACAGAGTTCACCCAGTCAGGACGGTCCTATCCTGTCTGTAGTGTTAAAATGTTGCCTTGTCTCAGTTGACCTCAATGGTCAGAGCCGGATACTGTTCAACCACCTATCCATGGGAAGCTACAACTGTGTGAAAATGTGTTTGCCCCTTGCTAATTTCCTGTTCTTTTGCGTGTTTTTCACAATTAAATTTTTCAGATCACCAAAGAAATTTAAATATTAGACAAAGATAATACAAGTAAACACAAAATGCAGTTTTTTAAAGAAGGTATTTGTTTTTAAGAGAAAAAAACAAACAGGTTCCTGTGTGAAAAAGTGATTGCCCCTAAACCTAATAACTGGTTGGGCCACCCTTAGCAGCAACAACTGCAATCAAGCGTTTGCAATAAATGACAATGAGTTTTTTACAATGCTTTGGAGAGATTTTGGGCCACTCAAATTTGCAGAATTGTTGTAATTTAGCCTTTTTAAGGTTATGCCACAGTATCTCAGTCCGATTAACCCCTTCCCGACCTGTGACGCCACGTAGGCGTCATGAAAGTCAGTGCCAATCCGACCCATGACGCCTATGTGGCGTCATGAAAGGATCGCGTTCCTGCGGGCCGGGTGACCGGGGTCACTGAAAGGTCACCCGACCCGCAGGCACAGGATCCTTTGTGCTTCACCACAGGGGGGTTGGCTTAACCCCCCGTGGCTACGATCGCTCTGATTGGCTGTTAAAAGTGAAACAGCCAATCAGAGCAATCTGTAATATTTCACCAATGAAATTGGTGAAATATTACAATCCAGCCATGGCCGATGCTGCAATAGCATCTGCCATGGCTGAAGACTGAGAACCGACCCCCCCCACACCATGTCACGGCGGTGATCGGCCGCCGCCACCGATTTCATGGCAGTGATCGGTCACCGCCGTCAATAACAGCTCCCCTAGTCCTGGCCTCCACTGCCCCCACCTTCCGATTCCCCCCCTCACCTTCCGATCCGATCCCCATACTCACCTCTCCCGGTCCACCGATGTCCCTGGATCCGTCCCGGCGGCTGCCCGGGATTTTTCATGGGCGCCGCCATATTGGAAAAGGGCGGGCGCATGCGCAGTGTGCCCGCCGGCCGGCGCATGCTCAGTGCGCCCTGAAAAGTCCAGAAAATTATTTTAATCACTGTGATAAACTATCACAGTGATCAAAATAAAAAAAAAGTAAGTGAACCCCCCTGTCATAGGTAGGGTCAAATAATAAAATAAAGATTTTTTTTTTCCTATTAGGCTCTGCACACGTAGCGGATTTTGCTGCGGATCCGCAGCGGAGTTTGCTGCGGATCAGCAGCGGATTTTGCTGCGGATCTGCAGCGGATTTTGCTGCGTATCCGCAGTGGATTTCGCGCTGCGGATCCACAGCAGATCCAGAAACCATGCACAGTACAATTCATATAAATGGTAAAAAAGCGCTGTGCACATGCTGCAGATTTTTCAGCGCGGATTTGCTGCGGTTTTAAATCCGCAGCATGTCAATTCTTTGTGCGGATTCCGCAGCGATTTTACACCTATTCCATTATAGTTGTAAAACCGCAGGGAAAAAACGCACCAAAACCATAGTAAATCGGCGCTAAATATGCAGGTAAAACGCAGGTCATTTTACCTGCGGATTTTAGAAAAATCCGCAAGTGAATCCGCAACGTGTGCACGGGGCTCAGGGTTAGGCTGGGTTCATATTGCAATATGGCAGTCCGTTAACGCTGCCATTCACCCCATTTGCGTGCGCATCGCAACACATTCCGTGAAGCGGCATGCGTTCGCGACGTGTCGTCATTCAGTGACGGAGCCTTGGATGCAGGCTGCAGCGTCTGGGCTCCATCACCGCTAGCACAGATGAATCATCGCTGATTCCTCTGCACTAGCGGGTATAGCATAACACAATCGCGTTATGCTATACATTTACCAGCCCGTCAACGCTACGTGTTGAACGGGCTGCTAAAACGCAACATGAACCCAGCCTTAAGGTTAGGGTTAGAACTAGGGTTAGGGTTAGAACTAGGGTAAGGGTTGGAATTAGGGTTAGGGTTGGAATTAGGGTTAGGGTTGGGATTAGGGTTAGGTTTGTGGTTAGGGTTAGAGTTAGGATAAGTGTTAGGGGTGTTTTGGGGTTAGGGTTTTGATTAGGGTTAGGCTTGTGGTTAGGTTTATGGTTAGAGTTGGGATTAGGAATAGGGGTGTGTTGGGGTTAGGGTTACGGTTAGGGTTTGTATTAGGGTTAGGGGTGTGTAGGGGTTAGGGTTGGGGTTAGGGGTGTGTTGGGGTTAGGGTTGGAGTTAGAATTGAGGGGTTTCCACTATTTACGCACATCAGGGGGTCTCCATACGCGACATGGTGCCACCATTGATTCCTGCAAATTTTGCGTTCAAAAAGTCAAACAGTGCTCCCTTTATTCCAAGCCCCGACGTGTGCCCAAATAGTGGTTTACCCCCACATATGGGGTATCAGCGTAGTCGGAAAAAATTGCACAACAACTTTGGGGGTCTAATTTTTCCTGTTACTGTTGTGAAAAAAAAAATTGGGGACTAAAAAAGTTATTTTTGTGGAAAAAAAATAATTTTTTATTTTCACGGCTCTGCGTTATAAACTTCTGTGAAGAACTTGGAGATTCAAAGTGCTTACCACACATCTAGAGGAGTTCCTTGGGGAATCTAGTTTCCAAAATGGGGTCACTTGGGGGGGTTTCTACTGTTTAGGCACATCATAGGCTCTGCAAACGTAACATGACACCCGCAAACCATTCCATCAAGTCGGCATTTCAAAACGTCACTACTTCCCTTCCGAGCCTCGACTTGTGCCCATACAGTAGTTTTCTCCCACATATGGGATATCAGCGTACTCAGGACAAATTGGACAACAACTTTTGGGGTCTAATTTCTCCTGTTACCCTTGGGAAAATAAAAAAATTGGGGACTAAAAGATCATGTTTGTGGAAAAAATATGATTTTTTTTATTTTCATGCCCCGGCATTATAATCTTCTGTGTAGCCCTTGGGGGTTCAAAGTGCTCACTACACATATAGATAAGCTCCTTGGGGGGTCTAGTTTCCAAAATAGGGTCACTTGTGGGGGGTTTCTACTGTTTAGGCACATCAGGGGCTCTGCAAACGCAACATGACGCCCGCAGAACATTCCATCAAGTCTGCATTCCAAAATGGTGCTCCTTCCCTTCTGAGCTCTCCCATGCGCCAAAACAGTGGTTCCCCCCACATATGGGTACCGGTGTACTCAGGACAAACTGTACAACAACTTTTGTGGTCCAATTTCTCCTGTTACCCTTGTGAAAATAAAAAATTGCGGGTTAAAAAAATCAGTTTTTGAGGAAAAAAATGATTTTTTATTTTCACGGCTCTGCATTACAAACTTCTGTGAAGCACGTGGGGGTTCAAGGTGCTCACCACACATCTAGATAAGTTCTTTGAGGGGTCTAGTTTACAAAATGTGGTCACTTGTGGGGGGTTTCTACTGTTTAGGCACATCAGGGGCTCTGCCTGCCCGCAGACCATTCCATCAAGTCGGCATTTCAAAGCGTCACTACATCCCTTCCGAGCCCTGACATATGCCCAAACAGTGGTTCCCCCCAACATGTGAGGTACTAGCGTACTTAGGACAAATTGGACAACAACTTTTGGGGTCCAATTTCTCCTGTAACCATTGTGAAAATAAAAAATAGTGGGCTAAATAATAATTTTTTGAGAAAAAACAATGATTTTTTATTTTCACGGCTCTGCGTTATAAACTTCTGTGAAGCACCTGGGGGTTCAAAGTGCTCACTGTGTATCTAGATAAGTTCCTTAGGGGGTCTAGTTTCCAAAATGGGGTCATTTGTGGGGGAGCTCCAAAGTTTAGGCATACAGGGGCTCTCCAAACATGACATGGTGTCCGCTAACGATTGGAGCTAATTTTCCATTCAAAAAGTCAAATGGCGCTCCTTCCCTTCTGAGCCCTGCCGTGCGCCCATACAGAGGTTCCCCCCACATATGGGGCACCAGCGTACTCAGGAAAAGCTGAACAACAACTTTTGGGGTCCAATTTATCCTGTTACCCTTGGGAAAATAAAAAATAGTTGGCTAAAAAATAATTTTTGAGAAACAAAAATGATTTTATTATTTTCACTGCTCTGCGTTTATAAACTCCTGTGAAGCACTTGGGGGTTCAAAGTGCTCACTACACATCTAGATAAGCTCCTTGGGGGTTCTGGTTTCCAAAATGGTGTCAAATGTTGGTTTTTTTCACTGTTTAGGCGCACAGGGGCTCTCCAAAGGTGTCATGGTGTCCGCTAAGGATTGGAGCCAATTTTCCATTCAAAAAGTCAAATGGCGCTCCTTCCCTTCTGGGCCCAGTCGTGCGCCCAAACAGTGGTTTATGACCACATATGAGGTATCGGTGTACTCAGGAGAAATTGCCCAACAAATTTTAGGATCCAATTTATACTGTTGCCATGTGAAAATGAAAAAACTGAGGCTAAAAGAAAATTTTTGTGAAAAAAAAAGTACTTTCTTTTTTTTACGGATCAATTTGTGAAGGACCTGGGGTTTCAAAGTGCTCACTATGCATCTAGAGAAGTTCCTTGGGGGGTCTAGTTTCCAAAATGGGGTCACTTGTGGGGGAGCTCCAATGTTTAGGCACACAGGGACTCTCCAAATGCGACATGGCAACCGCTAAATATTACAGCATATTTTCCATTCAAAAAGTCAAATGGCGCTCCTTCCCTTCTGAGCCCTGCCGTGCGCCCAAACAGTGGTTTATGACCCCATATGAGGTATCAGTGAACTCAGGAGAAATTGCCCAACTAATTTTATGATCCATTTTATCCCGTTGCCCATGTGAAAATGAAAAAACTGAGGCTAAAAAAATTTTTGTGAAAAAAAAGTACTTTCTTTTTTTTACGGATCAATTTATGAAGCACCTGGGGGTTCAAAGTGCTCACTCTGCATCTAGATAAGTTCCTTGGGGGTCTAGTTTCCAAAATGGGGTCACTTGTTGGGGAGCTCCAATGTTTAGGCACACAGGGACTCTCCAAATGCGACATGGCAACCGCTAAATATTCCAGCATATTTTCCATTCAAAAAGTCAAATGGCGCTCCTTCCATTCTGAGCCCTGCCGTGCGCCCAAACAGTGGTTTATGACCACATATGAGGTATCTGTGTACTCAGGATAAATTGCCCAACAAATTTTAGGGTCCATTTTATCCTGTTGCCCATGCAAAAATGAAAAAATTGATGCTAAAAGAAAAATTTTGTTGGAAAAATTAAAATGTCCATTTTTTCCTTCCACGTTGCTTTAGTTCCTGTGAAGCACCTGAAGGGTTTATAATCTTCTTGAATGTAGTTTTGAGTAGCTTGAGGGGTGCAGTTTTTATAATGGTGTCACTTTTGGGTATTTTCTGCCATATAGACCCCTCAAAGTGACTTTAAATGTGAGGTGGTCCCTAAAAAAAATGGTTTTGTAAATTTTGCTGTAAAAATGAGAAATCTCTGGTGAACTTTTAACCCTTATAACTTCCTAACAAAAAAAAAAATGTTGTTCCCAAAATTGTGCTGATGTAAAGTAGACATGTGGGAAATGTTATTTATTAACTATTTTGTGTCACATAACTCTCTGGTTTAACAGAATAAAAATTCAAAATTTGAAAATTACGAAATGTTCAAAATTTTGGCCAAAGTTCCATTTTTTTCACAAATAAACGCAAAAATTATCGACCTAAATTTACCACTAACATGAAGCCCAATATGTCACGAAAAAACAGTCTCAGAATCGCTATGATCCGTTGAAACGTTCCTGAGTTATTACCTCATAAAGGGACACTGGTCAGAATTGCAAAAAATGGCCAGGTCATTTAGGTCAAAATAGGCTGGGTCATGAAGGGGTTAAGGTCAGGAATTTCACTAGGCCACTCCAAAGTCTTAATTTTGGTTTTCTTAAGCCATTAAGAGGTAGACTCGCTGGTGTGCTTTGGATCATTGTCCTGCTGCATAACCTAAGGGCTCTTCAGATTGAGGACATGAATGGATGGCCAAACATTCTACTTCAGAATTTTTTGGTAGACAGCAAAATTCGTTGTTCCATTTGCCACAGCAAGTCTTACATGTCAAAATAGCCCCAGATAATCACACTACCACCACCACATTTAACTGTTTAATTTTTTCTCATCAGTCAACAGAGTATTCCCCCAAAAGTCTTGGAGACTATCAAGATGTTTACTGGTAAAATTGAGACAAGCCTTTATGTTCTTATTTCTCAGCAGTGGTTTTTGTCTTGGAACTCTGCCATTCGGGCCATTTTTGCTCTGTTTCTTTCTTATGTTAGAGTCATAAACACTGACATTAACTGAGGCAAGTGAAGCCTGCAGTTCTTTGAATGCTTTATTGGGGTCTTTGTGACCTTTAATGAGTTGTCTCTGCACCCTTGGGGTAATTTTGGTCGGCTGGCCACTTCTGGCAAAGCTCACCACTGTTCTATGTTTTTGCCATTTGTGGATAATGGCTCTCACTATGTTCCCTGGATTCCCAAAGCTTCATAACCTTTCCCAGACTGATAGATCTCATTTACTTTGTTTCTCATTTGTTCCAGAATTTTTTTGGATCATGGCATGATGTCTAGCTTTTGAGGATATTTTGGTCTACTTCACTTTGTCAGGCAGGTCCTATTTAAGTGATTTCTTGATTGAGAAAAGATGTGGTAGTAATCGGGCCTTGATGTGACTAGGGAATTTAAACTCAGCTTCCCAAAGATGTGATGAACCACAGTTAATTAATGTTTTAAGGGGATTGCAGTCACTTTTTTACACAGGGCCATGTAGTTTTAATTTATTTTCCCCTTAATAATAAAGAATTTTGCTACAAACTGCATTTTGTGTTTACTTGTGCTATCTTTGTCAAATATTTAAACTTATTTAGTGATCTGAAACATTGACGTGTGGCAAACATGCAAAAGAATAGTAAATCAGGAATGGGGAAACACTTTTTCACAACACTGTATATAGATGTAACGTCTAGCTCAGAGAGGGTGGCCATGACTTTATTTATGCAAAGAACAAGAAACTACAGCAAAAACAAAGAGCTAAGTTTGGTGCTAAGTCACAGTCTGGCGCCCAGTGGAGCTAAGTCACAGTTTGGCGCCCAGTGGAGACAGACTAGAAATATGTAGTGATGGTTTTGTGTGCTACCATTTCCTATTGTAGTGGGTAAGGAGGACAAAATTTGTGGCACACTTGGTATTGATTCCCACTGGAAGCACATGGAGAAACCAGTTATTCCAGAGAGCCTTTGTTCAGCGTTATCTTCCTTGATTTTGGAAAGCTTCACTCCTTTGTGGAGGCAACTATATGAATCAAGACATCCCCATGGCATAGGTTGAATAAATATTCTGGAAAAAGTAGTGCGTGCTTACTCTCCCTTGATTAGACTAGAATTATCTGGTTTATTCAAGCTTACAGGAAGTGTGTCAGTGTGCTGACCCCTCCCAGCAGTTTCTATGGTAGCTTATGGTGAGGAGATTGAATATCTAACTTTCATACAAATACTTTAGCCATTACATGGCAGCAAAATGCAAAGTACAATGCTCATTGATCAGTCATCACTGAATACACATTTCAATATTTAATGAATTATACGTTTCCTAATTCACAATGTCAAAAGAAATTCTGTCACATTGAAACTACTGCCACATTACAACTGTTTCACCTAGAAGTAGTAGAACATGTACCGGGATATGTCAAACTCCTCCAAAGGAAAGCAAGGTTGGGAGTTGGAGCAATTTACAAATGACAAAATTACGAGTACAGTGGAAAATTGCTAAACCCAAGTGTGAGGCAAAATTATTCGATCAAGATTAATTACTGGTAGAGCCAAATTAGTTTGTGAACATGAAGAATATTCAGAGCACTGTTAAAGCCTCTAGGCATCTTAGGCAAGCATCCACACCTAGGAAAAGGGTGCTATGGTAAGATAAACATTAGAATAATTATGTTTTTACTAATAACTATAATAATGCTACATGTAAATGGAGGTAATGAAGGTCAAGATTTTACAGAGGCCTGTTACATTAATCTGATAGACCTGAGTAAATACTGTACTTGTTAAGTGCCAACAGGGCACATCATTCAGAAAGGATCCATGGAGAGATACTTAGTCTCTATGATGAAAAGGTAGAATACCTTTTGTACTCTGCTCAGATCATTTTAATGGTGTTCCATTCATAAGTGATTCAGGTGACTCCCTGAGACAAAGTTTTAGGCAGTTCCTCTGTACCATCTGTGGTTTCCAACAAATCTTGGATATCTTGCACACATAAGAAGATGAAAAGTGAATAGCAGTAACTGTGTATGGTTTAACTTCCCCAGTAGTCCAATTTGCTGATGCAACAGTTGTTTCAAAGACAGGCTTGGCCACCAATTTGTAAGAGCTTGGTATGAGTACGCTGGTCATAGACTTCTTGTTGTCTTACTTGTGCGTCTTCCATGTCTGAATCCATTTGTGTAGGTTTGGATTACTAGTGTCAAGTAGAGTTGAGCGATACTTTCCGATATCCAAAAGTATCGGAATCGGAATGGTATCGCCGATAACATTAAAATATCGGCGATACCCGATACCGATACCGGAAGTCCCATGTAAGTCTATGGGAACAAAATATCGAAATTAAAAAAAACCCATTCTTGCCTTGTTAGTTAATTGTACATGAAGGAAAACAAGAAAGAGTAATGTAGAATGTATTGGGAAGGTTGAGGAGACATTAAAGGCATAGATGTTTAACCCAATCAAATGGAATAGCATAAATATTTTTTTTTTAAAGATGTTCGGATTGACGAAGAAATTGACAATGTTGTTAACGTTTTTTCTATTTTGGAAAATATGTATATTACACAACTTCCATGCTCTTCATCTTCACCTTTTTAACTTTTCACACACTTTCTCCTTCATAATCTTCTGCAGCATCATCTTTTTCATCAAATTATTCTTCATCTTCACCTTCTTTATCTTCTTCTTAAACTTCTTGCTATTCATCTTTGTTAACATTACTCATATTCTTCTTATTAAACTATTATTCTTATTCATATTCTGCTTCATCTTCTTCATCATATTCTTATTTGTGACAGAGAATCCTGTACTTGTAATCTGTCAAAGTATGAATTTTTCATCCTTCCGTTCTTGCTGTCACAAAAGATTTAAATTACAACAGTATTTGTCCGTGTTCAGTTTAGCCTGCAGCAGCAGGCATTTTCCAGGGGCACCACGAGGAGGAACGGACTCACCCCCATACACTGCTTAGTCTTCTTCTGCTTAGAATTTAGAGCATATATTTTGCTCTTCATTTTGGTCTTATACTTCATGTTCTTCTGCTTTTAGATCTTCTGCTTATTGTTCTTGTGTCTCTTGTTCCGTATCTTGTATTTGTAGCACAATCTTGTACCAGCTGATGTTACTGGGACACGGTTACTAAGCAGGGGTACCTGTGCTCCAAAGCACTACCAAGGACCAGCAGACGTTGCTGGAACTCGGATACCGAGATGGAGGCACCTAGGCCAAAGGCACTGTGGAGAACCAGCTGACGGTACTGGAACCCGGAGGGGCAGCAGAAGGAAAAGAGCCAATGGCACAACCGAGGACCAGCTGAGTTACTGGGACACGGTTACTAAGCAGGAGGTACCTGTGCTCCAAAGCACTACCAAGGACCAGCAGACGTTGCTGGAACTCGGATACCGAGATGGAGGCACCTAGGCCAAAGGCACTGTGGAGAACCAGCTGACGGTACTGGAACCCGGAGGGGCAGCAGAAGGAAAAGAGCCAATGGCACAACCGAGGACCAGCTGACGTTACTGGGACACGGTTACTAAGCAGGAGGTACCTGTGCTCCAAAGCACTACCAAGGACCAGCAGACGTTGCTGGAACTCGGATACCGAGATGGAGGCACCTAGGCCAAAGGCACTGCGGAGAACCAGCTGACGGTACTGGAACCCGGAGGGGCAGCAGAAGGAAAAGAGCCAATGGCACAACCGAGGACCAGCTGACGTTACTGAACCCCAGTAACACAGGAGCAAGTGTTGACTGTGCTAACAGCACTTCCGAGCAACAACTGGCGGTGTTGGAGCCCAGGGTCAAGGAGGATGTTTAAATACTAGATCAAGTAATTTCCTTGTTACCTGTCAATTTTAAATGTCTATACTTCAAACAAGAGAAAGATAACCTTTACTACCATAAGATGATGATTTCATTTAAACTAATATCTAGATAAATAAAGAATTGACAAACATAAACACATACATTAACATGTTGAACAGCAATGCAAACCACAAAATAAATTAGTTAAGGAATCTGCTATACGGTTGTACATAAAAGCATACAAGTATATATCTGAATCCATTAATGATGGATAAGTAACAGTATGTACACCATTTTATTGTATAGACAATGAATGTCTGACTTCAAAACATCATCAGCATTACAAGTTATCTGTGATATTACTAAAATGTTCCATTTGCTGAATAATGTCACTAAATATTTTATACAAAATTATACAATTTCCATCATGTAATACTCATAATATGTGGCAATAATCATTTTTATTAACAAACATAACCTTTAAAAAGTGCATAGTGCATAGTGAAAATTGCTATTTATGGCTGACTGTCGACTTGGAAGCATGACAACAGATAGATAAGGTATATATAGATGAGACTGCATAGCCACAGATGGTGAATGGCGATGTAATACTGTACCTCAATAAAGTGTGCGTCACTACTACATAATTTTTTTTATATAGCTTTATAAACAGGGTACATGGATGTATGCTTGTGCCTTTGTTTTGACGCACAGACTGCCTTCCTGCTGAGACGCATTGGGTAGTGAACAGTTGTGTGCAGTGTTCACTGCAGTCTCTGCGGAATAACCACACTTAGACCTTATAACTTTTCAGACTTTCTTTATCAATCTACCAAGATGAAGAAGGCAGGGAGTAAGGCACGTGGTCGTGGAGTTTCTTCAGGGAGAGGACGTGGGGATTCTGTGGCTGCTGCGGCCCCCAGTGACACAGCATCCACCAGTTTTCCCCGTGAGCGTTCCTTTATGCGCACTTTTGTAGGAGCTCGGAGTACCCCCCTGCTGCGGGAAGAACAAATTGAAGCCGTTGTTGTTTGGATGTCAGCCAATGCATCGACTTCAATTGCTTCCACCTCCTCTCAGGACCACAGCACTGTTGGGCAACCATCTGTCTCTTCACCGCCTGGCAAATTGCCCAGGCAGTCAGAGAGTTCTGTACAGGAGCCAGCTGAGTGTCTGCTTCTGTTCTCAGAATCTATTGGCTTGCAAACAGGGGCCCAGCCAAGCAGCATTCTGTAATGTGAAGAGGGAGTATGCAGTGATGCGCAACAGCTGTGTCTCTCTGAATCTGAAGAGGCGGGTGAGACAGTGCCGATGGTCAGCACACCGCAGAACGCATCTGATGATGATGAGACCCAGGTGTCCAGTTTCTGTTGAGCATGGTTGCTGGCCAGACCACCCAACAGCAGGTGTTGGAAGAGGGTAGTGGAGATGATGAGGTCCAAGACCCAACATGGCATGAGGAACAGGAAGGTGGTGGGAGCAGCTCAGAGGAATAATAATAATATTTATTTATATAGCGCCATCATATTCCGCAGCGCTTTACAGTTTAGCAGTTTCAGAACACAAGTCATAAGTAACAACGTTAACAATACAATAATTTAAGCTAAATAAGTCGCCCCTGCTCGTGACAGCTTACAATGTACAATGAGATGGGGGAGATACAAAGTATAGGTGTTTATATACAATGGTGCATTTACAATGATGTTCCAGCCATCTTAAGGGACTGAGGGATGGAGATAGTGAATGGGCTAGAGACACACACACAGTTACACAGAATACATAGAATGACTTTGATTAGTGAATGTGATAGGCCGCTCTGAACAAATGTGTTTTGAGGGAGCGCCTGAAACCATGCAAATTGTGGATAGTCCTAATTTCTTGGGGTACAGCATTCCAGAGGATTGGCGTAGAGCAGGAGAAGTCTTGGAGTCGGGAGTGGGAGGTACGTATTAGTGCAGAGGTTAGTCGAAAGTCGTTTGCGGAGCGCAGCAGTCGGTTAGGCCGATAGATAGAAATGAGGGAGGAGATGTAGGAGGGGTGCTGCACTGTGGATAGCTTTGTGGCTGAGAACCAGTACTTTGGTTGAAAGCTGGGAGAGGCCTAGAGAAATGGTTAGTGATAGAAGGAAGATAGAGGAAGACATTGCCCCAACGGTACAAACAGGAGGGAGAGTTAGGCTGCAGACTCGGTTGCCTGTAGCCTCCAGTTTGGCACCTGTTCGGAGCAGTTGTCTTCCAAAAGTCAAAACGTGCGCTCCCAGGACTTGCACTGCGTGGTCCTTTTTTCACACACTTGCACATGATATTTGCTATGTGAAATGCAAGCTGTGTAATCAAAAATTAAAAATAGCTAAAAGTGTCAGTCACCTCAATACCACAAATATGTGGAAACATGTGCGGACAAAGCAGTAGTTGAGTTACAAAGACACACTGGAGATGTAGGCCAACCTACAGCAGCACCTACATCTTCAGGTTGTGTTGAAGCCTCTTCATCGAGCTCACACACAGCTGGTTCTGCTTCCTCACAGGATCGCCATGGAAGGACCTCGGCCACTGTTGTCCAGAGACAAACTGTTATTCCACACACAGCAGCAAGTTCCCTGTCATCCTCACACTCCCAGGCCACAAAACAGCCATCGGTAGCACAGGCATGGGATAAAAGACGGCCATACTCCGCAAACCATGCACGAGCACAGGCTCTGAATGCTGGCATTGCAAAACTCCTGTCCCTTGAAATGCTGTGATTCAGGCTGGTGGAGACAGACAGTTTCCGTAACTGAATATCATTGTCAGTCCCACAATACAATGTGCCAAGCCGATTTCATTTCAGCAGGCAAGCCGTCCTGGTCTGCAAAAGCATGTTGAGGGAAAAATTAAACATGCGCTACTAAAAGCCCTCAGTAGCAAGGTCCACCTGACCACCGATGCGTGGACCACTACCCATTGTTATGATCTGCTACAACCAGTAAGGAAAGAAGGGAATTCTGTCCCTACAATACAACTAAGCTGAATCCCTACGATGTAACGGGGAACCTGATCCTGCGACCAGACCCGCTAAAGTCCTCATCTAGTGTGAACGAAGACCTATAGTTGCGAGGGAGTAATCCCTACAAGATCTAGTGACTGGGAGAAAAGGTGGACACCTCCTAACATAAATTGTAGCATGGATAATTAAACAGAAAAATAAATACTTTGTGATCCTAACATCAAGCAAAACTCACAGATTAAGGCACCTAAGCACCCGGCTAGCTTAACAGTAGATAATACAATGAAGTCAAGCAAAGCCAGAAGGGCGGAGCCAGACTAAATAGGGAAAAAAGGTCATGGACCAGCAAACTGAAACAAAACCTAACAAGAGGGTTCTAACACCCATGGCCAGGGACAATACCTTTCCCTCACTGCCCATTGGGTCAATGTTGTGCAGCCGGGTACTGATCTTGCGAGTGGCGCTGTACGTGTTCTGCCAACTCCAAGGATTGCAGGAATCAAGTCTGTACACATTGATTCCTCCTCCTACTCCAGTTCCTCAGAATCATCGCTGCAGGAGCCGTCACGGTCTACCTCCACATGGACCCGTGAACGTTTACCTGTTGCGACCGATATGAGCACAGCCGTGTCCAAATGTCAACAGGCCGTCCTGAAATTAATTTCCATGGGGAATCTTAGCCACACAGCGCAGGAGCTCTGTAATGCCATAAAGCAGGAGAGCGACGTGTGGTTTTTGGAAGAGAATCTACAGGCAGGCTTGGTAGTGTGTGACAATGGCCGAAATCTGGTGTCAGCTCTGGGCCTTGGCAACCTCACTCACATACCATGTCTGTCATATGTGCTCAACTTGGTCGTGCAGAGTTTTTTGAGGGACTATCCGGATCTTGATGCACTGCTGCACAAGGTCCGCCTAGAGTGCGCTCACTTGCGACGTTCCAGCATGGCCAGATCGCTGATTGCAGCTCTGCAATGCAGATTTCACCTTCATGAACATCGCATCATATGTGACGTACCCACCAGGTGGAATTCCTCGTTACATATGTTGGAGCGGTTGTGTGAGCAGCAGCCAACAGTAATGGAGTATCAGCTGCATCAGGCGCAGTCAACTCGCAATTTGCGCCGTTCACACTTCACCACTACTGAGTGGGCCTCTATAATAAGAATAATAATATTATTTATTTATATAGCGCCATAATATTCCGCAGTGCTTTACAGTTTAACAGTTTCAAAACACAAGTCATAAGTAACAACGTTAACAATACAATAATTAAAGCAAAATCAGCCGCCCCTGCTGGTGAAAGCTTACAATCTACAATGAGGTGGGGGAGATACAAAGTACAGGTGTTTATATACAATGGTGTTTTTACAATGATGGTCCAGCCATTTTAAGGGAGTGAGGGATGCATGGAGATAGTGAATGGGCTACACACACAGAATTACACATAGAATGACTTTGATTAGTGAATGTGATAGGCCACTGTGAACAAATGTGTTTTGAGGGAGCGCCTGAAACCATCCAAATTGCGGATAGTCCTAATTTCTTGGGGTAGAGCATTCCAGAGGATTGGCGCAGCGCGGGAGAAGTCTTGGAGTTGGGAGTGGGAGGTACGGATTAGTGCAGAGGTTAGTCGAAGGTCGTTTGCAGAGTGCAGCAGTCGGTTAGGCCGATAAATATAAATAAGGGAGGAGATGTAGGAGGGTGCTGCGCTGTGGAGAGCTTTGTTGGTGAGAACCAGTAATTAGAATTGGATCCTATAATGAATGGGCAGCCACTGCCAGTGTAATGAGTGGCGAATAACTCTATGAAGGATATCTGCCACGTTTTGCGTGCGTTTGATGAGTCAACGCGGATGGCGAGTGCAGATGATGCACTAGTCAGCCTGACTGTCCCCCTTATCTGCCTGCTTCAAAAAACACTGCAAGCACTAAGGCATGAGGTTTTGGAAGAGGTGGAGGATGAGGAGTCACAAATTCCATCACCTTCTGGACAGTCAGCGCAACGTGGTTCCTCACAAAGGGCTGGAGGACTTTCAAAGTACCATGCTGTATCAACAATTGAACCTCCAGAGTCGCTGTCTATATTTTCATAACCATTACAAACTTTTAATGTATTTACAAAGCACATAATGTACATTTTTTGTCTATCCTTTTGTAATGCTATTGTGTTTCCATAAACTGATGTTACAGAATTATGATACAAAGTTTTTAAATTTTGAGTTTTAAATTTTGTAAATTTATATGTATTTGAAGGACTTTGTGAGGAGGATGAGGAGGAGTCAATGGAGGAGGAAGACATCGCTCCAGAGGGAGGTAGACAATGCTCTAGTCAGTATGTAGACCAAGGGTGGGGTGATGCACAGCAGGCAGAGATGACGCCTCTTGCAGGGGACAACGTTTCTTGGCCAGTTGGGAGTCTGCAGCACATGGTTGATTTCATGCTGCAGTGGCTGAGAAACGACCGCCGCATCGAACACATTCACACCACGTCTGATTATTGGGTGTACACGCTCCTAGACCCTCGCTACCGGGACAACTTACAAAGCCTCATCACACCGTTGAACCGGGAGTGTAAAATGCGGAAGTACCAAGACACACTGGTGCAATCCATAATGTTCTCCATTCCAGCCGAGAGCGCTGCTGCTACTGCTTTACAAAGCAGCTCTGTGCGTCGAGGCAGTGGAGACAGCTCTGCAACAAGAGGGAGCACAAGCAGCGCCTCTGCACAGGGCAAGAACAGTATGTTCCAAATGTGTCGAAGTTTTGTGGCAGCGCCACCAATGTCTACACCATCCGAGACGGCTCCAGTCAGCAGGAGGCAACATTTCCGTAAGATGGTGACAGACTACATGTCTTGCCCTCTCAGTGTACTCCCAGATGGCTCTTCCCCATTCAAGTTTTGTGTCTCTAAGCTGGATACATGGCCAGAGCTTAGCTAGTATGCATTGGAGGTGCTGGCTTGCCAGTGTATTATCGGAGCGCGTCTTTACTGCTGCAGGTGGTGTACTAACAGACCGTTGCATGCGACTATCCTCCGATAATGTAGAACGGCTTACTTTTCTGAAAATTAACTAGGCATGGATCTCGCCTGAATTTGCCTGTCCGGTTTCAGATTAACTAACTGGTTGGCAACGTTTTCCATGTCTCCTGTTATGTTCATCTTTCTACCACCTGAGCTATACTCCCTGGGCTACAACACTGCCAGTTGCTGCTCAGAAGTGTCGTGTCCACAGACCAATACACAAGCTATAGTGATAGTGGGGTTCAGTAACGCCTGCTGTTCCCCTGCTGCGTGTCTGACAAAAATTAATGCTGCTAACTCCAAATTAAAGTTCAAATTAAAGTTCAAACATCTCATACTAGGCCTCAGGCTACACCCTCCTTGACCCTGGGCTCAGAAGTGTTGGATGCACAGATCAAAACAATCGATGATGTGTTTGTGGGGTTCAGTAACGCCTGCTGTTCCCCTGCTGTGTGTCCGGCAAAAATTACTGCTACCTAGCTACACATGTTGAAAAAAACATGACATGTTAAAGTGGCTAGTGCTACACATAGATATCAGGCTACACCCTTATTTCTAAGCTGTAAACAAGTGAAACGTCAAATTTAAAACCATTCAATGATTAGTGTTGGTAACAAATCTGAAACTAAATAATTGTGACATATTATGGCAGATATCCACATGTCTAACACAAATGCTAACACAAAAGCATACTTATGCTATAGGGTACTGATGGTGAACCTTCTCACTCCATAACTTTGACAAATCCAACTCACATCATGCCTCAAATGCTGCAATGTTGGAAGTGCATAATGTGGGTTGAACTTTGACAACAGCTGCAGTGCGAAGGTTATACTTCTGTGTTCTTGGCTTTTAAATAAAAGCATACAAGTAAATATAATAATACATTGTTGATTAAGGGACATGATGTACACCTGTAATATTGTGCAAACAATGGATGTAGGAGTATTCCTCTTCAACATTACTTATATTTGTGTCATTTGAAAAAATACATATTTTAGTTAAAAATTAAAAACCCATGTTCAGTAGCTGTGAAAGGCCCGTTTGTGTACTTCTATATTGTTTGCAACCAATGTATTGTATACGGATGGAAGCACGTCACTGTAATAGATTTGAATTATTTTAAATAGAATAAAGCAGCACCAATTTTAGAAAAATGACAAGGATGAGCCAGTGACAGACACTCAGCAGAGTACACGCAGCGGTGGTTGAAGAAGTAAATGGAGCGTGATCTGCATTTAAAAAAAAAAAATAAAAAAATACCTCACAGACTCGCAGTGAACACTGAAACACAACTATTCACAATCTGTGAAAGGCTACTCCTTTGTCTACTTCTATAGTGTTTGCAACCAATGTATTGTATACGGATGGAAGCGCGTCACAGTAATAGATTAGATTTTTTTCAAATATAATGGAGAAGCACCAGTTGGAGAAAAATGAAAAGGATGAGCCACTGAGACACGCTCAGCAGAGTACAAGCAGCAGTGCTTGAACAAGTAACTGGAGCGTGATATGCACTCCAAAAATAAAAAACACAGACTGAAGTGAACACTGAAACACAACTGTCCACAATCTGTGAAAGGCTACTCCTTTGTCTACTTCTATAGTGTTTGCAACCAATGTATTGTATACGGATGGAAGCGCGTCACACTAATAGATTCGATTTTTTTCAAATATAATGGAGAAGCACCAATTGGAGAAAAATGAAAAGGATGAGCCACTGAGACACGCTCAGCAGAGAACAAGCAGCAGTGCTTGAACAAGTAACTGGAGCGTGATATGCACTCCAAAAATAAAAAACACAGACTGAAGTGAACACTGAAACACAACTGTCCACAATCTGTGAAAGGCTACTCCTTTGTCTACTTCTATAGTGTTTGCAACCAATGTATTGGATACGGATGGAAGCGCGTCACACTAATAGATTAGATTTTTTTCAAATATAATGGAGAAGCACCAATTGGAGAAAAATGAAAAGGATGAGCCACTGAGACACGCTCAGCAGAGTACAAGCAGCAGTGCTTGAACAAGTAACTGGAGCGTGATATGCACTCCAAAAATAAAAAACACAGACTGAAGTGAACACTGAAACACAACTGTCCACAATCTGTGAAAGGCTACTCCTTTGTCTACTTCTATAGTGTTTGCAACCAATGTATTGGATACGGATGGAAGCGCGTCACACTAATAGATTAGATTTTTTTCAAATATAATGGAGAAGCACCAATTGGAGAAAAATGAAAAGGATGAGCCACTGAGACACGCTCAGCAGAGTACAAGCAGCAGTGCTTGAACAAGTAACTGGAGCGTGATATGCACTCCAAAAATAAAAAACACAGACTGAAGTGAACACTGAAACACAACTGTCCACAATCTGTGAAAGGCTACTCCTTTGTCTACTTCTATAGTGTTTGCAACCAATGTATTGGATACGGATGGAAGCGCGTCACACTAATAGATTAGATTTTTTTCAAATATAATGGAGAAGCACCAATTGGAGAAAAATGAAAAGGATGAGCCACTGAGACACGCTCAGCAGAGTACAAGCAGCAGTGCTTGAACAAGTAACTGGAGCGTGATATGCACTCCAAAAATAAAAAACACAGACTGAAGTGAACACTGAAACACAACTGTCCACAATCTGTGAAAGGCTACTCCTTTGTCTACTTCTATAGTGTTTGCAACCAATGTATTGGATACGGATGGAAGCGCGTCACACTAATAGATTAGATTTTTTTCAAATATAATGGAGAAGCACCAATTGGAGAAAAATGAAAAGGATGAGCCACTGAGACACACTCAGCAGAGTACAAGCAGCAGTGCTTGAACAAGTAACTGGAGCGTGATATGCACTCCAAAAATAAAAAACACAGACTGAAGTGAACACTGAAACACAACTGTCCACAATCTGTGAAAGGCTACTCCTTTGTCTACGTCTATAGTGTTTGCAACCAATGTATTGGATACGGATGGAAGCGCGTCACACTAATAGTTAAATTGCATGGAGCTGCAAGAATTACACTGAAGAAAAAAAAAAGAGTCTGTGAGTGACACGTGCAGATGCCTACAGACAGCGTTGGATGCAGAGCAAACTGCAGCGTCACCTGCACTCACACACACCTTGCAGAGCTGTTAAAACAACACTGCAGGCAAAAGGAAGCTTTACACAGCGGTTGGTGCTAGCCTGCCTACAGCACAGTACACTAAATCGCAATCTCTAACTGTCCTCAGAGTCAGCAGAGTAGCGTTCTGTCCCTATCTGAATTCACAGCACAGTGACGCTAAAATGGCGGCGGCGCCTTTTATAGTGCATTCTGACATCATTTCAGCAGCCAATCACAGCCATGCCATTAGTTAAGATGACCGCAGCATTACAGGATGTGCCCACACTTCGTAGGATTCCTCATTGGCTGACTAAAATCACATTGCCTCTCAAAGAATTATGGGAACTTCCGATTCCGGTATACGATATTGAAAAAGTATCGGAATTAAGTATCGGAATTCCGATAACGCGAATATCGGCCGATACCCGATACTTGCGGTATCGGAATGCTCAACACTAGTGTCAAGTATTTGTACATCTAGAGCTAAGTCTGATGGCAACTGGCCGTGTTGGCAGAATATCAAATAAAATGGAAGATGGAAGTTGAGTACTTGGAGGTTGTATTGCAGATGTTATCAAGAATTTTCAGAAGTACCGGTCACTCATGTCCTTTTGTGACAAAAGAAGTGCACAGCATACAGATAATGACTTGGTTTACTCTTTCACATAGTCCATTGCCTTGTGGATAGTAAATGGTGGTACGAAGTTTTTGCAATCTCGATACCTGCACAGCTGATAGAAAAGTTGAGATTCAAAAGCAAGTCCATGATCAGTGAGCATGTGTTTCAGACATTTGAATAACGTTGTTAAACTTTTCACATGATTAAGAGCAACTTCTCATTTTTTGTGATTTTAAAGGTTGTGCTCTTTGTTCTCAAGATTCATCTTTATTTTGGTTACATGTGGGGCATTCTTGGCACCAACTTTGAATGTAGCCTCTGATAGAGCTGTCGCTAAATAGTAGCTTCGGTAATTGGACATCAAAATGGCCAAAACAATAATGATAGGTGCATCTCTCCATGGGTTGAGTATTTGGTGAAATTTCTCACCTGAGACAGAGTCCAAAGTGTTTTTTTATATTGAGTTCTTCCTGGAAAAATAGGTATTTTCAGTTTCTCCAGAGACAGGTAAGTTCCACATCAGCATGAGCCTGTTACAACTGGGTTGGAACTCTTCCAGCGGTAAGAAAGTCATGAAGATCTCAAAAGACTCTGCTCTCTTCTGTAATGTTTTCCACAAGGATGTAGAAGAGATTCAGCTGGAGAAGTGAATGAAGACTCTTCCTCAGCAGAGGCTGTGATGCCACTCTGAAGGGCATCACTGTTTTCTCAGTGGACAGATTATGGTTACAAATTAGATGAAGAATATTGTGAAATGACTCTTCTCAGTATGATTTTTTTACATGACAAAACCTGTTATTTTAACCATGGAGAATAGACATTTCACAATATATACAATGTATATATTTATATATAATAATGGAAAACCGGTTGTCAAATTCATATTTAGACTTAGCCATAATTGTGCGATTACATGTAGTAAGGATGTTGTAGCCTAATCTACTTTTGTTGGAGCATACCCGAAACACCAACACTGCTTTATCTCAGTTTTAGAGTTATGTCACTCCGTAATAACTTATGTATAATTTCCAGAGAGAGAACAGTCGTGTTTGATTCTCTTTAATTTACTAAATAGTAAATCAAAAGTTTAATTGAATGCACTTAAGTTATATGCAATATTTATTTGTGGTATTGCAGTGCCAAAATGCATCTTCATTGTAATGGCAATTATATCATTCAGTTCTGTCATGATGTTACATCTTGACTCTGAACCGTCACAATAAATATTGCATTCTAGTTTGTATGAGCTGTGCTCATTTTCACACAAAATATATTATAGACATTGCTCAGCTGTTTTAATTTGTATTCAGAAATAATTTTCATATTGATTAGAGAGTTTGGTAATTTAAGTTGTAAATCTGTAATGCCGTCATTGCTTTGTGAATATAAGATTTCATCCTACAATTTATTTTAGGCAGATAGAACACATACATGCAGTAATACACAAATCATGCAACATGTACGATGCAATGGTATCATTCTCAGTCAGTTCCTTTAATTATTTTCTATATACGTACTACATCTGAAATTGCATGGTGTGTTCACAGAATGTAATTCTATGCAATGTCAACTAAGCTTCAAATATATAACACGTATGACCCACAGGAATTATGTGTTGCAGCATGAAACAGAGCCAGATGAAGCTCAGTCATCATTTTAACTGTTTCCTATACCAGCAATGCTTTCAACCATCTGTGGAAATGTCCTAAAAACTCAGATGCTTGCAATTGCTCTCCTACAAAATGTAAACTAAAACCACTTCACAGTTGAGATATGTCTTTTGGCAGATAAAACGGAAAAGAAAAGTTTCTAAAACTGTTACTTTTTTATTCTGCATGATCCCATTTATTTGCTGCACAGCGGCTTGAAACAAAGCAGGGTTAATATCGTTCACCATGTCCTAGAGATGAAAACTACCGTTGGGACACCCAGGACAATTTTTATATAGGATTAGAAAACAAAAATCAATATTTAATTATCTCTAAGCTTTTTGTGTCACTGCATCTTTAGATCAGTAGCTGTGAGTGCAGTCTGCCACAGAGAAAGTAAGCCATTAAAGGTGCAGGCTCTTTTTACAAGCTTCTTTATTGGCTTGTAGTAAATAGAGTACATTATCACTTTTCACATACAGTATTGGTATTTATCTTTCCAATCTCTGCCCGTATTTATGTGATTCGCGAGACAAAGAGCTAGGTCAAATGAAAGTTCATTAAATGGCAAGTAGTTATGTTACATAAATGAAATAAAATGTTATTATACTAATGCTTGCAGCCTAGTATTTTATGAAGTAAAAAAAGTTAGCTATAAAGAACTAAAGAAAAAATTTTTGTCGTAAATTCAGCTTATAAATATAAAGTATGTGTGTGTGAAATTGTCTGTATTATAGTTACATATATACTGTATATACAGTGTTGTGCAAATATAACGAACAAATGATAAAAATTAAACTAATCAATATTTGGTGTGACCACCCTTCTCCTTCAAAACTCTATCAAAGCATTTTTTTTGCTAGGTAGGCTTGCATACAAATTTTAAAGGAACTCGGCATGGAGGATGTACCGAACTTCTTGGAGAACTAACTTAGACTTGATAATGTTGAGATTACTTCCATCATGCAATATATAATCAGTGACATGTCTTATTGGCTCCAAGTTTCTTCTGAGGTAGGAAATTTACTGCAAACATGCAGCCAATGTAATTAAGAATTATCTTCAGTGTAAAGAAGAACAAGAAGTCCTGGAACTGATGATATCGCCTACACAAAACCCTGATCTCAACATCAACAACTCTGTCAGGGATTACATGAAGAGACAGATGGATTTGACCAATCTCACATTACAGAAGATCTGTGGTTAGATGTTTGGCACAATCTCCTGCTAAGTTCCTTGAAAAGCTTTGTGCTAGTGTTCCTAGACGAATTAAAGCTGATTTGAAGGCACAGGGTCATTACACCAAATATTGATTTGATTTAAATTTCTTTTTTGTTTCTTCACTTTGTCTTTTTGTTTATAGATAAAAACAAAACTGCTAACTTTTTAAAGCAATCCTACTTTGCAGCATATTTTTTACACCTACCTAAATTTTTTGCCAGTACCAAGTGTATATACATATACTGTACATGTACATTCTTCATTTTTGAATTTTCAATACCAATAAGGAAGGGTCATAGAATAATGGAAATCACGGTTTTGATAGACTTGTTAATGATATGCAAATTTTCTTTTAAAAAGCTCAATTTATTCAATATTGAGAAAGAGCACCATGCTCCGTAATGCAAGCAGTTACACACCTTTACTTACTATCAATTAGGTTAGTAATGGTTTATTGAAAAATGTTCTGCCACACTAAAATCATTTCTGTATGCATATCTTCAAGATCTGCTACTGGCAGCTCCCTTTTGGATTTCCAACCAATGATGTACCAGTATGGATGAGTGAAACCGAACTCTAAAGTTTGAGTTTCGTACCGGACACTTAGTGATTCAGCTTGTAAAACCATCTGGTGACAATGCTGCTTGAGTAAGGTCCAGTGTAAAATAAATAAATAAATTAAAAGAATGACATGAGGTCCCCCCTATTTTTTATCATGAGCCTCCAAGGTAGAGCAGACAGCTGTGAGATAGTGTTATGCAGGGAAGGGGCCAATATCTATGGACTTTCCCAGCCTATTAATATCAGCCCCAATCTGTCTGCTTTGTCTTTGCTAATTAATATTATTAAAAATGGGAGGACCACAATAAAAATTATGCTGGGTTCCCCATAATCAATGGGGAATGGGCAATCGGGTAATGTGATTGTGGTGTTGATGTCATCAGCTGGGACTGACATCAAGCCCACAGGTTAGTAATGGAGAGGCATCTGTCAGACATCACGGTTGTGAATGTTTTGGAAATGAATTCTGAGCAGAAGCTCCCTCTGGTGGTTACAGACAGTACTGAACCATTCAATGAGGATTGGCAATCAGGAGTTACAGAGTGGCTTGATATAAGGGAGGTTCCCTCCCATCATGGTTGCCGGTGATCAATTGTTCTTGTCTCAACTGTGGTTCCTGGTTCACTTGGAAGCTTGCTGAGTCTTGCCTCTTCTTCTGCTTTCAGATAAGATATTTTCTGTTTTTGTTTTTTGTGCTTACCATTTGCATATTTCTCTGCATTTCTGTGATGTTAGCCAGGTTTCCCCCCCTGGGGGGCTTGGGCTCCTCTCGGTTCCGCTGGAGCCACTGTTGTTTGTTCATTTGCCTTTTCCAGTTTTTTCAGTGGCTGCGGCTTAGTTTTGTTACACCAGAGAACTGATTTAGGTGGTAGAGGTCGTGTGATCTCAGGTGTTTTTGCAATTAGTAGCGTTGGCATTTTTTAGGGTAATTTTGGATTGCAGTGAGTATCCTTTCGATCCTTTTCTGTCTAGGGAGATTGGGCCCCAGCGTTTGCTCATACTATTTTCTGTCTGTGTCTGTATTTCTCTTGTCTAACCGCCATTACATGTTTGGGGGGCTTCCTATGTTCTTTGGGGATCTGCTCCGGGGCAGATAGCTTTCCTCTTAATATCTTTAGGTGTAGTTAATCTCTCAGGCTGTGACGAGGCTTCTAGGACCAACGTAGGAACGCTCCACGACTGCCTTTAGTTGTGGTGGTTAGTCAGGGTACTGCAATCCAATAGATTCCAACCTCGCTGGTGTATTGCCGTTTTTGCCTGCTCTCCTCAGCAACCAAAACATAACAGTATCACCAGCCAAACTGAAAAATGTATGGTACTCACAGAAGGGAAATATAGTGTGGAAAGAAAAAAAAAGTTGTCAGAGTTGTCAGAGATTTTTTTTTTTTCTGTTTCTTGCATTTTTTCCCTCTTTTTCTCTGGGTGCTGAGAAGGATTTTTTTTCTCTCAATGGGACTTGCACAGCTGTCTGGCCGTGTGCATCAGCTTGACACCGAGGTTCGGAGTATTGCTACCTATCTTGCTGGGTTGCCGGTTGTGGAACCTAGGATTCCCATGCAGATTTGTTTTTGGGAGATCGGGCCAAATTTCTGAATTTCAAAAATAACTGTAAGTTGTTTTTTGCCTTAAAACCTAAGTCCTCAGGGAACGCAGCACAGCAGGTTCAAATTGTCATCTCTCTCCTGCGCGGCAATCCTCAGGATTGGGCTTTTTCCCTGACACCTGGGGACCCTGTTTTGAGTGATGTTGATGCATTTTTTCTGGTTCTGGGGTTATTGTACGATGAGCCTAATGTCACTGATCAAGCTGAAAGAACCTTGTTGGCATTAAATCAGGGTCTTGAAGACACTGAGTTGTACTGTCAGAAATTCCGAAAGTGGGCAGTCCTGAACAAATGGAATGATGATGCTTTGGCAGCCCTTTTTCGGAAGGGGCTGTCAGAGAATGTAAAGGATGTTATGGTGAGATTCCCTGCTCCCTCTGGTCTCAATGATTCTATGTCATTAGCGATTCAAATTGACAGATGTTTGCGTGAGCGTAGAGGTATGCGTGGAATAGTGTTGCCTTGTGAGCCAGCTTCTGAACCCATGCCGTGTGATAGAGTGGCTGCTGGGGCACAGCGTTATGAGTTTCGAAAACGCAATGGGTTATGTATCTATTGTGGTGACGCCTCTCATGCTATTTCTGTCTGCCCTAAGCGAGGAAGACGTTTTGCACGCTCAGTTGTCTTGGGTAGTGTTCAGACTAAATTTCTGTTGACTGTTACCCTGATTTGCTCCCTGTCCACATTTTCTGCTCAGGCTTTTGTTGATTCAGGAGCAGCAATTAACCTGATGGATTTTGATATTGCCAAACGTTGTGGGTTTCCCTTGATTCCCCTGCGGAAGTCTAATCCCCTACTCGGGATTGATTCTACCCCTTTGGCTGAGAATAAACCCCAGTTTTCTACTCAGGTGATAATGAGGGTTGAACCTGATCATCAGGAGAGTTGCAAATTTTTGGTACTGTATAATCTGCATGACATTATTGTACTAGGTTTCCCTTGGTTACAGTCTCATAATTCTGTTTTCGATTGGAAATCTGTGTCTGTAACCAGTTGGGGCTGCCAATGTGTTAATGCCAACACTCCTGTTTTTACTGCCTTTCCCCAGTCTCAGGAAGTTCCTGACTTTTTGACTGATTTTTCTGATGTGTTTAGCGAAAGTAAATCTGCATCCTTGCCCCCCCATAGGAGCTATGACTGCGCTATTGAATTAGTGCCTGGTAGTAAATTCCCTAAATGTCGCCTTTTTAACTTGTCTGTACCTGAACATGACGCTATGCTGTCTTATATCAAGGAGTCATTGGAGAAGGGTCATATCAGACCATCCTCTTCACCGTTGGGTGCCTGTTTTTTCTTTGTGGCCAAAAAGGATGGTTCATTAAGGTTGTGTATTGATTATCGTCTCTTGAACAAGATCACTGTGAAATATCAATATCTGTTACCCTTGATTTCTGACCTGTTTTCCAGGTTGAAAAGTGCTACTTGGTTTACCAAGCTTGACCTCAGGGGGGCGTATAACCTTATTCGCATTAAGCAGGGGATGAATGAAAACGGCGTTTAATACCCCAGAGGGGCATTTTGAGTACCTAGTGATGCCCTTTGGGCTCACTAATGCTCCTTCCGTCTTCCAGTCTTTCATGAATGACATTTTCAGGGATTTTTTTGGTAAATTTCTGATTTATTTCTGTTTATTTGGATGATATCTTGATTTTTTCCAATGACTGGGACTCTCATGTGAAACATGTTCGGGCTGTGTTCCAGATTTTGAGAGAGAATGCTCTGTATGTGAAGGGATCAAAGTGTCTTTTTGGCGTACAGAGGATCTCATTTCTGGGATTCATTTTGTCTCCATCTGTTATTGAAATGGACCCGGTCAAGGTTCAGGCCATCTGTGATTGGGTCCAACCTACTTCATTAAAGGCTCTTCAGAGATTCTTGAGTTTTGCCAATTTTTATCGTAAATTTATTGGTAATTTCTCCGGTATTGTTAAACCATTGACTGATTTGACTAAAAAGGGTTCTGATGTGGTGAATTGGCCTCCTGAGGCAGTCTCTGCGTTTCAGGAACTTAAGCAGAGATTCACTTCTGCTCCTGTTCTACGGCAGCCTGATGTTTCTCTGCCATTTCAGGTGGAGGTTGATGCCTCTGAAATTGGGGCAGGTGCCGTTTTGTCCCAAAGAGATACTGAGATCTCTAAGAGTAACCCTTGTGCCTTTTTCTCTCGAAAATTTTCGCCAACTGAACATAATTATGACGTGGGTAATCGGGAATTATTGGCCATGAAGTGGGCTTTTGAAGAGTGGAGATATTGGCTGGAGGGAGCCAAACATCAGGTGGTGGTCCTCACGGACCATAAGAATCTGGTTTATCTGGAATCAGCCAAGCGACTTAATCCTAGACAGGCCAGGTGGGCCTTGTTTTTCACACGTTTTAATTTTGTGGTTTCCTTTCTTCCTGGCACTAAGAATATTAAGGCGGATGCCCTCTCGAGGAGTTTCCTTGCGGACTCTCCTGAGTTATCTGATCCTGCTGTTATTTTGAAAGAGGGTGTAGTTCTTTCCGCCATCTCACCCAATTTGAGACTGGCTCTGAAAGGGTGTCAGGAGGATAAACCCGAGCGCTGCCCTATTGGGAAATTGTTTGTCCCAGACCGGTGGAAAAAGAGTGTGATGTCTGAGATTCATTGTTCCGCGTTGGCCGGTCATCCCGGAATTTTTGGTACCAGAGACTTGGTGAGTCGGTCCTTTTGGTAGCCTACTTTGTCTCGTGAAATCTGGGAGTTTGTGCAGTCCTGTGGGACTTGCTCTCGTTCCAAGCCTTGCTCTCGCTCTAGTGGTTTGTTGATGCCACTGCCTGTGTCCAAGAGACCATGGACCCATATCTCTATGGATTTTATTTCCGACCTCCCTGTTTCTCAGAGAATGACCGTTATCTGGGTGATTTGTGATAGGTTTTCCAAGATGATACATCTTGTGCCATTACTTAAGTTGCCTTCCTCCTCCGAATTGGTGTCTTTGTTCCTTCAGCACATGGTTCGGTTACACGGCATTCCTGAGAACATTGTGTCTGACAGAGGAGTCCAGTTTGTTTCCAGATTTTGGAGGACTTTTTGTTCTAAACTTGGTGTTCAATTGTCTTTCTCCTCTGCTTTTCATCCTCAGACCAATGGACAAACTGAGAGAACAAACCAGACATTGGAGACTTATGTGAGATGCTTTGTGTCTGCTGATCAAGATGACTGGGTCTCTTTTTTGCCTTTGGCTGAGTTTGCTCTTAATAATAGGGCTAGCTCTGCCACTTTGATGTCTCCATTTTTCTGCAATTTTGGGTTTCACCCTCGATTTTCTTCGGGACAGATGGAGGCTTCTGTCTGTCCGGATGTTGACTCTGTTGTGGAGCGTATGCAGCAGATTTCGGACCAGGTAGTGGAGAGGTTGTCCCTCTCTCAGGAGAAGGCCCAGCGGTTTGCCAACCGGCATAGGACTGATGGTCCTCGGTTTAAAGTGGGGGACTTGGTCTGGTTGTCCTCAAGAAATATCCCTATGAGAGTTGCATCTCCTAAGTTTAAGCCTAGGTTCATTGGACCTTATAAGATCATGGAGATTCTTAATCCTGTTTCCTTTCGTTTACTTCTTCTAGGGACATTTAAGATCCATAACGTGTTCCACAAGTCCTCATTGAAGAGGTTTGTCGAGCCAGTTGTTCCTATGGCTTTGCCTCCTGACCCTGTTTTGGTTGAGGGCAATCTGGAGTATGTGGTTGAGAAAATATTGGATTCTCATTTTTCTAGACGGAAACTCCAGTATTTGGTTAAGTGGAGAGGTTATGGTCAGGAGGACAATTCTTGGGTGTTTGCTTTGGACATCCATGCTAGGAGACTGATCCGTGCCTATCACCGAGCTCATCCTGACCGACCTGGTTGCACAAATGAGGGTTCGGTGACCCCTCCTCAAGGGGGGGGTACTGTTGTGAATGTTTTGGAAATTAATTCTGAGCAGAAGCTCCCTCTGGTGGTTACAGACAGTACTGAACCATTCAATGAGGATTGGCAATCAGGAGTTACAGAGTGGCTTGATATAAGGGAGGTTCCCTCCCATCATGGTTGCCGGTGATCAATTGTTCTTGTCTCAACTGTGGTTCCTGGTTCACTTGGAAGCTTGCTGAGTTTTGCCTCTTCTTCTGCTTTCAGATAAGATATTTTCTGTTTTTGTTTTTTGTGCTTACCATTTGTGCTTACCATTTGCATATTTCTCTGCATTTCTGTGAGGTTAGCCAGGTCCCCCCCCCCTGGGGGCTTGGGCTCCTCTCGGTTCCGCTGGAGCCACTATTTTTTGTTCATTTGCCTTTTCCATTTTTTTCACTGGCTGCGGCTTAGTTTTGTTACACCAGAGAACTGATTTAGGTGGTAGAGGTCGTGTGATCTCAGGTGTTTATGCAATTAGTAGCGTTGGCATTTTTTAGGGTATTTTTGGATTGCAGTGAGTATCCTTTCTATCCTTTTCTGTCTAGGCAGATTGGGCCCCACAGTTTGCTCATACTATTTTCTGTCTGTGTCTGTATTTGCTCTTGTCTAACCGCCATTACATGTTTGGGGACTTCCTATGTTCTTTGGGGATCTGCTCCGGGGCAGATAGCTTTCCTCTTTCTATCTTTAGGTGTAGTTAATCTCTCAGGCTGTGACAAGGCATCTAGGACCAATGTAGAATGCTCCACGGCTGCCTTTAGTTGTGGTGGTTAGTCAGGGTACTGCAATCCAATAGATTCCAACCTCTCTGGTGTATTGCTCTCCTCAGCTACCAAAACATAACACATCACCATTATTAACCCAGTATTCAAAAGAAATATACACACAAAAAAACTGTATTTAAAAAAAATGGGAATCGTCGTTGGACCTCCATGTAGACTTCAATAGATCAGCCTGGTACCTCCATTTGGACTATGACGGACTGGTATGTTTTTTTTTTAATAAATAGATGAATGAGGGAATTTGTTAGGTAATTTTGTTCAAATAAAGATATTTCTTCAGTGTGTTTTTTCAAATAAAGATTTTTTCTTTGCTGTTTTTTTTCTCTTTTTGCATACTAGGTTAGTAATTTTGGACAAAAGTTCGGCCAAACCTGCCAATCCTGATCTTTTATAGGTCCGCTCATGCCTACGTAACAGGTATACTTAAAGGGAGACAAGTCCGTGGACACAGTAGGCCATGTAAAAACATTTAGGCCATGTAGGCTGCACAGAGTAACATTACCAACAAGTGGTTGGCATTGTCGTGATGAAAATGGTTCTTGGGGATACTCTGAAGAAATTACAGCATGACTGGTTCCACTTCCAAATTAATGTAATGCCTAGCAGTTTGTGTACATGGAATAAAGCCTAGAGGGGTCTAGTTATTGTAAGAATTGCCACCCACAACATAATCTGAGTAATAGGATTTCTCAGTAGCATAGCTACCGGGGAGGCAGAGGGGGTGGTGGCCCCGGGCCCCGTGCTCTGAGGGGGCCCACCAGGAGCTACGCTACTGTAATTGCATCGGAATGCACAGCGCGCCAATACAGTTACATTCTGCGGCAGAGCAGGGAGAATCGATCTCCCTGCTCTGTCGCCCGGCTGCTATGGGGCCCCTGAGCAGGCGGTGGAGAGCCCGGTGCCAGCAATGGGGCCCCCCGCCCATCATCGGAGGGTAAGCTGTATCG
Source organism: Oophaga sylvatica (assembly GCA_033576555.1). Classification (NCBI taxonomy): domain Eukaryota; kingdom Metazoa; phylum Chordata; class Amphibia; order Anura; family Dendrobatidae; genus Oophaga; species Oophaga sylvatica. The sequence goes on along the minus strand of JARQOD010000001.1, from coordinate 753,720,435 downwards.
GCATGTAGCCGATACAGCTGACCGCATTGAGAGAGAAGGAGCGAGCGCTCCTTCTCCCATCATCCCCCTCTCAGCGTCTGACAGCGGGTGCGATGACGTCACTGCCCGGCGCCCGCTGTCAGGAGAAGAGAGCAGTGATCAGCGCAGTAGCCGAGAGCAAGAGTGGTGAGTACAGGTTTTATTATTTTTGTAATGGGGGTGCATTATATTACAGAGACTCCCTATGCGGGGGTGCATTATAAATAAGGCTGCCTATGGGGTGCTGCATTATAATACAGGGGCTCCCTATGGGGGTGCATTATAAATAAGGCTGCCTATGGGGGGCTGCATTATATTACAGAGGCTGTCTATGGGGGGCTGCATTATAATACACAGGCTGTCTATGGGGGGCTGCATATAATGGGGAGCATTATATTACAGAGGCTCCATATGGGGGTGCATTATATTACAGAGGCTCCATATGGGGGTGTATTTTATAACAGAGGCCCAATATGGGGGTGCATTATACTACAGAGGCTCCATATGGGGGTGCATTATATTACAGAGGCTCCATATGGGGGTGCATTATATTACAGAGGCTCCATATGGGGGTGCATTATAATACAGTGGCTGTCTATGGGGGCTGCATTATAATTCAAAGGCTGCCTATGGAGGTCCATTATAATACAGAGGCTGCCTATGGGGGGCATTATAATACAAAGGCAGCCTATGGGGGTTCATTATAATACAAAGGCTGCCTATGGGGGTTCATTATAATATAAAGGCTGCTTATGGGGGGCTGCATAATAACATATAGGCTGCCTATGGGGGTGCATTATAAAATAGAGACTGCCTATGGGGGCTGCATTATAAAATAGAGACTGCATTATAATACAGAGGCTGCCTATGGGGGTGCATTACAATACAGAGGCTGTCTATGGGGGTGCATTATAATATAGAAGCTGCCTATGGGAGTGCATTATAATACACAGGCTGTCTATGGGGGTGCATTATAATATAAAGGTTGCCTATGGGGGTGCATTATAATATAGAGGCTGCCTACGGGGGTACATTATAATATAGAGGCTGCCTATGGGAGTGCATTATAATATAGAGGCTGCCTACGGGGGTGCATTACAATATAGAGGCTGCCTATGGGGGTGTATTATGCTATATTGAGGTCTATCTGGTGTATTAAGCTATATGGATGCTATCTAGGGGCCATCATACAGTGTTGGAGCCATTAAATAGTTTGGGGATATTAAGGGGGCAGTATATACCTGTGAGGGGCATTATATGGTGTATAGGGGAGCTGTACAGGGGGGAAAATTAGGACATTATTAAATGTAAAGTGGGCACTTATTGTAATAGGGGAACTCGGGTTACTGTGACTGTCAAAGGGGCACACGGGGCAATATTACTTTCTAGGAGACAAAATCTGGGCTCTGTTTTCTAGGGCACTTGCACCCATCATTACTATATTCTAGAGCAGTGTTTCTCAACTCCAGTCCTCAGGACCCACCAACAGGTCATGTTTTCAGGATTTCCTTAGTATTGCAAAGGTGATGGAATTAATTCTTGAGCAGGTGATAAAATTATCACTTGTGCAATACTAAGGAAATCCTGAGAACATGACCTGTTGGACCCACCAACAGGTCATGTTTTCAGGATTTCCTTAGTATTGCAAAGGTGATGGAATTAATGCTTGAGCAGGTGATAAAATTATCACCTGTGCAATACTAAGGAAATCCTGAAAACATTATTATTATTATTTTTTATTATAGTGCCATTTAATCCATGGTGCTTTACACGTGAGGTGGAGTATACATAATAAATACAAGTACAGTAATCTTAGACAATACAAGTTATGACTGGTACAGTAGGAGAGAGTACCCTGCCCGTGAGGGCTCACAATCTACAAGGGATGGGTGAGGATACAGTAGGCGAGGGTAGAGCTGGTCGTGCAGCGGTTTGGTGGATCTGTGGTTATTGCAGGTTGTAGGCTTGTCGGAAGAGGTAGGTCTTCAGGTTTTTTTTGAAGGTTTCCATGGTAGGCGAGAGTCTGATATGTTGTGGTAGAGAGTTCCAGAGTAGGGGGGATGCGCAGGAGAAATCTTGTATGCGATTGTGGGAAGAGGAGATAAGAGGGGAATAGAGAAGGAGAGCTTGTGAGGATCGGAGGTTGCGTGCAGGTAGGTACCGGGAGACGAGGTCACAGATGTATGGAGGACACAGGTTGTGGATGGCTTTGTATGTCATGATTAGGGTTTTGAACTGGAGGTTTTGTGTAATGGGGAGCCAATGCAGGGATTGACAGAGGGGAAAGGCGGGGAATAGTGGGGGGACAGGTGGATTAGTCGGGCAGCAGAGTTTAGAATAGATTGAAGGGGTGCAAGAGTGTTAGAGGGGAGGCCACAGAGCAGGAGGTTGCAGTAGTCGAGGCGGGAGATGATGAGGGTAGGGATTAGGGTTTTTGCAGATTCTTGGTTGAGGAATGTACGGATACGTGAGATATTTTGAGTTGAAGTCGGCAGGAGGTGGAGAGGGCTTGGATATGTGGTTTAAAAGAGAGATCAGTGTCAAGGATAACCCAGAGGAAGCGAGCTTGTGGGACTGGAGAGAGTGGGCAGTCGTTTACATTAATTGATAGGTCCATTGGAGGGGTTGTGTGAGATGGTGGAAAGATGATGAATTCTGTTTTGTCCATATTAAGCTTTAGGAATCTAGCGGAGAAAAAGGATGAAATAGCGGACAGACATTGAGGGATTCTGTTTAGTAGGGAGGTGATATCTGGTCCAGAGATGTAGATCTGTGTGTCATCAGCATAGAGGTGATATTCAAAGCCGTGAGATTCTATGAGCTGTCCGAGGCCGAAGGTGTAGATGGAGAAGAGCAGGGGCCCTAGGACTGAACCTTGCCGGACTCCCACAGATAGAGGGTGCGGTGAGGAGGTGGTGTGTGAGTGGGAGACGCTGAATGTCCGGTCTGTTAGGTATGACGCGATCCAACATGACCCGTTGGTGGGTCCTGAGGACTGGAGTTGAGAAACACTGTTCTAGAGAGTTGCTTTAGAATTTAGAGGGCTCAGAGAACCACACAATAGGTGCAGTAATAGGGACACATATGGCAGCAGCGGCCCAGTATTCGGGTATCAGGTGCAGTAATAGGGACACATGGCAGCAGCGGCTCAGTATTGGGGTATCAGGTGCAGTAATAGGGACACATACAGCAGCAGCGGCTCAGTATTGGGGTATCAGGTGCAGTAATAGGGACACATACGGCAGCAGCGGTTCAGCATTGGGGTATCAGGTGCAGTAATAGGGACACATATGGCAGCAGCGGCTCAGCATTGGGGTATCAGGTGCAGTAATAGGGACACATATGGCAGCAGCGGCTCAGTATTGGGGTATCAGCAGGATGAGGAGTTTGTGCAGGTTGAGAATAGTTCAATTTGGTGACCGTGACAGTGCTGAAAATATGAGAAGTGAAACGTGTCTTTGTTGTATTCTGTGTAGCCGAGTCCTGGCTGGAGGAGTCATTATGTCTGTCTGGGCCAGATGGAAAAGACATGAAAACTGAACGATTCCATCAGAAAGAACGTCAGCGGTAAGTCATTATCTGTACCTGTGCTGTAATCTATTATATGTTCTGTAGGACTAGTATTATTTACCACTGACCATATGGCGGTGATATCAATAATGGTCTTTTTATATATAGATAATTTTTGGCAACAGCGCGGTCATTTGCTGAGGTTCTCTGGTTAGGGGCCCACTCAGAAGTTTCGCCCCCCCCAAACCAAAACCCTAGCAACGCCTCTGGGATTGCTGTGATCTTCCATAATGAAGGCCTTTTCATTGCATTTACCATATGGTCTTTATACCTATTCCCGGTTCCTTTTTCCTTCCTAAGCAAATTTGGGAGCAAGTGATGAAGAGGATCACCTCAATTTCAGCCTCTGGTCCAAGCACTTTAGGTATTCACAGCAGACACATAAAGAAACATCTATTCAAAATGGGAAGTAATATGGTAACATTACGTTTAGCAGATCTATAAATATTTGGAAGAATAATAGCAAAATAGTCTTCATATTCTCAACCCACTTAAACACAATAAAAGTATATTTCCACTCACTAATAATAATCTCAGCACTATAATATCAATCAATCAGTTCACAAATAGACAGAAATATATAATGCTTGAAACATTTTGGGTGAATTTTCTCACCAAAATGCACAAGATTTCAGTCTAAAATTGATCCATAATCTGGTTCTAATATTTTTAACATTTTTTTTCATAGTCTAGTTATATTGTCTAAGTTCATATTTGGTTACATGTGCATTAGTATTTAGGAGAACTTATACTTTCTTGTGAAACCTCATTGTCTAATAGGAACCTAAAGTATAAAATCCTTTTTAAATAAATAAAAATAGCAAATCTAATCCTCTCTAATTACTTATTATGTCTCTGGTCTTTAAAATGATTTTTCACTGCACTGATATTGATGTATTATTACCTTTAAAATACGTCATCAATATCAGATCTGTGGAATTTAACAATCAGAAGCCCTACCAACCATCACTATTTTAAGTGGGCACTCTCAGGTACTGGAGATGACAATTTCTTCAAATAAATGTAGCTGCTCCAAAGTACTCGAGAGTGGCTACGAACTGTGTGACAGAGCAGTAATGATCTGCTCTATACACTGTTAAGATCCATGCGCTACTGAAGATATTAGCAGATGATTTGTGGGGGTGAATCTGACTAATTCATTATTGATGACAAATCCAAAAATTGCGTCCTTAATATCAGATAACTATAAAACCCTTTAAGTGCAAATCAGTGATTATTCAAATATGAAAAAAACGTTCCCAGCTTCAAAATTTTTTTTTCTGATTTTCATCAGTGTTTTTCTTGTATAAATAAACACTTTGAAAAGCTTCTCTTAAAGGGAACCTGTCACCCCCCGGGCGTTTTTAAGTAAAACAGCCACCTTCAGCAGCACAAAGGCTGCATTCTGTGAAGGTGGCTCTTATTTTTCAGGTCCCCTTCAACACTGAAATATAGACTCTTAAAAATATGTCCCCATACCATAATTGCATCCATAGGTCAGCGTCTGTCTCCCTGTAATCCTCCTCCCATCCGTGCATCACCCCCATTCAGCGTCACAGCCCCTCCTCCTGAGTTGTTTTTCTTTGATTAACCTGCTGTGGGGCGTCTGCGCTCTTGGAACAGTCCTCGGGCATGCGCAGTGCGCGCTGCCCGGGGACTGACAGAAGGCTATTGCGTCTGCATCTTTTTCAGGCATCAGATCCCTCCCCACAGTGTGTTATCATGTATTCACACTGCGGGGCTGGGAATCTGGCGCCTGTGCAGTCAGCATGTTTAGCTGCACCTGCCCCCTTCTCCCAGTCCCTACGCATGCCTGAGGACTGTTTCAAAAGTGCAGTCGCCCGATAGCTGGTTAATCAAACAAAAACAACTCAGTAAGAGGGGCTGTGATGCTGAAAGGGGTGATGGACGGATGGGAGGAGGATTACAGGGAGACTTACGCCGACCTATGGGATGCAATTATGGTATGGGGACATATTTTTAAAAGTCTATATTTCAGCATTGCAGGGGACCAGAAAAATAAGAGCCACCTTCACAGAATGTAGCCTTAATGCTGCTGAAGGTGGCTCTTTTACTTAAAAATGCCTGGGGGGGTGACAGGTTCCCTTTAATCATTATAAAGTTAATTACAGGCACCACACAGATGGCACACTGATGCCATATATGTGCTGTCCGTGACTTTACTGTCAGAGATATATGCCTCACTTCAGGCTCTGACGGCACAGCGTGCAAACAACCTGTGTCTTGTCGTCAGGACATTTCTGAAGAAATCCCACAACAGGGAGCTCCTTTGAGCTGGCTTTAGTGTGCTCATTTCCTTGGCACTGTGGGTAATAGCAGCCGACCTACTGACTATGGGCTGATGGCTGTGCTATTTCCCCCTGATCCCTTTTGATCTGTGATGCTGGCGCAACAAAACAATCTCCTCTTCCTCCAATCTCACCATGTCAATATGACGACATTAGCTCCTTGTGGGGTATAGAACCTCATCACTCCCCACATTATCTTCAAACCACTTTGCACCCCTGCTCTCCTTGTCAGTCGGCACACTGCAAGGAGACACACCAGTTGATATCTGTGAAGTAAATATATAATTGTAAGGGAAATGCTAATGTCAGTAAAATAACTAGCGTGGCTGCATCTGCATGATTGTCTCTAAGGCAAAGGACATAATATCTGCCTACTCTTATTGCAGGAACTCAGAACCACAGGGGGGTCTCCTGGGAGAATACTGATAGGTGTCAAACATGGGAGCTTCAAAGAGAGTTAGCAAATGGTTTGTAACTGGGAAGAATATTTTATTGACTGCATAGAGAGAAGGGGGACTTAAATATTTTAAATGCTACAACTTAGCCCATTGTCTATTCACAAACAGCAATTTTAAAGTGGGTCAATCTGGGTCATCCTGGAAATATGAGCCTAAGGTCAGGACTATAAAAATCTGGGTGGCGCAAAAAAGTTGCTCACATGTGAGGGCTGAGTATGCTGATTTGAGTCATAATTCTCTTCTACTTCCCTCAAGGAAACAAAAGATAACTGTAGATGGAAACATTTAGGTATTTTGGTTATTTCTCCCTTTTTATTTTATAACTGTTTTTCATATTTATGTGTAATTTTATTTTTATATTTTTATATATTTTATTGTAAGCACTGTATATTTTTATATTAAAGCTTTAAATTTGTGAAAAGTTTGATCCTTGTTTGCACTAAAGAAGCCACAGCCTTTAAGAAAGTGTGTGACCTTTTAATTGTCTGACAGTAACATATTTTGGAAACTCATCACCCATGTGTTTGAGTGTTGGCAGCGTGTTAAGGAATTGGGGCATGCAGACTGTGTAAGGATGTGATTTTTGCTCACTTTATAGCCAATAACAGAAGTTAATTGTTGGATTGAGTGATAGGAGATAAATTAACCCTTGCAGGCGCACCCCACGCCATGTGCTAATAAGTGTGTATGCGACAGTACCTGTGTTTCCTCATCGACTGAGAAGTCCTGTAGTGACTGTGTGCACTGGCCCTCCCAAGTACTCGTCCTCTGACATAAGTTGTTGAGCATCAGAGAAATCAGTTTCCTCCACTTGTGTTGGAGGACCAGGTGGATAGGCCATGGAACCACAGCCAGCGGAGTCCTTAAACAGCAGAAGAGACTGCTGCATGACTTGTGGCTCAGAGAGCTTGACTGTTTTCCAAGGGGGTGAGGTGGAAGAATGTTCATGACCATGGTCTTCAGGAGCCAAATCTGTGCTTTCTGCAGGGGAATGGGTGGAAGACAAAGCCAAGGAACAAGAGTCACTTTTAACCATCCAATCTATTACATTTTCAGTATCTTGTGGTGTCACCATTCTGCCACCATTACTTGAGTCTCTGAAAACATGCTGAATGTCCTGGCACCTACGTGTCGCTTGTTTGATGTCCTCCTTATATTATTGGCTATGATACACAACACTGAAAGTCGACTATGCACCATAATGGACGGGTCGGGCAGTATACACGACACTGGAAGTGCACTGTGCACCAGGCTGAATGGGCACAATCCAAATGCTGGCTCTTTACTGTGTAATAGGCTTTACCAACAATATTAATCAGGCTGTAAAGAGTAGATTAATAGGGGCTGTATGCACTAGGCGGTACCTACTGCACTTTTTTCTCCTGTCTGACAAAGCTGTGCTGCCAAATCACAGCCATACTGCCAAATCACAGCCATGCCAATACTTGTCATGACTGCAATTGAGCACGAAGTACCCACATTCATAAAGCTTGGTGATTGAGGTTAGATACTGCGCACAGCACAGGGTTTACGGTACAGACCCCAAACATAAGCATTCTGGTGGGCCAATCTGTGTGTTTATTAAATGAATAAAACTATAAATGAATAAAATGGAGTGCGGTTTCCCGTAATTTTCTTAAACAGCTAATGGAAATCTGACGGCTGGGTGCTGATGTTAATATTCTGGGTATGGGCAAAAAGCCATAAAGGTTCCCAGGCTATTAATCTCAGCTGCCAGCTATTTGCTTAGCTTTTACTGGTTATTATAGGGGAGACCCACCAAAAATTATTTGGGGTTTCCACTCTAATCAATAACCAGCAAAGGTTAAATAGACTGCTGATATTAAAAGCCTTGGAAAGGGCCATCAATATTGGCCCCCTAACAGACTAAATACATCAGATCTCAGCATCCTTGGAAATGGTGCATCCATTAGATGCACCAATTTGGGTGCTTAGTCTTGCTTTTCTCACTTGCCCATGTGCGGTGAGTTTGCCCTTGCTGCTATCAGCGAGACTAGGTGTAGGATGATGAGATTAGTACTCTCATCAGCTTATGCCTATGACCGGCGATAACCTTTCTACCACTGGTCCCAGCATCTGTCTCACACACTGTTATCTGTTATGGGTTGCGGAATAATATAAATATAAATAGAAGGTGCGTTCGCAGCCCGGGGTCCACAGTGCAGGCAGAACCTGCTGCTAGTAAGATAGCGCAGTAGGTGGTATGAGCGAACTCTGTTATCCCGCAGAGTCGCAGATATGGCCGCCGTAGCACTATATGGTGAAGTGAGCAATCTCTGTTACTCCACAGAGCTGCTAAATAAAAGGATGTGGCGCTATATGGTGATATAAGAGAACTCTGTTGCTCCACAGAGTCGCAACCTAAACGTTGACTAATAGCGATGTCCTCGTGCCGCCTCCGGGTTATGTCCAGATTGCGCAGTTTCAATATAAAGTAGTCAGCAATGCACACAGCAAACTCCTCACCGGAGAAGCCGGTATACTAGGGGCTAATTTCAGCCAGAGCCCAGAACCCATACACACACCTCACTGGAGGTGCCGGTATTCTAGGGGCTTATTTCAGCCGGGTCCCTAAACACATGCATAACCACACTGGCGCAAGCACGTAAAAGATTTGATACCAGCGCACGGCCGTGCGGTTATGCCACCTTTTTATAGTAGCCACGAGCACGAGACCTTCCAGAAAGGACCAATAGGAAACTGCTTCAGAACACCAACAGCTTCAGGACCTTCCTGGAGGACCAATAGGAGTCGCAGCTGTATCCGAGCATGTGACTCATGATCTCCAATGGAAGATCTTGCCTTGGGCATGCTCATATGGAGAAACAGAGGACTTAGTCCCAAATCTGCCTGCTCCAACACTGGTTACAACAGAGGATCCAGGTGCGGCAGCAGCAAGTCTCTGCACAGTAGTATACCGGGTGAGACGCTGGGACCGACGTCTCTGCTGAGCAGGTTCCACTGCGGCCGGAGATGGATTCGGACCGCAGCGGGACTGGTTCGAGATTCCCCTTGTGCAGCAGCGGGAACTCGATCCCTAACAGTTATCTTTATGACAGCATGGGAACCACAGCACTCTATCCAGCGGTAATGAACTTGCCAACAACCAGAGCTGGTGTTCCTCATGCTGTTACATAGATGACAACATGGGAAACACCCGATGTTCATTTAAATGGGGTCCGGGTTCCAGTTCGAGTTCCTTTGTAGTACCCAACATTTTTAAAATGATCGCCCAGACCTGAAGATGACCTTTGATACACTCAGTGCTGGAATGAATGTATCGCATGGATTTATGTCTTTTTACATCAATTAAGGAATTTGCATTTCAGACCTTCTGGGGGCAAAACAACACAATACTAGACCCCAATCAGAGGGCAATAAAACTTTCACACTCCTTATCTATGAACTGTTCCAATATTTATGCTCATCTCTATCTCCCATAATGACAATTCTGCTTCACGTCACTTGTCTTACCTATTGCATTGTTTCTGTGCTGTGTTGTGTATAAATATGTGATTCTTCAGATTTTGTTTTAGTCTTTGCCTAATGAAGAGACCTGAGTAGTATCGAAAGCTTGCAATTTGTTACCATCTTTTCAGTTAGGGCAGAGACACACTGCCGTATTTCACGTGCGAGAATCGCATCGTAAAACTCGTCCTGGCTGTCGGCTCTCCTGACCTGAGCTTGACCTCTGCATAGTAATCCATCAAGCTGTCTTGCTCAGGTCAGGAGAGGCGTCAGGCCAGTCCATGCAGTGTGATGCGATTATCGCACGAGTTTTACAGCCGTGTGACTCCAGCCTTAGCCATTAAAAGGTATCAATCATTGAGGGCTCTCAATTCTAAATATTTTTCTATCTGCTAGCTAACACGGTACGAAGATACACACCCGCCCAGACCTGGACATCCACGGGTTACCCCATCTCTACTCCTATGTGATCCAAGCGTAGTCCTATTTACGCAGACACAGACAATGGAGTGTCATGATACAGGTAGAGGTTTGCTTCTGGCTTTTCTTTCCCTGGCCTGGTCATGGTGGGGTTAACTTTTCCTGCCTCTCTTTGGTTCATGGGTGGCTAATTATTGGTGCTATTTTTGGTAGCCTTTGTCAGTGATAGTTCATGTAGCTGACCTGTATACCCTAGTGATCCTTCTGCCTCTGACTTCCCATATTAGTGTCTGTCCTGTTTCCTATCACTGACTTTGTGTATGTTTGGTGGTTTCCCTAAAGTGTATGGCTCAGCTTAAACTCTGAACCCCGCTTCTTGTTTTTCTGTCTCTGATACTACGTTACCGACCAGCTTTTGACTTACTGGCTTGTACCCTGACTCCCCTTTCTGTCTCACATTTTGGAGACTGTGTTCCAGTCTGGCTCTGACTTCTGGCTTCTCTCTGATCACATGCATTGCGGTGACCTCTGGTACTTCGTCTTCCTATTTGTTGCTGACCCGACCTGTCTGACTACTCTGCTGCCTCCTAGTGGTGGCCTGCACGTCTGCACTGTGTTACTACACGGTAAGTGCAACCCTTTTTTCCCTTACCAGCACCCCCTGGTGGAGGTTGCGTGCATCTGCTCCGAAGTTGCATTGCATTGTCCCTGACCACTACTTTTAAAGGAGATTTTGCACTTATTTTTCTCTGGTATGGATCCACTCTGTACTCTGACGGACCAAGTGGCCCTCCTTACGCAGATGATTATTTAGTTATCTGTGGAGCACAGGGCCTTGGTTATTTCTCAGAAACAGGTGGCTGAGACAGTTAAGATGATCCGGGGGACTCCCTTTGTCAGTAAGTCTGGTGAGGTAACTGATGTGTCTCTGCACTCTCCTGAACCTTCGTTGAAACTCACTGACACATTCTCTGGTGGTAAGGATAAGTTCCACACGTTCAGGGAGGGTTGCAAACTATTATTATCCCTTAGTTAGACCCCAGTCTTCAGGGGATGAGAGTCAGCGGGATAATTATATCTTTATTGAGGGAGCGTCCGCAGTCTTGGGCTATTTCCTTACCCTCGACAACCCCTGAGAGAATGTCTGTGGATATGTTCTTTGAGGCTTTGGGCCTCATCTATGACAAACCAGACCGAGTCAGTTTGGCAGAGGACACTATTATGGGTCTATATCAAGGAAAGCTCTCTGCCAAATGGTACTGTTCAGAATTTCAGCAATGGTCCCCAGAGGTATCCTGGAACGACTCGGCACTCAGGTGTCAGTTCTGGAGGGGACTGTGCGATCAATTAAAGGGCGCTCTGGCTCTTCATCACTCTCCCCAGCTCTCTGGAAGAGGCCATGAATCAAGCCATTCGCATGGATCGGAGGTTACAGGAGAGAGGAGTTGTGCATTGTGAGGCTCTTTTGCTTTTGGTTAAAAAGGAATCCTCACAACCTGCTGAGCCAATGGAAGTGCGGGCCATCACCTTCAAGGAAATGGAGAGAAGACGGCGACGGGAAGGCAAACTTTGTTTTTACTGCAGTGCTCCAGGGCATTGGAAAAAGGACTGTCCCTCCTGTCCTCCAAATCCCAAGATGTCAGGAAAACGCCTAAGTCTGTGTAACTACCGAGGAGGTTGCCCAGACTCACAGGTACCTTTTTCCTCCTTCATTAAAGTACTGTTTATAGTGGAACTTGGTGTTGAGAACTGCTTCACTCCCACTTTGGCCTTTGTGGACTGTGGGTCATCCATGAACCTAATTGACTCTAAACTGGTGGCCAGCTGTAAGTTAGGGACAGTTAGGTTGGGGACTCCCATTAAAATTGTGGCCATTGACTCTACACTTCTCACCAAGGGCTGGGTTAATTTAATCTCTGCAGAGTTCATCCTCAAGGTGGGGGCCCTACAGCAGGAGTGTATTTCATGTTTTGTCTTGGATAATCTCCCTGCTGGCCTGGTGTTGGGGTTTCCTTGGTTGCAGCTTCATAACCCGGTTATTGACTGGGGTTCCTGAGATATTGTGAAGTGGGGGCCTAATTGTTCTGAAGGTTGTCTTACTACTATATCTATGTCATCTGTCAGTCTGGAGGGTATTCCGGAGTACCTGAAGGACTTTGCGAATGTGTTCTCCAAAAAAGAGGCTGCGGTTTTACCACTACACCACCCATTTGATTGTACCATTGATCTTGTTCCTGATGCTAAATTTTCCAAGGTCCATTTGTATAATTTATCTGGTACTGAGCGAACGGCCATGAAACAATACATCTCTGAGAGTCTTTGCAATGGGCACATTCGCCCTTCTATGTCCCCTGTGGTGGCTGGGCTCTTTTTTGTAAGAAAAAAAGATGGTGGTTTGTGCCCATGCCTCGATTTCTGATAGTTGAATAAGATGACTGTGAGAAATACATACCTCCTCCCACTTATCTCTGATTTATACAACCAACTGTCTGGAACTAAGTGGTTTTCTAAATTGGATCTCCATGTGGCATACAATCTTATCCGTATACGGGAGGGGGATGAGTGGAAAACTGCGTTTCTCACCTCTGAGGGGCTGTTCGAAAGTTTGGTTATGCCTTTCAGTTTGACTAATATGCTGGCTGTTTTCCAAAATTTCATCAACCATGTATTTTCTGACTTTTTTGGGCACTTCTTGGTAGTATATCTTGATGATATTCTTGAGTACTCTGTGGAGAAGCAGGCCCACATAGGTCTTCTTCGTGCGGATCTCCAACGACTTCGGGAGAATTGTCTCTTTGCTAAACCAAAGAAATGTTTGTTTTTGGTCCAGGAGTTGTCCTTTCTGGGGTTCATCTTGTCGGCTGAAGGATTTTGTATGGACCCCAGAAAGGTTCAGGCCAATGTGGACTGGGTCCAACCCATTGATCATAAAGGTCTTCAGCGTTTCTTGGAGTTCGCTAGTTATTATAGGAAATTTATAAGAGAGTTTTCTCAAATTGTTAACCTCTCACTGATAAAAGTCAAAAGGGGTCTGATATCAAGAATTGGCCTGCTCCAGCTGCAGTGGCATTTTCAGCATTAAAGAAATGTTTCATGTCTGCCCCTGTATTGATTCAACCGGATCCATCTGAACAGTTTATTGTGGAGGTGGATGCCTCGGAGGTGGTGTGGGGGTGGTATTGTACCAGGGACCTGCCACTTTAACCAATTTAAGCCTTTTGCCTTCTTCTCGAAGAAATTCTCTTCTGCGGAAAATAATTATGATGTAGGTAACAGAGAGTTGTAGGCCATTAAACTGGCATTTGAAGAATGGGGGCATTTTTTAAAGGGGGTGGTACATCGAATCACTGTGATTACAGATCATAAGAATCTGGCTAACATCGAGTCTGCCAAGAGGTTGAACCCGAGACAGGCGAGATGGTCACTTTTTTTCTCGCGGTTTCAATTCTCTATTACTTTTCGGCCCGGTTCTAAAAATGTCAAGGCTGATGCCTTATCTTGTAGTATGGACCCGATGTCACCTCCTGAACCTCCTTCCTCCATTCTTCAGCATGATGTGGTCGTGGCTGGGGTATCCTCGCTGTTAGAGCGGGAGATTTGTGAGGCCCAATCCCTTGTCCCTCCATCATTGCCTGTTAATAAGCTCTTTGTGCCCATTCAATTTGTCTCAGGATACTTCGGGAGTTTCATGATTCAGCCCTGAATGGTCATCCTGGAATCTCAGTTGCCTGTAAAGCTTTCTGTTCGTTGTTTTGGTGGTCCTCGTTGGCCAAGGATGTGGTTAAGTTCGTGTCGTCCTGTGATGTATGTGCTCGTGCCAAAAACTTCCATAACCGGCTAGCCAGGGAATTGGTGCCATTACCAATTCCTGATAGACCATGGACTCATCTGTCCATGGATTTTATCACTGATCTTCCTCTTTCTAGTTGTAAAATGGTCATTTGGGTGGTGGTGGACAGATTTAGTAAGCAGGCGCATTTTGTACCTTTGACAGGTCTGCCTAATGCTGAAAGGTTAGCTAAATTGTTTTTAGAACATGCGGTGCGACTGCATGGTGTGCCTGTGAGTGTGGTTTCAGACAGGGGAGTGCAGTTTGTGTCCAAGTTTTGGAGGGCTTTCTGTAAAAGGTTGGATATCTGTTTGACCTATTCTTCAGCATACCATCCGGAGACTAATGGTCAGACAGAGAGGACCAATCAGTCCTTGGAACAAATCTTGCGATGTCTGACCACAGCGCGGCAGGACAATTGGTGTTCCTCTTTGCCTGTAGCTCAACTTGCTTTTAATAATCATATTAATCAGTCCACGGGCACCTCCCCTTTCTTCTGTAATTTTTTACATTTTGGGTAATTTTCCTGACAGGATTCAGCATGTCCTGGGGCTGATCTGGCTCTTCAACGGTTTGGGGAGGTGTGGCAGGGGTTCAGAAGAACATTGGGGAGGCTCAGGGGAGGCATAAATTCTTTGCTGACAATAAACGATCTGTGGGGCCAGTATTCCGGGTTGGGGATAAGGTATGGTTGTCCACCAGGAATGTTAAGCTTAAGGTTCCTTCTGTGAAGTTGGGGCCCAAGTTCATTGGCCCTGTTGAGATTGTGGAGGTGTTCAATCCTGTGGCCTTCCGTTTGCGCCTTCCCCGTCTTTACAGATTCCTGACATGTTCCAAAAAGCTCTTTAGAAACCACTGGGATATTCCTATGTGGAATCTCCATCTCCTCCATCACCTATTTTAGTGTATGGCCAGAATGAGTATGAGGTAGAACGGATAGTGGACTCTCGCATGGTCCGTCGCTCACTACAGTATCTGGTTTATTGAAGGGGCTACGGTCTGGAGGACCGGTCTTGGGTTCCGGCGTGATCGGTCCATGAGGATTGGTTGGTCGGGGCCTTTCATGCTCGGTGTCCTGGGAAATCTGGGGTTCTGATGGCCCCCCTTGAGAGGAGGGTACTGTCATAATCCAGGTCGGGATTTGCTTCTTGGTTTTCTTTCTCCGGCCTGGTCATGGTGGGGTTAACTTTTCCTGCCTCTCTTTGGTTTATGGGTGGCTATTAATTTTTGCTATTTTTGGTAGCCTTTGTCAGTGATAGTTCATGCTTCCAGGCTAGAGCAGCTATCCTGTATACCCTAGTGATCCTTCTGCCTCTGACTTCCCATATTAGTGTCTGTCCCATTCCCTATCCCTGACTTTGAGTATGTTTGGTGGTTTCCCTACAGTGTATGACTCGGCTTGAACCCTGAACCTGGCCTCATGTTTTTCTGTCTATGATTCTACACGTTACCGACCGGCTTTTTACTTACTGGCTTGTACCCTGACTCCCCTTTCTGTCTCACGTTTTGGATACCGTGTTCCCATCTGGCTCTGACTGTTTGCTTGTCTCTGACTACATGCATTACTGTGACCTCTGGTACTTCGTCTTCCTGTTTGTTGCTGACCCGGCCTGTCTGACTACTCTGCCGCCTCCTAGTGGCGGCCTGCACGTCTGCGCTGTGGTGCTACATGGTGAGTGCAACCTTTTTTCCCTTACCAGCACCCCCTGGTGGAGGTTGCGTGCAACTGCTCTGCGGTTGCATTACATAGCAAAGATGGATAAATTAAGTTCTCCATCTTCTTTGCACCTGTGATACGATTTTCTCAATCAAGAGAATCATATCTTAGTAAACACTCTTATCAAATTCAAATCAAAATTTGATCAGAATGTCATTACTATAATTGAGCCAAATCTTTTGCAAGAGAGAATAAATGCTCTTGTGACCCCGGCCTAACTGTGATTTTTGAAAATTCGCTTAATTTGGCAAGGAATTTTGATTTGGATCAAATATATTCAATGCAAATCAAATGTGTGCCTTATTAGCCGATAACCTCTCTCCAGAGAACATGATAAAAGCAATGAGAAAGAAATGTTATGTACCATGCAGTCCTTGTCTGTTCTGGTCATTTTCTTTGGTCCAGTTTAGGTTTTAGGCCGAAGTCACACTAGAGAGGAATGACGGACGAGTGCGAAGCGCTAAAAAATCGCTTAGCACTTGGACCAATGTTAATCTATGGGGCAGCTCCCATCATCCGTTTTTTTCTCGTCCGTATTATACGTGTGAGTTAAATCGCAGCATGCAGCGTATATCGGCCGAGAATCGCCAATGCAAGTCTATGGGTGCGAGAAAATGGACACCACACGGACCATCAGTGTGACTTGTTAGAAATGAGCAGGAAAGATGTGTATCTTCGTACCGTGTTAGCCAGTAGATAGAAAAATATTTAGACTTGAGAGTCCTCAGTGGTTGATACCTTTTAATGGCTAACTGAAAAGATGGTAACAAATTGCAAGCTTTCGAGACTACTCAGGTCTCTTCATCAGGCATAGACTAATACAACATCTGAAGAATCATATATTTATACACAAAATAGCACAGAAAAAATGCAATAGGTAGGACAAGTGACATGAAGCAGAACTGTCATTATGGCAGAGGGATTAACATAAATATGACTAGTTCATAGATAAGGAGTGAAGGTTTTATTACCCTCTGATTGGGGTCTGGTATTGTGTTGTGATGACCCTAAAAGGTCAGGGAGGCAGATTCCTTAATTGTTGTAGAACGACATAAAACTCTGGGATATATTCATCCCAGCACTAAGAGTGTCAAAGGTCATCATGAGTTTATATTCCCAGACTTTTCTATCCTTCTCAGATTTGAAGTTAGATTTTAATACAAGTAATTCCATATCTGTCATGCTATGACCGGGCATACAAAAGTGTTTGGCCACAGGTAAATCCATTCTTTTTTCTCTTATTGTGTGGCGATGAGAATTCATCCTTGTTCTCAGTTTTTGCCCGGTCTCCCCCACATACAGACCCCCAGTTGGACATTTAGTACATATAATTAGGTACACCACATTAGATGTGATGCAGCTGAAAGTACCTGGTATCTTGTAGTCCTGATGGGAGTTGGGGATCTTTATCCTGTCCGTGGTCATTATAGATGTACAGGTTTTGCATTTCTTTTGTTTGCAAGGAAAGGTACCTGCAGCTGTTGGGGAGGACAGGGAGCTTCTGACAATGATGCTTCTTAGATTTGGGGGCTGCCTAAAACATAGTAGTGGGGGGTCTGGAAATATGGATTGTAATCTGGCATCTTTTTGTAGTAAAGGTTGTAGTTTCCGTGCAGCTCCCCTTAGCATCTCCAGACTTGGATTGTAGGTGACCACTAGAGGCACCCGGTTATTTTCTTCTTTAGCTTTGTAATGTAGCAGGTGATTCCTTGATATTCTGGTGGCTCTTGTAATTTGGTTTTCAATTGTTCTTGGATGGTAGCCCTGGTTCAAAAAAGTCTTTCTGAGGCGACCAAGGTGTTCATCTCTATCCATGGGGTTGGAACATATACGGTTGTATCTGATGGCTTGGCTGTAGACAATAGAGTTTTTTATGTGTTTAGGATGGAAACTGTCCCATTTAAGATATGTTGGACGGTCGATTGGCTTCTGATACAGGGATGTCTCTATTTCATTGTTCTTTAGCTTAATGGTGGTGTCTAAAAAGTTAATTTCAGTGCTGGAGTAGTTAAGTGTTAAGTTGATGGTGGGATGAAATTGATTGAACTGTTCATGGAACGTCTTTAGCTGTTGTTCAGACTCCGTCCAGATGATTAAAATGTCATCAATGTAGCGGTAGTAGGCCCGAGGCCTGATGGGGCAGGAGGACAAAAATTCGCTTTCAAGCTTGGCCATGAAAAGATTTGCATACTGTGGAGCCATTTTACTTCCCATAGCTGTGCCAGTCTCCTGAAGATAGATCTTGTTGTCAAATTCGAAGTAATTGTGGGTGAGGATGAATTTTGTGAGTTTCACCACAGAATCAGCATCATTCCCGGTGTTTCCCATGAAGACTTTGCAGGCATTTAATCCATCCTGGTGTGGGATATTAGAGTACAAAGATTCCACATCCATGGTGGCCAGGATGGTTCCTTCTGGTAGAGAACCTATTGCTGCTAGTTTATTCAGTAGGTCAGTTGTGTCCTGAATGTAGCTGGGTGTATCCTTTACCAGGGGTTTAAGAACACCCTCTACCCATCCAGATACTTGCTCAGTAAGGGTGTCCACACATGAAATAATCGGCCTCCCTGGATTTCCGGCTTTGTGGATTTTGGGAAGCATGTAGAATGTCCCTGTTCTTGGACTTTCTGGTATCAGGTCATCAGCTCTTATGGATTTGTCAGACAGACAAGATACCAACTTGCTTAGTTCCTTGTAATAGTCCTGTGTAGGGTCCGACTCCAGTTTTCTGTAGTAGCGTGTGTCCGTAAGTTGTCTGTTTGCTTCCTTCATATAGTCTGATGTGTTCATCATGACTATTGCACCTCCCTTGTCAGCAGGTTTAATGATGATTTCTTTGTTGGTTTTCAGAGACTGTATGGCCTTTCTCTCCCGGGCACTGATGTTGGAGGCTTGTCTCTTGTTGGTGGCTATGATGGTGGATTTTATCAAATGTCTGAATGAGTCTATATATTTATCCAAATGAGGGTTACGTCCAGGTGGAGGTGTCCAGTCTGACCTCTTCTTGGTTATTGGGATCCCTCTTCCTTCAGTCCGAGTGTTTTCTGAATCTTCTGTATCATTGAAGTATTCCCTCAGGCGCAGTCTCCTGAAAAAATGTTCCATATCACTGCAGAGTTCGGTTTTATCCAGGGCCTTAGTAGGACAAAATGAGAGTCCTCTAGAAAGCACGGCAAGCTCCACTTTGCTGGGTTTGTAATCTGAGAGATTGATGACACAGTTAGATGCTTTTGTGTCTGGAATGGAGTGGTTGTCAGAGTTGTCAGGTTTTGGTTTTGTTTTGTATCTGTTTGTATAGAGTCCGGAATGGAGGCGCAATCTGTGTAGTTTCTTTTCCTTGTTTTGAATCAGAAAGGTCCGTAGTTTGTTGTAGTATTGTTGTAATTTTTGCTCTGTGCTTTCTGTAAGTGTTTTCCTCAGAGTTTCCAATTGTCCTTGGACTTTACTCCTTATGCTGTAGCAGACATGCAGAAGATGGTTCCTTAGTCTTTCAGAAGTCCTGTGACAAAGGTTTTGTGCATAATGGGTATTGTAGGTGTGAAGAATTGGGTTTGGAATCCAGAGTCCTTTGGGAATTAGATTCTCCTTTTTGCATTTAGATAAGAAAAAAATGTCGCTGTCCATTTGTGCACGTTTCTTCAGAAGTGGTTTCAGTTCCATAAAGATGCGGTACATTCTGGTATCCTCCATTTTGATATAGGAAAGATGTGTATCTTCGTACCGTGTTAGCCAGTAGATAGAAAAATATTTAGACTTGAGAGTCCTCAGTGGTTGATACCTTTTAATGGCTAACTGAAAAGATGGTAACAAATTGCAAGCTTTCGAGACTACTCAGGTCTCTTCATCAGGCATAGACTAATACAACATCTGAAGAATCATATATTTATACACAAAATAGCACAGAAAAAAATGCAATAGGTAGGACAAGTGACATGAAGCAGAACTGTCATTATGGCAGAGGGATTAACATAAATATGACTAGTTCATAGATAAGGAGTGAAGGTTTTATTACCCTCTGATTGGGGTCTGGTATTGTGTTGTGATGACCCTAAAAGGTCAGGGAGGCAGATTCCTTAATTGTTGTAGAACGACATAAAACTCTGGGATATATTCATCCCAGCACTAAGAGTGTCAAAGGTCATCATGAGTTTATATTCCCAGACTTTTCTATCCTTCTCAGATTTGAAGTTAGATTTTAATACAAGTAATTCCATATCTGTCATGCTATGACCGGGCATACAAAAGTGTTTGGCCACAGGTAAATCCATTCTTTTTTCTCTTATTGTGTGGCGATGAGAATTCATCCTTGTTCTCAGTTTTTGCCCGGTCTCCCCCACATACAGACCCCCAGTTGGACATTTAGTACATATAATTAGGTACACCACATTAGATGTGATGCAGCTGAAAGTACCTGGTATCTTGTAGTCCTGATGGGAGTTGGGGATCTTTATCCTGTCCGTGGTCATTATAGATGTACAGGTTTTGCATTTCTTTTGTTTGCAAGGAAAGGTACCTGCAGCTGTTGGGGAGGACAGGGAGCTTCTGACAATGATGCTTCTTAGATTTGGGGGCTGCCTAAAACATAGTAGTGGGGGGTCTGGAAATATGGATTGTAATCTGGCATCTTTTTGTAGTAAAGGTTGTAGTTTCCGTGCAGCTCCCCTTAGCATCTCCAGACTTGGATTGTAGGTGACCACTAGAGGCACCCGGTTATTTTCTTCTTTAGCTTTGTAATGTAGCAGGTGATTCCTTGATATTCTGGTGGCTCTTGTAATTTGGTTTTTAATTGTTCTTGGATGGTAGCCCTGGTTCAAAAAAGTCTTTCTGAGGCGACCAAGGTGTTCATCTCTATCCATGGGGTTGGAACATATACGGTTGTATCTGATGGCTTGGCTGTAGACAATAGAGTTTTTTATGTGTTTAGGATGGAAACTGTCCCATTTAAGATATGTTGGACGGTCGATTGGCTTCTGATACAGGGATGTCTCTATTTCATTGTTCTTTAGCTTAATGGTGGTGTCTAAAAAGTTAATTTCAGTGCTGGAGTAGTTAAGTGTTAAGTTGATGGTGGGATGAAATTGATTGAACTGTTCATGGAACGTCTTTAGCTGTTGTTCAGACTCCGTCCAGATGATTAAAATGTCATCAATGTAGCGGTAGTAGGCCCGAGGCCTGATGGGGCAGGAGGACAAAAATTCGCTTTCAAGCTTGGCCATGAAAAGATTTGCATACTGTGGAGCCATTTTACTTCCCATAGCTGTGCCAGTCTCCTGAAGATAGATCTTGTTGTCAAATTCGAAGTAATTGTGGGTGAGGATGAATTTTGTGAGTTTCACCACAGAATCAGCATCATTCCCGGTGTTTTCCCATGAAGACTTTGCAGGCATTTAATCCATCCTGGTGTGGGATATTAGAGTACAAAGATTCCACATCCATGGTGGCCAGGATGGTTCCTTCTGGTAGAGAACCTATTGCTGCTAGTTTATTCAGTAGGTCAGTTGTGTCCTGAATGTAGCTGGGTGTATCCTTTACCAGGGGTTTAAGAACACCCTCTACCCATCCAGATACTTGCTCAGTAAGGGTGTCCACACATGAAATAATCGGCCTCCCTGGATTTCCGGCTTTGTGGATTTTGGGAAGCATGTAGAATGTCCCTGTTCTTGGACTTTCTGGTATCAGGTCATCAGCTCTTATGGATTTGTCAGACAGACAAGATACCAACTTGCTTAGTTCCTTGTAATAGTCCTGTGTAGGGTCCGACTCCAGTTTTCTGTAGTAGCGTGTGTCCGTAAGTTGTCTGTTTGCTTCCTTCATATAGTCTGATGTGTTCATCATGACTATTGCACCTCCCTTGTCAGCAGGTTTAATGATGATTTCTTTGTTGGTTTTCAGAGACTGTATGGCCTTTCTCTCCCGGGCACTGATGTTGGAGGCTTGTCTCTTGTTGGTGGCTATGATGGTGGATTTTATCAAATGTCTGAATGAGTCTATATATTTATCCAAATGAGGGTTACGTCCAGGTGGAGGTGTCCAGTCTGACCTCTTCTTGGTTATTGGGATCCCTCTTCCTTCAGTCCGAGTGTTTTCTGAATCTTCTGTATCATTGAAGTATTCCCTCAGGCGCAGTCTCCTGAAAAAATGTTCCATATCACTGCAGAGTTCGGTTTTATCCAGGGCCTTAGTAGGACAAAATGAGAGTCCTCTAGAAAGCACGGCAAGCTCCACTTTGCTGGGTTTGTAATCTGAGAGATTGATGACACAGTTAGATGCTTTTGTGTCTGGAATGGAGTGGTTGTCAGAGTTGTCAGGTTTTGGTTTTGTTTTGTATCTGTTTGTATAGAGTCCGGAATGGAGGCGCAATCTGTGTAGTTTCTTTTCCTTGTTTTGAATCAGAAAGGTCCGTAGTTTGTTGTAGTATTGTTGTAATTTTTGCTCTGTGCTTTCTGTAAGTGTTTTCCTCAGAGTTTCCAATTGTCCTTGGACTTTACTCCTTATGCTGTAGCAGACATGCAGAAGATGGTTCCTTAGTCTTTCAGAAGTCCTGTGACAAAGGTTTTGTGCATAATGGGTATTGTAGGTGTGAAGAATTGGGTTTGGAATCCAGAGTCCTTTGGGAATTAGATTCTCCTTTTTGCATTTAGATAAGAAAAAAATGTCGCTGTCCATTTGTGCACGTTTCTTCAGAAGTGGTTTCAGTTCCATAAAGATGCGGTACATTCTGGTATCCTCCATTTTGATATAGGAAAGATGTGTATCTTCGTACCGTGTTAGCCAGTAGATAGAAAAATATTTAGACTTGAGAGTCCTCAGTGGTTGATACCTTTTAATGGCTAACTGAAAAGATGGTAACAAATTGCAAGCTTTCGAGACTACTCAGGTCTCTTCATCAGGCATAGACTAATACAACATCTGAAGAATCATATATTTATACACAAAATAGCACAGAAAAAATGCAATAGGTAGGACAAGTGACATGAAGCAGAACTGTCATTATGGCAGAGGGATTAACATAAATATGACTAGTTCATAGATAAGGAGTGAAGGTTTTATTACCCTCTGATTGGGGTCTGGTATTGTGTTGTGATGACCCTAAAAGGTCAGGGAGGCAGATTCCTTAATTGTTGTAGAACGACATAAAACTCTGGGATATATTCATCCCAGCACTAAGAGTGTCAAAGGTCATCATGAGTTTATATTCCCAGACTTTTCTATCCTTCTCAGATTTGAAGTTAGATTTTAATACAAGTAATTCCATATCTGTCATGCTATGACCGGGCATACAAAAGTGTTTGGCCACAGGTAAATCCATTCTTTTTTCTCTTATTGTGTGGCGATGAGAATTCATCCTTGTTCTCAGTTTTTGCCCGGTCTCCCCCACATACAGACCCCCAGTTGGACATTTAGTACATATAATTAGGTACACCACATTAGATGTGATGCAGCTGAAAGTACCTGGTATCTTGTAGTCCTGATGGGAGTTGGGGATCTTTATCCTGTCCGTGGTCATTATAGATGTACAGGTTTTGCATTTCTTTTGTTTGCAAGGAAAGGTACCTGCAGCTGTTGGGGAGGACAGGGAGCTTCTGACAATGATGCTTCTTAGATTTGGGGGCTGCCTAAAACATAGTAGTGGGGGGTCTGGAAATATGGATTGTAATCGGGCATCTTTTTGTAGTAAAGGTTGTAGTTTCCGTGCAGCTCCCCTTAGCATCTCCAGACTTGGATTGTAGGTGACCACTAGAGGCACCCGGTTATTTTCTTCTTTAGCTTTGTAATGTAGCAGGTGATTCCTTGATATTCTGGTGGCTCTTGTAATTTGGTTTTCAATTGTTCTTGGATGGTAGCCCTGGTTCAAAAAAGTCTTTCTGAGGCGACCAAGGTGTTCATCTCTATCCATGGGGTTGGAACATATACGGTTGTATCTGATGGCTTGGCTGTAGACAATAGAGTTTTTTATGTGTTTAGGATGGAAACTGTCCCATTTAAGATATGTTGGACGGTCGATTGGCTTCTGATACAGGGATGTCTCTATTTCATTGTTCTTTAGCTTAATGGTGGTGTCTAAAAAGTTAATTTCAGTGCTGGAGTAGTTAAGTGTTAAGTTGATGGTGGGATGAAATTGATTGAACTGTTCATGGAACGTATTTAGCTGTTGTTCAGACTCCGTCCAGATGATTAAAATGTCATCAATGTAGCGGTAGTAGGCCCGAGGCCTGATGGGGCAGGAGGACAAAAATTCGCTTTCAAGCTTGGCCATGAAAAGATTTGCATACTGTGGAGCCATTTTACTTCCCATAGCTGTGCCAGTCTCCTGAAGATAGATCTTGTTGTCAAATTCGAAGTAATTGTGGGTGAGGATGAATTTTGTGAGTTTCACCACAGAATCAGCATCATTCCCGGTGTTTCCCATGAAGACTTTGCAGGCATTTAATCCATCCTGGTGTGGGATATTAGAGTACAAAGATTCCACATCCATGGTGGCCAGGATGGTTCCTTCTGGTAGAGAACCTATTGCTGCTAGTTTATTCAGTAGGTCAGTTGTGTCCTGAATGTAGCTGGGTGTATCCTTTACCAGGGGTTTAAGAACACCCTCTACCCATCCAGATACTTGCTCAGTAAGGGTGTCCACACATGAAATAATCGGCCTCCCTGGATTTCCGGCTTTGTGGATTTTGGGAAGCATGTAGAATGTCCCTGTTCTTGGACTTTCTGGTATCAGGTCATCAGCTCTTATGGATTTGTCAGACAGACAAGATACCAACTTGCTTAGTTCCTTGTAATAGTCCTGTGTAGGGTCCGACTCCAGTTTTCTGTAGTAGCGTGTGTCCGTAAGTTGTCTGTTTGCTTCCTTCATATAGTCTGATGTGTTCATCATGACTATTGCACCTCCCTTGTCAGCAGGTTTAATGATGATTTCTTTGTTGGTTTTCAGAGACTGTATGGCCTTTCTCTCCCGGGCACTGATGTTGGAGGCTTGTCTCTTGTTGGTGGCTATGATGGTGGATTTTATCAAATGTCTGAATGAGTCTATATATTTATCCAAATGAGGGTTACGTCCAGGTGGAGGTGTCCAGTCTGACCTCTTCTTGGTTATTGGGATCCCTCTTCCTTCAGTCCGAGTGTTTTCTGAATCTTCTGTATCATTGAAGTATTCCCTCAGGCGCAGTCTCCTGAAAAAATGTTCCATATCACTGCAGAGTTCGGTTTTATCCAGGGCCTTAGTAGGACAAAATGAGAGTCCTCTAGAAAGCACGGCAAGCTCCACTTTGCTGGGTTTGTAATCTGAGAGATTGATGACACAGTTAGATGCTTTTGTGTCTGGAATGGAGTGGTTGTCAGAGTTGTCAGGTTTTGGTTTTGTTTTGTATCTGTTTGTATAGAGTCCGGAATGGAGGCGCAATCTGTGTAGTTTCTTTTCCTTGTTTTGAATCAGAAAGGTCCGTAGTTTGTTGTAGTATTGTTGTAATTTTTGCTCTGTGCTTTCTGTAAGTGTTTTCCTCAGAGTTTCCAATTGTCCTTGGACTTTACTCCTTATGCTGTAGCAGACATGCAGAAGATGGTTCCTTAGTCTTTCAGAAGTCCTGTGACAAAGGTTTTGTGCATAATGGGTATTGTAGGTGTGAAGAATTGGGTTTGTAATCCAGAGTCCTTTGGGAATTAGATTCTCCTTTTTGCATTTAGATAAGAAAAAAATGTCGCTGTCCATTTGTGCACGTTTCTTCAGAAGTGGTTTCAGTTCCATAAAGATGCGGTACATTCTGGTATCCTCCATTTTGATATAGGAAAGATGTGTATCTTCGTACCGTGTTAGCCAGTAGATAGAAAAATATTTAGACTTGAGAGTCCTCAGTGGTTGATACCTTTTAATGGCTAACTGAAAAGATGGTAACAAATTGCAAGCTTTCGAGACTACTCAGGTCTCTTCATCAGGCATAGACTAATACAACATCTGAAGAATCATATATTTATACACAAAATAGCACAGAAAAAATGCAATAGGTAGGACAAGTGACATGAAGCAGAACTGTCATTATGGCAGAGGGATTAACATAAATATGACTAGTTCATAGATAAGGAGTGAAGGTTTTATTACCCTCTGATTGGGGTCTGGTATTGTGTTGTGATGACCCTAAAAGGTCAGGGAGGCAGATTCCTTAATTGTTGTAGAACGACATAAAACTCTGGGATATATTCATCCCAGCACTAAGAGTGTCAAAGGTCATCATGAGTTTATATTCCCAGACTTTTCTATCCTTCTCAGATTTGAAGTTAGATTTTAATACAAGTAATTCCATATCTGTCATGCTATGACCGGGCATACAAAAGTGTTTGGCCACAGGTAAATCCATTCTTTTTTCTCTTATTGTGTGGCGATGAGAATTCATCCTTGTTCTCAGTTTTTGCCCGGTCTCCCCCACATACAGACCCCCAGTTGGACATTTAGTACATATAATTAGGTACACCACATTAGATGTGATGCAGCTGAAAGTACCTGGTATCTTGTAGTCCTGATGGGAGTTGGGGATCTTTATCCTGTCCGTGGTCATTATAGATGTACAGGTTTTGCATTTCTTTTGTTTGCAAGGAAAGGTACCTGCAGCTGTTGGGGAGGACAGGGAGCTTCTGACAATGATGCTTCTTAGATTTGGGGGCTGCCTAAAACATAGTAGTGGGGGGTCTGGAAATATGGATTGTAATCGGGCATCTTTTTGTAGTAAAGGTTGTAGTTTCCGTGCAGCTCCCTTAGCATCTCCAGACTTGGATTGTAGGTGACCACTAGAGGCACCCGGTTATTTTCTTCTTTAGCTTTGTAATGTAGCAGGTGATTCCTTGATATTCTGGTGGCTCTTGTAATTTGGTTTTCAATTGTTCTTGGATGGTAGCCCTGGTTCAAAAAAGTCTTTCTGAGGCGACCAAGGTGTTCATCTCTATCCATGGGGTTGGAACATATACGGTTGTATCTGATGGCTTGGCTGTAGACAATAGAGTTTTTTATGTGTTTAGGATGGAAACTGTCCCATTTAAGATATGTTGGACGGTCGATTGGCTTCTGATACAGGGATGTCTCTATTTCATTGTTCTTTAGCTTAATGGTGGTGTCTAAAAAGTTAATTTCAGTGCTGGAGTAGTTAAGTGTTAAGTTGATGGTGGGATGAAATTGATTGAACTGTTCATGGAACGTCTTTAGCTGTTGTTCAGACTCCGTCCAGATGATTAAAATGTCATCAATGTAGCGGTAGTAGGCCCGAGGCCTGATGGGGCAGGAGGACAAAAATTCGCTTTCAAGCTTGGCCATGAAAAGATTTGCATACTGTGGAGCCATTTTACTTCCCATAGCTGTGCCAGTCTCCTGAAGATAGATCTTGTTGTCAAATTCGAAGTAATTGTGGGTGAGGATGAATTTTGTGAGTTTCACCACAGAATCAGCATCATTCCCGGTGTTTCCCATGAAGACTTTGCAGGCATTTAATCCATCCTGGTGTGGGATATTAGAGTACAAAGATTCCACATCCATGGTGACCAGGATGGTTCCTTCTGGTAGAGAACCTATTGCTGCTAGTTTATTCAGTAGGTCAGTTGTGTCCTGAATGTAGCTGGGTGTATCCTTTACCAGGGGTTTAAGAACACCCTCTACCCATCCAGATACTTGCTCAGTAAGGGTGTCCACACATGAAATAATCGGCCTCCCTGGATTTCCGGCTTTGTGGATTTTGGGAAGCATGTAGAATGTCCCTGTTCTTGGACTTTCTGGTATCAGGTCATCAGCTCTTATGGATTTGTCAGACAGACAAGATACCAACTTGCTTAGTTCCTTGTAATAGTCCTGTGTAGGGTCCGACTCCAGTTTTCTGTAGTAGCGTGTGTCCGTAAGTTGTCTGTTTGCTTCCTTCATATAGTCTGATGTGTTCATCATGACTATTGCACCTCCCTTGTCAGCAGGTTTAATGATGATTTCTTTGTTGGTTTTCAGAGACTGTATGGCCTTTCTCTCCTGGGCACTGATGTTGGAGGCTTGTCTCTTGTTGGTGGCTATGATGGTGGATTTTATCAAATGTCTGAATGAGTCTATATATTTATCCAAATGAGGGTTACGTCCAGGTGGAGGTGTCCAGTCTGACCTCTTCTTGGTTATTGGGATCCCTCTTCCTTCAGTCCGAGTGTTTTCTGAATCTTCTGTATCATTGAAGTATTCCCTCAGGCGCAGTCTCCTGAAAAAATGTTCCATATCACTGCAGAGTTCGGTTTTATCCAGGGCCTTAGTAGGACAAAATGAGAGTCCTCTAGAAAGCACGGCAAGCTCCACTTTGCTGGGTTTGTAATCTGAGAGATTGATGACACAGTTAGATGCTTTTGTGTCTGGAATGGAGTGGTTGTCAGAGTTGTCAGGTTTTGGTTTTGTTTTGTATCTGTTTGTATAGAGTCCGGAATGGAGGCGCAATCTGTGTAGTTTCTTTTCCTTGTTTTGAATCAGAAAGGTCCGTAGTTTGTTGTAGTATTGTTGTAATTTTTGCTCTGTGCTTTCTGTAAGTGTTTTCCTCAGAGTTTCCAATTGTCCTTGGACTTTACTCCTTATGCTGTAGCAGACATGCAGATTTTCCTCATTACAGCCCATTGAGCCATTAAATTCAAAGGGGAAAAGCAGTGAGAAATGAAAAGTCATATGGATGCCATAAGGATGTCACACGAATACTTAGATGCAAGGAAATTATCATCGCATTGAAAATGGATAACATACCGATCACAATACGGAGAACATTTGTGCGATTCTCGCCAGATAATATCGTACCGATATTTTATACATTGTGTCTGACTCCAGCCTTAGTGACATTTTCAGCAAAACTGCCCCTGACTAGGTCTCACGTCATTCAGCGGTAATTATCTAGCACACTATACTGCTGTATCTGCTTAAAAAGGTGTAACCTGGTGAGAGGAAGCCAAAGGGAGTCTGAAGTTACATATTTTGGATTCGTTTTGACTTATCGAATACAATGGCTTAATTGAAGGCATGTCTGTGTAAGATTCGAGCAGGAACGTGGGATGCAGTGACGAGCAGGAAGCAGAACAAGAGTTATTGGGTATTTTAAGCAGAAGAATAATTGTCAATCAATACTCCACGCAGAGAGTTCGCAGATTCACAACAAAACAGATACAGGGGAATAAACAATGAAGATGCAATTTAAATAACGATCAGTAAAAGAATAGATCAACTTATAAGTCTTTGGCTCCTGGACGGAGGTGGTTGAAAAATCCCACGATGTTGACGCAGGTGACTCGAGAAGTCTCTGAAATGATCCCGGATGAAGTTGAAGCAATGTCTCTGTAATGAAACAACATTTCCTGTAGTTTTCAGATGCAATCTCCTGATCCTGGTACACGGGGTTGCACGGGAGGCAGAAGATGGTAGAACAAATGTGGCACAAAGTTCCGGAGAAGAGACTGCAGCGGGACCTGCAGAGTCAGCGTATGGTGCGAGGTCAGTTTGGTAACGAGTGTCAGTTACTAAGCAGGGTGCGGACCAGTCAGAGTTCTCAGGTACAGAGGTCTGCAAGGTGCTCGGCTCTTTTGGCACGCAGGCTATGCACGTAGAAGAGGATAGGCCTCAGAGTAGGCCTGCTGATTGGCGCAGGACAGTGGAGATGGAGTCAACCTTCTCCTTACATGTTCGCTGTCTTCCCGCCAGAAGCTCCCTATTCACGCGCTCAGCTCCTTTCATATCCACCCCACTGCTAGCAGTCAGGTGCCAAGGTCTGCTCTAGTCAGCAATTCCTTCCCCCCGCAACAATGGTGACAGCCCTGGTGGTTCCAGCCCAGAAACACACGAAACTGCCCTAGCCGGTTCATCTTCCTACATTCCCCCCACTTCTTTCGCTCGTCATTCCACGGAAGAGAATTCACTATAGATGCACTGGTGTTTCCTTCTCTTTTGTATTTTTCGTTGCCAAATAAATTGGTCCTGTTCATAATGATTGGGGGGGGGGTTTGCCAGCTGTTGTACGTTCGGAGCACCATAAATTGGAAGGAGTAGTGGAATTTTCTGAGATGGTAGAATCTGTTGACACGATAGGTAGCTGGGACGTGTCTGTACTTTCTGAAATATCTTACTGAGGGACCCTGAGCTCCTGTTCTGTACCCCCTTCAACCTCCTCTTCCTCTTGTTCTTCTTTGATGACAGGAACTGACTCAAGACGCTAAGGTATCTCCTCCACTTGTGCTGGATCTTTAGATAAACAGGGATGAAGCATGTTTCGGTGAACTACTCGAGTAGCAGAGTTTCTATCTCCTTCAGGTTGAATCTCTTACACAGGGTCTTCGGGGCTGACCCGCCTTTTTACCCGATAGGGGCCTCTTTCCCAGCTACTTTCCAGTTTCCCTCGAAGACGTTTGTCTTGCACTAGTACAAGGTCTCCCATTTGAAGTTCTGTTGCCCGTGGTGAAGTCCTCTCAGCATGTTCTAACTATCCGTCTGGTCTGTACTAACCGATGCAGGGTCTGCAGACGATGTCGATGTTGCCAAACCCATGAGGACACTCCTACACATGAACAGTCTTCTTCTGGATCTAGCTCTAGCTCGGTGATTCCTTTTCCATCTCGGCCGAACAGGGGTTAGTAGGAAGTGAAACCCGTAGTACTATGTACTCGATTATTATAGACCCAGACCAATTCTGAAACAAATTCAGGCCACCGAGCCTTCCGATCTTCTTCCAAAGTTCTCAGCATTTAGGTCAAAGTACATTTGAAGTATTCACAGGCGACCGTTACCCTGTGGGTGATAGGGTGTGGTCCGAGAAATATCAATTCCTTATATGCGATGCAGCTCCTCTATCACTTTTCCCAAAAAACAGGTTCCCTAATTTGAATGGATCCATTTCGGACAGCCATAAATCTGCATACAATTTTTAAGATTTTTTAAGATGGCATATGCAGCCGATTACGCAATTTGGTCTCTCGTAGGGGTCACTACAGCAAATTTTGTAAAATGGTCCACCATTACTAGGCAGTGTTCATTTGACTGGTGAGCTGGTCCAATGGTCAAATAGTCTATCATCAATAACTCAAAGTGGGCGGATGTCACTATTGGCTGTATCAGGGCTTTCTGCTCAGGAGGATTCACCAAGTCACAAGCCCTGCAAGCTCTGCATGTCTCTTCAACTACTGCTTTCAGTCGACCGTGATAGATGAACCGCTGCAGCCACTGAAAAGTCTTCTCCTGGCCAAAGTGTGTTCTCTTTTCATGTGCCTCAGTGGAAATCTCCGGTCAATAAGAGTCTCTGGAACTAGGACCTGCCAGGTAGCCGCTAGCTCCGACTGAAGTTGTATTTTCCGATACAATAAACTGTTTTCATCTGAAGGCATTCCTATTGTCGCAGAATCCGCAAAGTTTCCGGAGAAAGAGTGTTCCTCTCTGCCAGACTGGGGGTCTCTTTGAAGTTACACACTGCCTCAATAGAGCCAGTTCTCTATCATCTTGTTGCAACCGGACCCATTCATCCTTGATCAACCCTAAAACTCCTCCCGGGATCTGTGTTTGTATCTGATCCTGCACTGCTACCACCATTCTGGCAGGCTCTAGAAACCTGGGAATTTCTTCATTTTCCAGTTCCCCATCCCTATTCCGTCCAGTTTCTTGATGATTTATCCTGGACAGAGCATCAGCATGAACGTTCTCTGCTCCACTCTTGTAAGAGATTCGATACCAAAACTTCGCCATTCTGGCCACCCATTATTGTTCCAGGCCTCCTAGCTTCACTTTTTTTCAGATGAGTAAGAGGTTTGTTATCGGTGCGCACTAGAACTTCAGACCCGGACAGATATTTCGCGCACCTCTCCATCATGGCCCACACCAACGCAAGTAGCTCCAACTTGAAGGAACTGTAATTGTCCAAATTACGTTCAGAATTGTGAAGGGATTGACTTGCAAAAGCGATCACCTTTTCTCTTCTGCCCTGTATCTGCAACAATACAGCCCCAAGTCCATGCAAGCTCCCGTCGGTGTGACGGATGAAGGTTGAGAAAAGTCCGCATAAGCCAACATCGGAGCTTCCGTTAATGCTTTCTTCAGGTCTTGAAATGCTTCCTTCTGACGTTCTTTCCAGCAAATCTTCCAGTTCTTTGCGCCCGAGGGCGTTCCTTTCAGCTGTTCTTGCAGCGATCTGTCCTGGCTAGCAAAGTTTTTCACAAATCGGTGATAATACCCAGCCAGTCCTAGAAATGCTCAAACACCTTTTCTGTCTCTGGAGTAAGCCAATCTTGTATCGCGGCGATCTTCTCACGAGAGGGTTTCACCCCTTCCGCGGACACAACATGACCCAGATACTCAATATGAGCGTGGAAAAGATGACATTTTTGAGGTATCACCTTCAGCCCGTATTTCTGCAAGTGACTCAACACTTGTTACACACGTTGTAAGTGCTCCTCAAATAAAGCAGCTTAGACTATGATATCGTCTAAATAGATAAGCATAGCTTCAAAGTTGAGATCACTCAGGCATCGTTCCATGAGATGTTGAAATGTTCCTGGGGCATTTGCCAGGCCAAAAGGCATCTGGTTTAATTCGTATAAGCCCATAGGCAGAATAAAAGCAGTCTTTGCTCGATCCTGTCCTGACATTGGTACTTGCCAATAACAACTGGTGAGATCCAACATTGAAAAGAAGTTGGCCATCCCGAGCAGACAGAGACTCTTCAATTCGGGGTAGTGGAAAGGAATCCTTCATGGTACAGGCATTGAGTTTCCGATAATTCACACAAAAACGCAGAGTCCCATCTTTCTTCCGTACCAAAACTATCGGGGCTGCCCAGGGGCTCTGGCTTTCTCTGATGATACCTTTCTGCAACATCTGTCCCAGCATACCTTTCACCTCCGGATATAATTGTGGGGGATAGCATTCTCTGATAGGTGCGGTATTTTCCATGGGTATCTCGTGAGTGATAGCCGTGGTACATCCAAAGTCATCTTCATGGTCAGCAAACACGCCCCGGTATTCACCCAAAAGAGTTTCTATCTGCTGCACCTGTTCAGGAGTAAGTTCAGCCAACTCAGCTCGCATTTGCTCCAGGATCACTCGCCCCTCTTGAAAATGCTGAGGCTTTGATATCTCCGTGGAATTCCCTGTCACAATCCAGGGGTCTTCATTGTGTACTTTCAAATGTACGGTTTGTGATGACATTATTTCTTCGGGTAGACCCACAACTCAAGCAATCTCATTTCTGGGGCAAACTATGATGTCTTGGTCCTCTAAATTAACACAACGTATGGGTACTGCTTCATCCCCCACAGTGGCCAACGTACGAGCCACCAATATTTCCGAGGGTAGTTACAGGAAGGCTCAATTTGAACTTCCACTCTCTCCAGAGGGATACGAGCTCGGACCGTCAAAGTCACCACCGTTTGACCTGGGGGCAACACGAGTTTGTTAGAGGAGGGCACAATCACTTTTCCTAGTACCCCCATCCTGGCATGAATCCTGTGCTTGAGCATCATGGGACAACTGTTGGAATATTCTTCTCTGAGGGATGTGAGAACCCAACTGCTTCAGGGTCTCATTGGCAGGTTCATTTATCAGAAGACTTCAAAATTCTTTTAAAACGCTCATGCACAGAGTAACTGTGTGCCAACCGTTCATTTCCCCCAGGTCAGCACCACATCTCTATGTCCTAGATCCTTCCCACACATGGAGATCTGCATCCACGCCACCCCTGCGACCGGAATGGGTAATTGGTTCGCAGCCATCAACTTTATCATGAGGCCCCATTCAGGCAGTCCGATTTCAGGAAAATGTTGCCGAAAATAGGTCTCTGGAATCGTCGTCACTTGGGAGCCTGCATCCATTAGGCAGTGTACTGCATGTCCATCAAACTCAGCCCAGACCAGAGGGCACGAAGACACTAAATTTGCAGGACTTCCACTACTCCTCCCCATCTAACCTTGCTCCGGGTGGTGGCCCCCGACTCGGAGCCCTCTAGCTTAACAGATGTTTGGGTTGAACTCTCCCTCAGCGTGTGCACTCCCGGTCCATATGTCAGTTTCCACCACAGTTAAAGCACGTGAGAGGCCTTTGTTGCCGAAACCCTCTTGAATCCCTCCAGTAATCCGGGCCGCCACTGGCTCCTGAAGGATATGCAACAATCTGAGTCTTTCTCTTATTCTCAGCCAGCTCTCCTTTCAAATTCAGAAGTTCTTTCCGTAACTCTTCAACCCATTGGGGTTCAGCAATTGCATTCATGGGCACTTCTCCGTCCCAGACCTTCCCCACCAGAACTGTAACTCCCTGCTCTTGTTCTGGCGTGTTCGCTTTGCTTCCTATTTTAGAAAACGTCAAGCGGGGGTTCACTCACACACGCTCTCGCAGGGTCTGTTTCGTCAGCGTGTCTCGCAAGCCCATCATTAAAAGGTCTTGCAGCGTTATGTCCGTGGGACCTATGCCCATGCCATCTTTTCTGACAATCGCAGTATGTAACTCCAGTATTGCATTTATATACTGCGTCATGGTCTCCACTTCCCTCTCCATACGGCTAAAGAGATGTGTCCTCAGTTTCCCTACATCAGTGGGGTCTCCATGGTTCTCCTCTAAAATCTGCAGCACGTTGTTAAAGGTGTCCCGCTCTCTGGGGGCCCATAACATAACTGAGTCTCCAACTTCCCCATCTAGGGCTATAATAACCACTTCAGCTTCCAAGGCAGGGGTCATAGGATGCATCCTCATCATGCCCCGCATTCGCTCAGTCCAGCTTCATAACATGGTGTTGTTACCCGTGAATTTTGGCAAATTATTCAACATTGCCCCCAGTGAGATATTGGACCATGGGCCTCCACCAAATGCTTGATGTGCCGCTTCCGTGCTGTTAGACTGCATCCTGCTGACTACGCCAAGTGTAAAATTCTAGCAGGAATGCGGGATGCAGTGACGAGCAAGAGGCAGACCAAAAGTTAATAAGGATTTTATGCAGAAGAATAATTGTCAATCAATACTCCATGCAGGGAGTTCACAGATTCACAATAAAGCAGATACAGGGGAATAAACAATAAAGATGCAATGTAAAAAACAATCAGTAAAAGAATAGTTCAACTTATCAGTCTGTGGCTCCCGGAGGGAGGCGGTTGTAAAATTCCATGAAGTCGGCACAAGTGACAGGAGAAGTCTCTGAAACTATCCCGGATGACTTTCAAGCAATATCCCTGTAACAAAACAACGTTTCCTGGAGTTTTCAGATGCAATCTCCTGGTCCTGGTACTCGGGGTTGCACGGGAGGTAGAAGATGGTAAAACAAATGCAGCACAAAGTTCCGGAGAGGAGACCACAGCGGGGCCTGCAGAGTCAGCGTATGGCGCGAGGTCAGTATGGTAACGATTGTCAGTTACTAAGCAGGGTGCTGACCAGTCAGAGTTCTCATGTATGAAGGTCTGCAAGGTGCTCAGCTCCTTCGGCACGCAGGCTGTGCGCATAGGAGAGGATAGGCCGCAAAGTAGGCCTGCTGAT
This sequence comes from Oophaga sylvatica, assembly GCA_033576555.1. Taxonomy (NCBI): domain Eukaryota; kingdom Metazoa; phylum Chordata; class Amphibia; order Anura; family Dendrobatidae; genus Oophaga; species Oophaga sylvatica. The sequence continues at coordinate 753,685,148 of JARQOD010000001.1, read as the reverse complement.
TGGAGCGGGACAGTGGAGAAGGAGTCAATCTTCTCCTGACGTGTTCTCTGTCTTCCCGCCAGAAGCTCCCAATTTGCGCGCTCAGCTCCTTTTATATCCACCCCGGCCCGTGCAGTCAGGTGCCAATGTCTGCTCTTGTCAGCAATTCCTTCCCCCGCAACAATGGTGACAGCCTGTGTGGTTCCAGTCCAGAAATACATCTGCATCATGTTTTTTCCCTGATTCAGACAAAATCCCCTGTTGTAGTTATAACAGAAAACTCAATGTGAATTAATGTAACTATATGCAATGGAAAGACATTTATTTTTTAATTTATATTATAAACTCAATTAATATAACAGACTTCAATGAGTTAAGATTAAAATTAGTGATGAGCGAACGTGCTCGCCACTATTCGTTACTCGCCCGAGTACCACGGTACTCAGTGTATACATCAAGAGGTTCCATACCCTTCCTGTGTTCTGGTGCTACTGCTGCTGCTACCTGTAGGATATATTGGTCGTATATACCAAGTCCCAGGTGTAATTGGCTTTGAAAATTTTTTTTGGCCAGGGCTAATAGAGCTTATTTTATTGCAAAGCAATCCAGAGCCTTTTTTTCCATCCATTTGCTTTTTGACAGTGCACAATACAGCCAGATCCTTTTCCTAGCACAGCATGAAAATCCAGCAATTTTAAATGGGTACCAAACATCCCTTTTGAGAGCGCAGAGAAATATTTAATTTTTATGTGGTACGGTTGAGTAGATTTTTTTTTTGAGTATCTTACACAATTTCTTGACACTATTTTGCTGAACCCCCCCAAAAAAAACATACAGGCATATATCTGTCAGACGCCTCATCCATCCGTCTGCTAAAAATTTTGGTCTTTTTAGCCTAAATCAATTTTTTGTTGTTGTCTGGCACTGTACTTATATACAGCAGTATTAAGCAAAAAAAGAAAAGAAAGACCACACATTTTTCGTTGTGGTATCTCCATGCCAGCTAATATCTGTGCATGCTCAAAGTTTGGCCAGTTTACGGTGCTTCTCTCTTTTTTTGTCCTGAGTGCCACTGTATTTACAGTATATACATCAGTAATTAGCAAAAAAAAAAAAACCATTTGTCGTAGTGTTATTTCTGTGCACTATTTAGCAAAAAAAAACAAATACAGGCCACACATTTGTCGTAGTGGTATCTCCTTGCCAGCTAATATCTGTGCATGCTCAAAGTTTGGCCAGCTTACGGCGCTTTTTTTTTTGTCCAGGGTGTCATTGTACTTATATACAGCAGTATTTAGAAAAAAAAAATAAAAATTACAGGCCACACATTTATCGGTGTTGTATCTCCGTGCCAGTTGATATCTGAGCGTGCTCAAAGTTTGGCCAGTTTACGATGCTTTTCTTTTTTTGTCCTGGGTGTCACTGTAGTTAGCAGTATTTAGCAAAATAAATACAGGCAATACATTTCCGGTGTGGTATCTCCATGCCAGCTAATATCTGTATGTACTCAAAGTTTGGCCAGTTTATGACACTTTTCTTTTTATGTCCTGGGTGTCATTGTATTTATATACATCATTAGTTAGCAAAAAAAAAGGAAAACAAAACACTCATTTGTCGTAGTGGTATCCCTGTGACAACTCATATCTGTGCGTGCTCAAAGTTTGGCCTGTTTAGGGCAGTTTTCTTTCTTTGTCCTGTGTGTCACTGTACTTATATACAGCACTATTTAGCAAAAAAAAATACAGGACACATTTTTCGGTGAGGTATCTCTGTGCCTGCTAATATCTGTGTGTGTTCAAAGTTTGGCCAGTTTACGGTGCTTTTTTTTTTAGTCCTGGGTGTCACTGTAGTAATATACAGCAGTATTTAGCAAAAAAAATTACAGGCCATATAATTTTCAGTGTGGTATCTCCATGCCAGCTAATATCTGTGCGTGCTCAAAGTATGGCCAGTTTATAGCGGTTTTATTTTGTTTTATTTTTTTGTCCTGGGTGTCATGGCGAGCACCGGGCATTTCCGGGAATACTTGGCGGGAACTCACCCAGTTTTTTTGGCTGACTTTACAGACCCAATCACGATGAAGGTATTGTCTGCCAGGCAATGAAACGCTGCAGCCATCTTTGTTGTGGTCGTGCAGTGATTGGCTGGCTGCACAGCATCATCAGGGGTATAAGAGACCGGACGCCGCCCTGCTCAGCACATACAGAACCGGATTAAGATAGTGTAGGGAGAGCTGCTACTGAGATAGGGTTAGAATAGGGGATTTATTAGTTAGTATGGGGTCTACCATCCTAAATTACTCAAATCCAGATAAACCAACAGTCCTTCTAAGGACTAATTCTGGAGTGTATAGGTTCCAGTGTTAGGTAGGCAGGTGTGTACGTCGCTCTTACACATCAGTGCAAGGCCTGCAGGCATTGTATGTGTGTATATAGTGTGTATATAGATCATTGCATACATCAAGAGGGTCCATTCCCTTTCTGTGTTCTGGTGCTGCTGCTGCTACCTGTAGGATATATTGGCCGTATATAGCTAGCCCCAGGTGTAATTCGAATACAGTCCACACATTTTTTGGTGTGGTATCTCCGTGCCAGCTCATATCTGTGCGTGCTCAAAGTTTGGCCAGTTTAGGGCGGCTTTCTTTTTTTGTCCTGGCTGTCACTGTACTTACATGCAGCAGTATTTAGCCAAAAAAAAAGGCCACACATTTTTCGGTGTGGTATCTCAGTGGCAGCTCATATCTGTGTGTGCTCAAAATTTGGCCAGTTTACGGTGTTTTTCTTTTTTTGTCCTGAGTAAAACTGTGCTTATATGCAGCACTATTTAGCCATAAAAATTAAGAAACAAAAATCACATTTGTCATAGTGGTATCTCCGTGCGAGCTCATATCTGTGCATGCTCAAAGTTTGGCCAGTTTACGGAGGTTTTCTTTTTTTGTCCTGGCTGTCACTGTACTTAAATACTGCAGTATTTAGCCAAGAAAAAAAAAAATACAGGCAACACATTTGTCGTAGTGGTATCTCCATGGCAGGTCATTTCTGTGTGTGCTCAAAGGTTGGCCAGCTTACGGCCGTTTTCTATTCTTGTCCTGGGTGAAACTGTACTTATATACAGCACTATTTAGCCCAAAAAAAGAAACCAAAAAATACATTTGTCATAGTGGTATTGCCGTGCCAGCTGAAATCTGTGTTTGCTCAAAGTTTGGCCAGCTTAAGCCGGTTATCCATTTTCTATCCTGGGTGCCACAGTATTGATCTCCTGCACTACTTAGCCTAAAAATAAAAAAAATGGCTTATATGCAGCACTATTTAGCCATAAAAATTAAGAAACAAAAATCACATTTGTCATAGTGGCATCTCCTTGGCAGCTCATACCTGTGTGTGCTCAAAGTTTGGCGAGTTTACGTTTTCTTTTTTTTGTCTCGGGTGAAACTGTACTCATATATAGCACTATTTAGCCCCCCCAAAAAAGAAACAAAAAAACACATTTGTCGTAGTGATATTGCCGTGTCAGCTGATATCTGTGCGTGCAGTTTAGGCAGGTTTTACTTTTTTGTCCTGGGTGTCAAAGTACTGATATACAGCACTAGTTAGCAAAAAATTAAAAAAAAACAGGGCATTTGTGGTAGTGTTATCTCCATGGCAGCTCATATCTGTGTGTGCTCAAAGCTTGGCGAGTTTACGGTGTTTTTCTTTTTTTGTCCTGGGTAAAACTGTACTTATATGCAGCACTATTTAGCCATAAAAATAAAGAAATCAAAAACACATTTGTCGTAGTGGTATCTCCGTGACAGCTCATATCTGTGCGTGCTCAAAGTTTGGCCAGTTTACCGCGGTTTTCTTTTTTTTTCCTGGGTGAAAATGTACTTATATACAGCACTATTTAGCCAAAAAAAAGAAAGCAAAAAACACATTTATCGTAGTGGTATATCAGTGCCAGCTCATATCTGTGCGTGCTCAAAGTTTGGCCAGTTTACAGCGTTTTTCTTTTTTGTCCTGGATGTAACTGTACTTAAATACAGCAGTATTTCGCCAAAAAAAATTAAAAAATACAGGCCACACATTTTTCGTAGTGGTATCTCCATGCCAGCTCATATCTGTGCGTGCTCAAAGTTTGGCCAGTTTACCGTGGTTTTCTTTTTTTACCTGGGTGAAAATGTACTGTATATACTCGTGTATAAGCCGACCCGAGTATAAGCCGGCCCCCCTAATTTTGCCACAAAATAGTGGGAAAACTTATTGACTCGCGTATAAGCCTAGGGTGGAAAATGCAGCAGCTACTGGTAAATTTCAAAAATAAAAATTGATACCAATAAAAGTAAAATGTATTGAGACAACAGTAGCCCCATATAATGCTCCATACAATTCATGATGGCCCCATAATATGCTCCATACAAAATACACCCTATATAATGCTGCACAAAGGTTAATAATGGCCCCTTAAAATTCTCCATAGATTATGGCCTATATAATGCTACACAAAGGTTAATAATGGCCCCATAAGAATCTCCATAGTATAATATGCCCCATATGCTGCTCCATAAAGGTTATGGCCCCATAAAATGCTCCATAGATTATGCCCCATAAAATTCTCCATAGATTATGCGCCATAAGATGCTCCATAGATTATGCCCCATACGATGCACCATAGATTATGCCCCACAAGATGCTCCATAGAATATGCCCCACAAGATGCTCCATAGATTATGCCCATAAAATGCTCAATAGATTATGCCCCATAAGATGCTCCATAGATTATGCCCCAATATGATGCTCCATAGATTATGCCCCATAAGATGCTCCATATATTTTATGCCCCATATGATGCTCCATAGATTATGCCCCCATATAATGCTTCAGATTATGCCCCCATATGATGCTCCATAGATTATGCCCCATAAGATGCTCCATATATTTTATGCCCCATATGATGCTCCATAGATTATGTCCTATATGATGCTCCATAGATTATGCCCCCATATGATGCTTCAGATTATGCCCCCTATGATGCTCCATAGATTATGCCCCAAAATGCTCCATAGATTATGCCCCCATATGATGCTCCATAGATTATGCCACCATAAGATCCTCCATAGAATAGGCCCCATATGCTGCTGCTGCAAACAAAAAAAATGACATACTCACCTCTCGTCGCTAGGTTCCAGGTGCCTGTGTCCTGAGCAGGCGGGGACAACGGCGCGCCTTGGGGGACAGGTACCATTGTCACCGCTGGCTCAGGGCCCCGGCACCAGAGAAATTCACCTGTCCCCGGTCCACTGCTGCGCGCCGCTGTCTTCCGGGTCCTATGTCAGCGACTGTTCAGGCACAAGGCGCGGCACGCACTAACTACGTCATCACGCCCTCTGACCTAAACGTCACAGTCAGAGGACGCGGAGGACAGAGTGGCGAGCAGCGGTGGACAGGGGACAGGTGAATATCGCATATACTCACCCCCTCCTGGAGCGTCTCTGCAGCCCCCCTGCTTCTCCCACGGTCTCCAGCAGCTATTCCTTCCTTCAGCGGTCACGTGCGCATATTCATGACTTTAATGAGTGGTACCATGTGACCACTGGAGGAAGGAGCCTGAGATCGTGGGAGAAGCAGGGGGCTGTAAAGATGTGCCAGGGGGGCGAGCATGATCTGACACCCATGCTCCCACTCCCCAGCCGACCCCCTAGCGTATATGACTCGCGTATAAGCTGAGAGGGGGACTTTCAGCCTTAAAAAATGGGCTGAAAATCTCGGCTTATACACGAGTATATATGGTACTTATATACAGCATTAATCAGCCCCCCCAAAAAAAGAAAGTAAAATACACATTTGTTGTAGTGGTATCTCAGTGCTAGATCATATCTGTGCGTGCTCAAAATTTGGCCAGTTTACGGCAGTTTTCTTTTTTCGTCCTGGGTGTCACTGTACTTAAATACAGTAGTATTTCGCAAAAAAAATACAGGCCACACATTTTTCATAGTGGTATCTCCGTGCCAGCTCATATCTGTGCGTGCTCAAAGTTTGGCCAGTTTAAGGCAGTTTTCTTTTTTTGTCCTGGGTGTCACAGTACTTATATACAGCACTATGTTGCATTATTTTAAAAATCAGGCCACATTTATCAGTGGAGTCTATCTCTGACATGCCTCATACATCCGTGTGCCAAACATTGAGGCACTTTATGCCTAAATTCCATTTTTTTGGGCACTCTGTTACTTTTGTTATATCCAACACTCTTTTGCATCCACCAAAAACAAAAAAAAA